>CM063506.1:28691964-28701964 GCA_032207245.1 Pardosa pseudoannulata
TTTTATTTTTCTGAAGGAATCAAGTATAACTGACATGGAAGAGTGGTTAAGGCATGGAAGACATATTTAATTTCATATATAAAAACTTCTTTATTGTCATCCTTCTGTAAATACCTATGCCTTTTAGAAATCCTTTGTTCTCATAATTTGTCACGACTAGCGTGGAGGATGTTATCAGCCCGAGCTCCCGTTCAGAACTGTCTCTGTTGGCGTTGCTACCTAAGCAAAATTCCTATGTCTACTTCCGCGTCAGCTCTTTTACTTTGTATAGTTCCGCTTGTGGTTGTGTCTTTCTCCTATTACGTTGTCGTTAATGAATCTATTGATAATCCGTAATGATAGAACGCAGCTAAATATCTCCCAGACAGCCGGCTAAAGCCCCAAAACCAGCCCTGATTATATGTTTCAACATTTTGGATATAACATTTTGGAGAACCACTTTTACAAGTGCAAAGCAAAATTTGTTTAAATTTGTATATTGTACTTCAATATTGGAATTTTTCATTGACATCTCTAACAAACAATTTTCTCAATTTCCTACAGAAGCCTTAAAGAGAACGTAAGAAATAACATTTGACTTAAATCTAAAGGATACCTGAAAAGATAAAATAAAGGAAATATTCAAGATGTTTATATAATAACCATAAGTATTTAATCCTCTAGCATATAGCCCGTCATATGGCGGAATCAATAAAATTTTTAATTTTCCAGAATTGTAAAGTACTCTATGAGGCTGGTAAAAAATGGTTTGTATTTTGACTGAGAATTATCTGGTACACGCTCAATAATTTGTTTTTCTTCATACTCTTCTAAAGTAACCCGATACTGTGAATGCAGTTTAGAATCACGTTCAATTCATTTAAAAAGATAATACAAAGTTTTCGTAGCTACGTCGAAATTATCGTTAAGTTTTTCCCAATTGTTTTTTGCCACAGTAATTAATGGAAGTAAAGGAATGAAACTATCATTTCCACTACACCCTGGAGGTAGATAAAATTTATCGTTAATACTGGTGATAAAATTTTCATTGTAACAAAAAGTAATAGATGATTAAATTTAATATTATCACATATGTACCTAATCTATTATTTAAGCCAAATATAAAAGAAAATTATTTACGTAAGATCTAAGTGCAGTGATAAAACGTATGAAAAGAATGCAAACGATATTTAAGTAATCCCCTATATAATAATAGTCTAAGTTGTCTGTCCGCAAATTTCTAAAGCGGTTGTACCTGGAATGAACACAGGCATCCATATTGGATTTTTTATGAGTTAGGGTTAGCAAAATTCAAAACGAGTTCGAAATCCCCCATCCCCCATCCCCCCCTTTTCGAGATTTTAATGCTATTATTTCAAGTCGTATTCTTCCTCTTATTCTATTCTAAAATCATTCTTGATTGGATAGAGAAGGCGGAGCATAATATTTAAACTTGACTATTTTTACTCGACCTCAAATACTCTAATTAGATCCTTCACTTTATGTAAACGTGGCACGTTCGGTAGAGTGACTGCCCATTTTATCCTTGTCCTTTTCGGGTTGACGGTTCTGTCCCCAACGCAGCCAAACTTTTCTGAATGCCTAATTAATTTAATATTTTCTGTTTTTCTTTTAAATTCTTATTCCTAAAGTTCTTTTATTGTTTTTAAAGTTGTTTTATTGTTTTTAAAATAAATTTATATTTTTTTCAACCTTTTATGATTTTTATTATTTTTATTTAATTAAATTAACGTATTGTTGCACGGATATCCCTGGCCACATAAACATTTCATGTTTTGTATTTTTAATCTTTCTTCTCGTAATGTAATAATAGCCTAGGTTATCTGTCCGTCTGTCTTCGAATTTATGAAGCGGTTGGACCTGCAACGGATAGAGACATCCATATTAGATTATTCATGCGTTAGGGTTAGCAAAATTCAAAGAGAGTAAAGTTTATCTTCTCTTAAACTATACATCCTATTCTAAAATAAATTAGTATGAATAAGCTTCGTATCACAGAACAAAATACTGTCACCTTTAAAACGTTTAAAATCCAATCCGACCCCATTTTCGAGCTTTTAATGCTATTATTTCAAGCCGTATTCTCCCTCTTATTCTATTCTAAAATCATTCTTGATTGGATGGCGAGGGCGGAGCGTAATATTTAAACTGGACTGTTTTTACTCGACCTCAAATACTCTAATTAGATCCTTCACTGCGTGTAAACGTGGCACGTTAGGTAGAGTGACTGCCCGTTTAATCTTCACCCTTTTCGGGTTGACGGTTCTGTCCCCAACGCAGCCAAATTTTTCTAAATGCCTAATTAATTTAATATTTTCTGTTTTTTTCTTTTAAGTTCTAATTCCTAAAGTTCTTTTATTATTTTTAAAGTTGTTTTATTATTTTTAAAATAAATTTTTACTGTTTTTCAACTTTTTATGATTTTTATTATTTTTAAAATAAATTTTTACTGTTTTTCAACTTTTTATGATTTTTATGATTTTTATTTTATTAAATTCACTTATTGTTGTATGGATGTCCCTGGCCACATAAACATTTCATGTTTTGTATTTTTAATCTTTCTTCTCGTAATGTAATAATAGCCTAGGTTATCTGTCCGTCTGTCTTCGAATTTATGAAGCGGTTGGACCTGCAACGGATAGAGACATCCATATTAGATTATTCATGCGTTAGGGTTAGCAAAATTCAAAGAGAGTAAAGTTTATCTTCTCTTAAACTATACATCCTATTCTAAAATAAATTAGTATGAATAAGCTTCGTATCACAGCAAAAAAATCCACTCCGACCCCCTTTTCGAGCGTTTAATGCCATTATATCAAGCCCCATTTTAAGAGCAGGCTATTCAATTTATCAATTTATCACACAATAAACAAGTAAAAATAACAATTTTTTTCTAGCATTATGACGTCATTCCTTTAACTATCAGTTAATCATTTGTTTTAAATTATTTAAATATCGTCTTCATTATTTTCATATTTTTTATCATTGAACTTAGATATTACGTAGATAATTTTCTTTTATATTTGGCTTAAATAATAGATTAGGTACATATGTGATAATTTTAATCGATTAATTTTTTTTTGAAAAATAATTCTCAGCCCCAAAACAAATAATTTTTTTTACCTGCCTCATACAGTATTTTTACAATTCTGGAAAATTAAATATTTTACTGATCCCGTCATATGACGGGCTATATGCTAGTTTAAAATAAGAAATGATTAAATGAGATGGTTAAGGGAATGACGTCATAATGCTAGAAAATGTATTTTTACCTATTTATTATGTGACAAATTGATAAATTTAATTGCCTGCTCTTAACCGGGGAAAATAGGGCTTGAAATAATGGCATTAAATGCTAGAAAAGGGGGGGAAGGGGTGTATTTCGAACGTTGCTAACCCTAACTCATCAAGAATCCAATATGGATGCCTCTATCCATTCCAGGACCGAACGATGGCCGAATGGTTAGGGTGCTGACCTTCGGAACCAGAGTTCGTGGGTTCGACTATGGCATGTCAATCTTCACTATGGCATGGATGTTTGTAGCCGTTCGGAATCGGCTTTAAGCAGCAGGTCCCGGTCTCATTAGCCCTCATGTTGCAAAACAGTAGACCGTAGCACTCCAAACCAAACCAAACCTGTCCATTCCAGGTCCAACCGCTTCATAAATTCGAGGACAGACGGACAGATAATTTAGGCTATTATTATATAGGAGATTATTACTATTGGGGGCGGTTTTGGGTTTAAAATAGACAG
The DNA here is from genome assembly GCA_032207245.1 of Pardosa pseudoannulata. Lineage (NCBI taxonomy): Eukaryota > Metazoa > Arthropoda > Arachnida > Araneae > Lycosidae > Pardosa > Pardosa pseudoannulata. Next base: position 28,695,719 of record CM063506.1, read on the forward strand.
GTAGGAAATTGAATTTAATCTTGTAAGATAGTTACATGTAATATCTTCATTTAATTACTTATATATTTCTTATGCAATAATGCAAAATAATTTCTTTGAAGCATCTTCGTTTTATAAATACCTATCACCGATAAATGAGAATTTTATCATATTTTTTTCCTTCTTTTGCAATGCTATACCATCCAATTTTCTTTTAAAATTAATGCATTCCATCAGAGCCTGACCGAAATCCAATGCATAAAAAATGCTTTAAAAATAAATCCCTATTAAGCTTTATCATGATGTATTTTTTGTAATTAAAATTTGAAATGAAAGTAATTAAACGTGGGGAAATAGAAACATCGGTGAAACATAAGAAGTCTGTATCAATGGTAATTTTAAAGAAGCAACAGAGAGACGTTTTAAAATATTTATTATGTAGAAATAAGAAATCGGGCTTTAGTTTCAAGTTACTTACTTTGATAATTATGGAAGAAACATAAATAGGTTTTGTCTCGTGCCAAAGATGATTTAAAATTAACAGCATTTACCGTTTGATTAATGTATTTCCTTACAGTGATAAACAACATTTTTTTGTTATTTCTTTCAACTTCTTGTATGATGTAAAGGAAATTTCAGAGTTTAGTTTTAAATTAAAATACAAAAAAATTTAAACTTATATTTAAATAATTAATTAATTAAGTTTAAATTTTGAGAATGCCTAAAAACAAATTTCAAAAGTTACATATCTATAGGGATAATTTAAATTTCAGAGATTAGTTTCCAATGAAAGTACACATTTTAAAAATGCCTGAAACAAATTTCATAAGTTATATATAAGGATACTTTAAATTTCAGATTTTAGTTTCCAATGAATGTACACATTTTAAAAATGCCTGAAACAAATTTCATAAGGTACATATCTGTAAGGATATAATTTAAATTTCATTGTTTAGTTTCCAATGAAAGTACATATTTTTTTAAATATGCCTGAAACAAATTTCATAATGTACATATCTATAAGGATAATTTAAATTTTAGTGTTTAATTTCTAATGAATGTACACTTTTCAAAAATGCCTGAAAGAAATTTCATAAATTATATATAAGGATACTTTAATTTCCAGAGTTTAATTTTCAATGAAAATACGCATTTTGAAAATGCCTGAAACAAATCTCATAAGGTACATATCTGTGAGAATAATTTAAATTTCAGAGTTTAGTTTCCAACGAAAATACACATTTTAAAAATGCCTGAAATAAATTTCATAAGTTATATATACTTTAAGTTTCAGAGTTGAACTTTCTATGAAAGTACACATTTTGAAAATTCCTGAAACAAAATTCATAAGTTAGATATCTGTAAGGATAATTTAAATTTCAGAGTCTTGTTTCCAATGAAAGTACACATTTTAAAAATGCCTGAAACAAATTTCATAAGGTACATATCTGTAAGGATAAATTAAATTTCAGTATTTAGTTTCCAATGAAAGTACACATTTTAAAAATGCCTGCAACAAATTTCATAAGGTACATATCTGCAAGGAGAAACAAAATTTCAGAGTTTAGTTTCCAATTAATGTACACATTTTAAAAATGCCTGAAACAAATTTAATTAGGTACATATCTGTAAGGATACAGTTTAAATTTCAGTGTTTAGTTTCCAATGAAAGTACATTTTTTTAAAATATGCTTGAAACAAATTTCATAAGGTACATATCTGTAAGGATAATTTAAATTTCAGTGTTTAGTTTCCAATAAAAGTACACATTTTAAAAATGCCTGAAACAAATTTCATAATTTATATATAAGGATAATTTAAATTTCAGAGTTTAATTTTCAATGAAAGTACACATTTTGAAAATGCCTGAAACAAATTTCATTAGGTACATATCTGAAAATATAATTTAAATTTCAGAGTTTAGTTTCCAATGAAAGTACACATTTTGAAAATGTCTGAAACAAATTCACGAAACAAGTCACGAACCTATTTTACGTACCCCAGTCATCTTTAACGAACAGGACGGATTTTCAGGACGGACTCGGGGTCCGAATTCGCAACCCTCCAGTTACGAGAGCGTTGCCTTTGTCGACTGAGCTAATGCGGCTAAATACAATATTGTTACTATCCGTTTAATAATAGTATAGTAGAATAAATCAGCTGCCGTAATTCAGTGAGAAAAGGCAGCAATCTCGTAACCGGAGAGTTGAAGGCGTAAGGCTCGAGCTAACCAAAGATCATTGATAACTGCTGGGGTACGTAAGGTAGTTTCGTTGTCACAAAGTACTCCAAATTTCCAAACGATATCTCTAGAGCAGGGGTAGGCAACGCGGCGCCCGCGGGCGCCATGGCGCCCCCGATCGATTTTTAATGCGCCCTCTCTGGACTAATGTATATGTATGATAGCCAGAGCGATTTACTTATTCTTGTCAAACGGCGATATACAGCAAGTAGTCAGTTGAGTTTAGGACATTCAAATGCAAGTTAGTGTTGTTGAAATCCCATCTATTGAAAAAATCTTTATCACATATCCCAAATATAAAATATACTGTTGAGAGTTTAAATTTGAATAACGAAAATTTTACTGCTACATCATATTTAGAAATTATAGATAAGCTAATAGAAGAGTTTTCTTCTAGATTTGACGATTTTGCAGCTTTAGAACCCGTTCTAAGATTTTTCATAAATCCATTTAATGTTACTGAAGATGATATCCTTGAATTAGTTTCAGTGTATTTCGAGCTTCATAATATCAAAGACCTAGAATTAGAAATAATAAACTTGCAAAGTGATATTTTTTTAAAAGCGCATAGTAATGATAAAATGTTTTTTAATTTAGTTGATGAAAATAAGTATCATATTTTAAGGAAATGTGCGCTAAAAATTTATTCATATTGTGCAACATACAATTGCGAGTCTTTGTTCTCAAATATGAAAAATTTGAAATCAAAATACCAAACAAAGCTTAATGACTCACATTTAGATAATTGTTTAAGGACCGGGAACTCTAAATATATCCCCAATTATAAGAAATTAGCTGAAAATATGGACACCCAAGTTTCACACTGAACTATATGTAGCATTATGTATGGCACCAACAAAATAAAGTTATAAAAAATCTGTTTTTTTAATGCCTATGTATACCTCTTGATTATCTGTAAAATATGCGCCCTCGGTGATTTTCAAATTTAGTATTGCACTCTTAAGAACAAACAGGTTGCCGACCCCTGCTCTAGAGGTTGCAGGCCAAGACTGGAGATCTTTTACTTGGTACCTTCTTGTAAATTATGAGGGCCCTCTTTGTTTGTTTGTAATGTCTTAGGGAGTAATGATAACCCCCTGTGTAGTGCTCCCATAATAAAAAGGTCAACAATATCCCCGGCATTTTATTGGCGTTAGCTTACAGGCAAGTGCCCCCGCATTATTAAAGAAAAAATACTGCAATAAGTACATTGTGAGAATATCATACTTAGGAAATACTATAAAAATAATGATAAGGAAATTAATTCTCATATTTAAGTAACCAGATAAATCCCAAAGAAGTACGAATCTCCTTTTACAGCAATAATAAATAATAATTGCACATTTTTAACTAAGGTTTCAATAACTGCATCCGTTATGAGTAAATAAGCAAGTCTAATGGAATTTAGAAATACAAACCTTCTTATGTATTTCTTTAATTTCTGCATGTAAATGCATATTTATCATTTTATTTATATGGATTGCCATGGTTGTCAAGTAAATGGAACAATAATTCATTGAACTTATAAATTTCGAAGATACAGTTTTCTTTATCCCATATGGAAATGACTAAATTATATGCTTATTTGTGTAATACATTTGGGTTTGTAGTTAATAACTTGAGAACTTTTTAGTGTTACTAAAAGAACTTAATAAAACAATTTCAGCCAATATGAAGTATTTATAGTCATTTTACAGTTAATTGTCAAATGCTATAACAAATACAAAAAACTTTCTACGAAAATAATTAGATTAGCTTATGAGAAGTTGTATTTATTCTTTGCTTTACAAATAACTACGGTTCAGTATTAGTCAATACTCAACTGGTTTTGCATTAAATTTTATGGTAGCAAATCGATTTTTGGTTTGGTTTGAAGTGCTACGGTCTACTTTTTTTGCAACACAAGGGCTAATAATACCGAGTAGCAAATTGAACTTATAAATTTCGAAGATAGATATCCTTTATTCCGTCAAGGAAGGGTCAAATTATATATTCATTTTTATAATATATTAGAGTGAGTTTGTCTATAGTTAAAAGCTTGAGAACTTTTAAGTGGTGTTAAAATATATTGCTAAAACAATTTTGGCTAATATGGGTGATTTATAGTCATTTTGCATTTAATTCTCAAAAACGTGTCTATGAAAAAATTTAGATTAGATTTTGGGAGGTTTATTAATTCTTTGTTTAGTAAACGACTAATTATTAAGTTTATTTAAGCAGAAAGAGTAAAATTATACTTCTAATTTTCTAAATATTACAAAAACATAGTGTTAATTTTCGAATTTTACTTGTTCCTAATGTCCGTCAATGTTTTAAATTAAAAAAATTTCTTCTCTGTTTAGAATGAATTTTATCCTATATCATTGATAGAGGGTCTAACTTTCTAAAAATTGTTTAATTTTGTTGTATGAATGACAGTTATTAATAAAATACATAAAATGTACACCCTAAGGGAAATAATAGGAATGTACCTACCCGAAAAGAACTTATGAAATTTGTAAAATTAGACTTTAATTTTTTTATATGAAATAGAAGCTATTTAGATTATTTATATTCTATGAACTTCAAGTATAGTAATATCAGGAAGATTTTGTTTATATTTTACAGCCTCATATGGGATAATAAAAATAAATTTCTTTTCCTTAAAAGACATTTTCTAATGAAATTGTTAAGGTTCTCTATGTTCTAACTTTGAGTATCCATCCAGTTCACATAGAAAAACAGATATTTCACATCAATCGTATATAAAAATTCAGAGTCTAATAGATATTTAAAAGTTGTGGGAAAGGAATTATAAAAAGTTTTTCATTTAGATATATATTTTAAGCTGTTGTAAAAAATACTATTTGAAATGACAAAATTGAATAATTTTTTAAAGTTAGAAAATTGTTGTTAAAGAACGTTATAAGAATTAATTCTAAAAGAATCGGGACTTTTTACTTTACGCCAATTAAAAAAAGTGTGATAATGGATATTTTAGGTCTCAAATGGTAGTATGCCCCTTAAAGTTTTAAATTCAAAAATTAAAAAAAAACGCTTGAATTGAGAGTTTTAATTTTCATAATGTTTGCAATGTAATATCTTCCGAGTTTTAATTCTATGCCCATCTCTTAAAAAGTTATTAAAATATTTTCTGAGTTAAAATATTTTCTGAAATATCAGAATTATTTTCAAATCTAAAGGTTAATGAACAACATTACTTAACTGTTCATGAATTTCCTGATATTACTCATAAGTAAATTAGGTCTGATGTAATTCCCATAAATTTTCAAGAGACATCATAAACTACAAAAAAGAATAATTACCCAACTTCCACTCTCACATTTAAAGTATTAAGCGACAAAAAATGATTAAAGATTAAAAAAAAAACGGAACTAAATCTCCCTAAACATACACAGATATTATTATATTATGCTTTATTTTTCATAGGTCGCCGGCTGATGACAAACGCATCCATCATCACTGCAAAGGAGCCGAATTTTATCGATTCAACATCAGGAGACAGATTTCGGACAACCCACCCCAGTTTTATTTTTCTCTCCGCATTTCTGTTTTACGCTTCCATTTCTGCGTATGTATTCGTATAAATATTCCCTGTGTATGAAAAGTTGCGAACCTTGGCGTCGATTTAAGGGTGAGAAATGGAGAGCGGCGGAATCGAAGGGGTATCCACGGCGAGGGAAACGGGGCGACAAAGTGATGACTTCGACTTGCGTTTGGCGGCGATATTTGAAGAGGTTCGTGAATTTATGCAATAGGTTTATGCAAAAGAGCGCACTTATTATTTGCGAGTTCTTGAAAATGATACTAAATTATTCGCGCTATAAAGCTGACAATGATAACTTGCTGCGTTGGCAAATTTATTTATTTACTTTCCGTGTGGGTTTTTTACATTTTGAAAAGGCACACGTTTTCTCCGGTTTTGTTGATGACTGTTAAACGGAAAGGGACAGATAGATTCGCTGAAGATTTTATGAGCTATATCTTTTTTTGTGTATTATATTCAAAATTTCAGTTTTTAGTGA
>CM063506.1:28706964-28751964 GCA_032207245.1 Pardosa pseudoannulata
TAACATTTATCATTTCTTAAAACACTGGTGATCAATGGACATTCTTTTGTACTTACCTAAACGAGATATTGTTACCAAGACATATAATAAATTCATTTTCTTAAGTATTGCTACATAATTACACTTGGGTTAACTTTTTTTAAACTGTATTTCGTTGTTACCTAAGGTTTATTTAGGAGTTATATTTCAATAACTTTCATTGTCTTTATCATTTCTTAAAACACTGGAGATTAATAAACATTCTTTTGTACTTGCCTAAACGAGATATTGTTACCAAGACGTATAATAAATTCATTTTCTGAAGTATTCCTACATAATTACACTTTGGTTAACTTATTTTAAACTGTATTTCGTTGTTACTTCAGGTTTATTTAGGAGTTATATTTCAATAGCTTTCATTGCATTTATCAATTTTTAAAACACTGGTGATCAATGGACATTCTTTTGTACTTAAATAAACGAGATATTGTTACCAAGACATATAATAAATTCATTTTCTGAAGTATTCCTACATAATTACACTTTAATTAAATTTTTTTTAATCCATATTTTGTTGTTATTTCAGTTTTAGTTAGGAGTTATATTTCAATAACTTTCATTGCATTTATCATTTCTTAAAACACTGGTGATCAATGAACATTCTTTTGTACTTAACTAAACGAGATATTGTTACCAAGACATATAATAAATTCATTTTCTGAAGTATTCCTACATAACTACACTTTGGTTAGCTTTTTTAAAAGCGTATTTCGCTGTTACTTCAATTGTTATTTATCAGTTATATTTCATTCATTTTGCATGATTTATGCAATAAAAGATATTTTCACGTATTAAACAAATATTGAACTTTTAGGTTTACGTGGGCTGTTTTTTCAACTTTAAAAATAATTATATACAGTGTCCGTTCACTTAATACAGGCATGCCCAACCCGCGGCCCATGGGCTTTTAAAAACGTTTTGAGGCCCAACGATGGCCGATTGGTTAGGGTGCTGGCCTTCGGAACCGGAGTTCGTGGGTTCAAATCCCACTGTGGCATGGATGTTCGTAGCCGTTCGGAATCGGCTTTAAGCTGTAGGTCCCGGTCTCATTAGTCCTCGTGTTGCAAAAAGTAGACCGTGGCACTCCAAACCAAAACCTATATAGTTTTAGTCAATTTGACTATATATAGTTGAAACGTAGAATTTTAGTTGTTAATAATTGCAATAATAAATATTACATATTATGTATGTTAAGAATTGATAGTAACCAACGTAAACCTGGTCTTTGACTAGGGTTGGACATGTTACGTTGAAATTCGAGTGTTCTAGAATATTCTGTCAATCGGCCATTACTGATACAGCCAGCGGACTCGCGTTACGTGCACGTGATCTGTCCGACAAGTCAGTGGAAGTAGTAGGGAAAGAAAGTTATAAATTATATTTATAGCTATTGTGAAGTGTTAAATATGTCTCATGTGATGACAGTAGTTGTCAATGTAATTAATTAAATTAAAAACAATTCATTGAGGCATCGCCAATTTCAAGAATATTTTAGTGAGCTCGAAACTAAATACGGCGTTACATTATTATACTAAATTACATTTATTATACTAAAATTCGGTGGTTAAGTCGCGAAAATTGCTTATTCCGATTTTGGAAATTAAAAGAAGAAATTAAAACTTTCATGAACAATATTGATCATAATATAAGTGAACTTTCGGACGATCAAGGCTTCTACATTTTTTTTAACAGATATAACAATGAAACTGAATGAATTAAATCAGAAGTTACAAGGTGAAAATAAGTTGATTACTGATTGTTATCAAGATTGTTGTAATGTATTTACAACCTATACACCAGTGTTCGGTTACAAGGGGGAAACACATTAAAAATATAATACTTTATACTGAGATTCAGACATTTATTCTGTACATTCATTAACAAATAGATCCTTGGTTATCATATATCATAGTCATCAATTATTTGTCTTATATTTACACCATAATTACAACAATTCTCTTTATAATGAACTATTACTAATCACCAGGTTAAATTATTAACAGAGGCCTAAGTTAAGTGACTGTAAATATTATTTTATCTTTACCTCCATTAAAGGCACAGGGGAGCAAGCAGGGGCTTTTCTCACGAGATGCGCCGCTCCTTCAGTTAGTCCAGAGGGTCAGGTAGAGGTTTTCCTCATGTGGTGAGTCGCTCCGGGCGCACTGGACGAGTCGGTGATGGTGAGCGGGGCTTAGATTCTTGTCCCACTTCTCTCGAATCCCGACTTCCAACTCTTCTCCTTAACTTCGTTTCCCAACTCCTCACCTCGGTTCCAACTCCCCTTTTGTGCAAGCTGACATTATTTTTAGCCCCTACCCCCATAACTCATGGTTACATCTCTGTGCGATCTTGACCGTTACGCTGTCATTCAGTGATCTATACCTTCTCTGCAGGGGTCCCTAAACTTGACGTGAACAATTGGAATTCTAAATTCCTCTAGGAAAATCCTCCTACAGCTGTGCATGCACTTGCAGATCACCGTGGGAAAGTATCTCGGTACAAAGATATAAAATCCTTTGTAACAAAGCTTCAGGTGTATGAAAATCAATTACAGTCAAATAATTTGATTCATTTCCCATTATTAAATGACTATGAAAATGGCCATAAAAACTTCTTCAAATATTCTAATCGCAAAATCACTTAAAGAATTCAAAACTAGATACCCATACATGCAAAGTTTGAGGAAATCTTTAAAATATTGAATCAGGGCCTCCAAATTTAAAAATGGAGCTAACAGAATTGCAATCAAACATTGAGCTAAAATGCCTCTACGCAGGGAATAAGATTGACTATTATCAAAAATATTATGGTCGTATATCAAAAATATAATGGTCGTATTAAGTCTTAATACGACCACTTCCTTCTTATGATCTTTTTGCGATTTTCTAAAGAATTACTTGAGGAAATTCCCTACTCTGTAAAGTCTTCAACCACGAGTAGTGAATATTATTTCATACTCATTATTATATAAAATGACTTTACGATGTATTTATGGGACAAACAAAAAATGAAAAAAAAAAGAAATTTATATCTCTTGTGAAAAAATGTCGAATGATCTATAACTTTTCCAATATATGGACATCAGTATAAGCAATTGTTATTTGCATTTTCTTGGGTAAGAAATGTTTATTAATGCTGAAACAGAGGTATATTTGAAAAGTGTATTTTTCTTTATGTTTGCTCAATAATTTTTATAATACATGAAAATTATTTAAACAGGATTTTGTTAGAAAATTTTAACAAAAATCAGAATTTAGAGGAAGGTATGGGTGAAGACGAAATCAAAAGAATTTAAAAACCAGGTAACTTAATTATAGAATACATATATATATATATATATATATATATATATATATATATATATATAACATGTCTTATAATTACTAAGATATATTACAGTTTTGCAATCAAACTGCATTGAATTTACTAATAATGCCAGGCACTGATTAATTTGTGTTTATAAAATCCCATTTTATTGTAAAAGTTTCACCATATACCATTTATTCGTTTATTTTTTATTGCATGGTGTCATGTCCTGTGTCTGAGAATGTAAAACATCTTCAAGAATAATTTTGTTTTTAATTCATTATTTCTGGTAGATATGAAATGCATTCTTCACTGCTTTTTGACATAGACAAAATCTAAGCAAGGCAGTAAATTTTTTTAAAGATAAAAGCTTATTAAATTACCACTGAAAAAAAGTTTGATGTTTATGCTGCGTAGTGCATGGTTATGGATTTTTAGCAAATTAAGAGGTTATTGGAAAATTCAATTTCTTTTATGGATGTAAATTATGACTTCGTTAATTACGCTTACACTTTTAAAATCTGATCTGTCTCACAAAACAGCAGCTGATTATTTAATAAAAAAGGAAAAACTGGCAAGTAAAAAAGAAGGATAATTTTGATGCAATATCAAGTAAAATAAGAAAAAAAAATTTAAATGATGTATGAAAATTATATGCATTAAAATGCCATATCTTTACTTTAAACTAGTTTTTGCACACTAAATTAGTTAGCTTCTTTTCAGACCTTTGTTAATTTTAAGACTTTAAAAGCTAATTATTTTCTTTTGTTTCTTTATAAAAAGTACCTTATGTAATAAACTTTGGCTAGTTAATATTATTTTCTTCTGTAAAGAATCATGATTATATTATTAGCTAAGTATTAATTGGGTATAATTTCAGATAAATTCAGATGAGAAGCCTATTGAATTATTCTAAATACACTTTTACTTCCTTCTAAATAAACTGTATCTACTCTATGTAATGATTGAATAAGACTTATTTGAAGGAAAAATTTACTTATTTTAAAAGTTTGCAAACAGAAAACTCTAAAACAAAATAACGTTGTCTTGCAATTCCTTTTCTCAAATAAATTTTCAAATAAATAAGAAGTAATTTATGATCTATATCTCGTCGAGAATTCCTATTTCTACCAAATGTCTGAACGTAGAAAAAAGTTTTAACAAGTGATATGTCGGTGCTTAAATCTGTGGATTAAGTGGTTCTTTAAATTAAAAATTTTTCTCAGTTTTAATCTTTGTGCGTACGAACAAAATAAAAGTATGAATTGGTCAATATATGCTATTCGTTTAGAGAAGTATACTTGCTATCTTGCAATAGATTGCCTACCCTGACGGGTGTGAGGTATTCGTGATGCCATACTGGAGAATACCTTTAATTTTGATCATCCTCAGGTGGGATATTTGATTCCGTGTTACTCGAGTTCGTAGGATATCTTTATATAACCAGGTGGCCAGTAGTCCACCAGATAAATCTGGTGTAGGACGCGTGGAATCGGCATTAAGCAGTAGGTCCCGGTCTCATTAGCCCACGTGTGCAAAACAGTAGACCGTAGCGCTCCAAACCAAATCAAATCTGGTGTAGGACGCTTTGGTGCAGACCCGGCATCCGATATACAGCAGCCCCAAACACGTCCAAGTTTGATTACACCAGGCGTTCCTTAACATCGACGAGGTGACCCTTACAACGATAAGATAAAACTTGTACAGACAAATAAGCTTAGAACATCAGATGGCCCACCGACTGATAGGTCATAACAAGCCTTTATAAGAACAGAGGCCCTATCATACCTTAAGCTACAGATATCCCCGGGTGGTGAAAAATGGGTAACAGTTTCCCAGCCGTATATTGGTATAAAGGCATATAGTGCCTGCATTGCAAACTGCATTAGGAAAACACCCCTTCTGATTCCTTACCTCTGTCACACCTTCCAGCGAGTAGTAAAAACCATCCCAACGGATGTACCTACACGTCTTCTGACTAAGTATACAGGATAGTGTTTAGTGCACCTTCCAGTCTCGAACCCTGAACCACGAAATTCTAGACAAGCACGTTCTCACAATTCCATCTAGTCCTGCTTTAAAAGAGGATACTAAAAATGCAAAGTATTCACATTATTTTGAAAAGGTTTGCAACACACCTGGTTTAAATAAATGTAGAAGGTTGACCCTGAAACCTTTGCAAAAAAGAGCTGTAAAATAAATGATAGGTAATTAAAATGGTTGTTCCGGAATAGGCTCGTCTTACGCGGTCTTCTGTTTATTATTCACTCGTATCAAAACTTTATATCATTCATCTTGAAGCAACAAACAATCTTTTAGACATAGTTATATATAAATTTAAACAAAATTGCTTTAACAACTTTTCTTTTTAACAAACCAAAATAAAACCTCGCCTTATTTATCCAACTCCAGACGTGAACTTTCCCACGAAGAAGTGGAGAAAACAAAAAATTTCAGACGTCTCCTTAAAACGAGTTATGCCCCTGGCGGAATTTATTAACTCCCAACCGCATCTAAAATGCTGGGCAATCGAAGTCGACTTTTTTAAAGACTTCGATTTGTATTTCGAGTAACAACAGCTAGGTTCAGGGACACCACACACGTCGAAAAATGACGTATTTCTTCCTGGAGTCATTCCCCTTACCTCGCCACTCCGATCCATCAGGTGATCAGGAATGTTTCGAGAATCGTGCATATAAATGTCCATTCGAAGTGATCTGTCACAACAAGATTAATTGCTGGCTTAAAATTCGTTTCATTATGGAACTGAGGGTTTTTTAATGCGTTTAGATTGGAAATGGCGACCTGATGAGTTGAGAGTTAACTTTTATTTTCTGTGTTTGAAAACGTTTTGTTTTGAATTTGTCGTTTGGCTGTATGGTTAGGGGTAGACCACAAAACAATCTGTTAAAGATATAGTTGGGAATTCAAAGCATTTAGCCTGAAACTATTTTCATTTTCGAACTTTCTTTTTAAGTAAAATTTTAAGATCCCTGAAAAACAACTCTTTAATATTATATTTATAAATAATACAATTTTCTTTCGCTACTTTAGTAGTACAACAAGATTAATTGCTGGCTTAAAAATCGTTTCATTATGGAACTGAGAGTTTTTAATGCGTTTAAATTGGAAATGGCGACCTGATGAGTGGAGAGTTAACTGTTCTTTTCTGTGTTTGAAAACTTTTTTTTAAATTTGTCGTTTGGCTGTATGATTAGGGGTAGACCACAAAACAATCTGTTAAATATATAGTTGGGGATTCAAAGCATTTAGCCTCAAATTATTCTCAAATTATTTTCATTTCCAAACCTTCCTTTTAAATAAAATTTTGATCCTTGAAAGATCCTTGAAAAACAAGTCTTTAATATTATATTTATATATGATACAATTTTCTCTCCCTATTTTAGTTGTACAACAAGAGTGATTGCTGGCTTAAAATTCGTTTCATTATGGAACTGATGGTTTTTTAATGCGTTTAGATTGGAAATGGCGACCTCATGAGTTAAGAGTTAACTTTTATTTTCTGAGTGTGAAAATATTTTTTTTTAGTTTGTCGTTTGGCTGTCGTTTGGTTTGGATTAGGGGTAGACCACAAAACAATCTGTTAAATACATAGTTGGAGATTCAAAGCATTTAGCCTCAAATTATTTTCATTTTTAAACCTCCCTTTTAAATAAAATTTTGATCCTTGAAAGATCCTTGAAAAACAACTCTTTAATATCATATTTATATATAATACAATTTTCTTTCGCTATTTTAGTAGTACGAGACGATTAGTTGCTAGCTTAAATTTCGTTTCATTGTGCATCTGAGTGATTTTTAATACGTTGAAATTGAAAATTGCGGCATGATGAATTAAATGTTAACTTTTACTCTCTGTGTTTGAAGAAAATATTTTGTCTCGGGGTTATCGTTTGGCAGTATGGTTAGGAGTAGAATAACCATTTTAATCTTAAAATTTAAGCGTATGTACAATAGTTGTTGTTCCTACTATAATTGAATTCCTCCATACGTCACTTATGACGAAACTAACTTAGATCGTAACTAACTGTCCAACGCTCATGCGTTTGCTACTGTGTATTATTTTTTTCCTCCTAAAGCGCGTCTTTAGCGCACTTGAGATTAGAGTTGGATTCCGTCGATAACTGAAGCGTAAACTTAATTTTCTTTATTAATTTTATTTTAAATTTTCTCGTTGAATCTTTCTTTGAGTTTTGGAGTTGATGAACCACAACATATTTAGAAACTGAACCACAACAGATTTAGAAGCATTCTTTATAGATATTTAGATTTTGATGAATGCCGAATTAACAGTTGTTATAAAACTGTGCATTTTTATTAAAACAGCAATTTATAAAACATCTCATACTATTTCGTATATAAAAATTTTCTACTACACTCTCACATGTTTCTATTTATGTATAATGGTTCATAAAGTTGGAGTTAATACTTATATGAAAAAAATGCTTAAATCAATAGCAAAAAATAATAAAATCGGTTACACAATCATTCTACTATAGTTTTGTAAAGGTAAATACCCCCCCCCCAAAAAAAAACCAGGACGATGGCTGAATGGTAGAGAGCTGCTCTTTGGTACCGGAGTTCCCGGGTTCGAATCCCGTTCATGGCATGGACGTTCGTAGCCGTTCGGAATCGGCTTTAAGCAGTAGCTCCCGGTCTCATTAGCCCCCGTGAGCAAAACAGTAGACCGTAGCTCTCCAAACCAAACCAACCCCCCCGCAAAAAAAAACTACTTCTTTGACTAAAATTCATAATAGTTTTTCATTACTTTTAGAGTACAATGAAGTTTTATATAAAATAATTTGAATGGTGGATACTATGACGTAATACTACACTAATTTCATCAGTCATACATGAAAAAAAAAAGAATTATCGAGGGAAGAGGTTTATTGATTTTAGTCGTCCTGCGCTTGAGCGAAAAATAATATATTAACACTAGATTTACGGATGTTGATCATATACCTATTTTTACTGACTTGAGCCAATTTGACTCATACAAGGAAATTGAAGTTTTTTGCAAAGAAAATAGTTCCAAACTAATTTAAATAAAATGTTTATTATCAAAAAATTCATGGAAAACATTTTTTACATATAAAATCTGTTTTTGAAACCCATTTTCCTCAAAACATTTCTATTACATTTAGCACAATGGTTTCTACATCTGTTTCTTTTGCATGATTGTTGAACTTGACAATTCTTCAGTGCGTCAGTAGCATGAATTTCTGTCATTGGAATGGAAGTGTTCTCGACTTCTTCTCTATATTTACTTCTTAGCTCTTCAGCCAATTGGAAAATATCCCAGGCCTGATAGGACCAATAAATTTCATGTTATGCGATTAACTGTTAAACCATTTTATGAGTCAAATTGGTACACAACCGTGAAAATAGGTATACCACATTTGATAATGCGAAATAAAGGTGTCTGCGGGGAAGATGAATGAAAGTTTACATATATTTTATTACTTAACTAAAAATCAATGTATGTTTTTGAAAAATGATATTAAAGTTATATATATATATATATATATATATATATATATATATATATATATATATATATATATATATATATACATACATATATATATATATATATATATATATATATATATATATATATATATATATATATATATATATATATATATATATATATATGTATATATATATATATATATATATATATATATGTATATGTATATATATATGTATATATATATATATATATATATATATATATATATATATATATATATATATATATATATATATATATATATATATATATATATATATATATATATAGTGATCAAACTTTTAATGAGTCAAATTGGCTCGGTTTGTAAATCTAGTGTTAATGGGCAATTTAATGAAAAAATATAGATTTTAATAGTACACTGTACTCTTGGATTATGAAGTTTAATGTAAAATATGGGTATATAATTATTGCGCCATGCAAAGAATAAAATAGTACGTAGTATCTGAGATCATTTTGCTGTGGTTCATAGAAGATCATTTCCTCTTGAAAAAGGCTTTATGTACTCAAGTAGCGTATTTTTGGAGACTTTTTTTCCTCTTTGTGTTCCACTCGGAGGGTTAAAGGGATATATAAAAAAGATAATTCATGAATTAGCGTAAAATAGTAAATATAATTTGAGATAATTTTTACTCTGATTCAGAGACATTTACTTTCTCTTGAAAAAGGTTTAATGTGCTTAAGAAATATTTATGCAAATGTTAATGAAACAAAAATATTTTTGAAGCACTATATGTACAGTATATGTACTATATATATATATATATATATATATATATATATATATATATATATATATATATATATATATATATATATATTATATATATATATATATATATATATATACATATATATATTTATATATATATATGTATATATATATGTATATGTATGTATGTATATATATATATATGTATGTATATATATATATGTATGTGTATGTACATATATATATATATATATATATATATATATATACTATAAGTACAAATATTTAAGCAGTATTTTTACAGTATTTTCATATCTGCGATTTTATGAAATAAAATCTTATGCAAAATGACCCTATATGTAATGAAAAAAAATTACCAAAGTATGGTAAAATCAAGTTATTATTTTCTAAATATTTATTAATTTGTCATTCATAAAATGTATATAAAAAAGAGCGAAAGGTAATTTGTCAAACTAAAAGTAAAATTCGTTTTCTCTTGTAAACTTTTTATATTGATATCATATAAACGAAGCTTATTTCTTAATCTTAATTTGTATAGGGTAGTCTCTTTATGTTTCTATCAATAAAGCTATTTTAAAACTTCAAGTAGCGGTAATTCATGAGCTGTTTTAAAATATCAGTCCCCTGATTAAATTATGCTTTAATTTTTCTTTTATTGTCATTTATCCAGGTGATCTTTTTTAATAATGCACAGTAATTTCGGGTAGATTAACCAACATTGCAACTGACAAAAGGAAAATAAAAGTTTATTAAATCATCGGCTCTCCAACATTTAAAAAAAATTTTTCATTTGTTTAGCAAGTTCTTTTGCATGAAAGTGAATTCTAACAGTTGACTCTGGCCAAATCCCTAAATTATCTTCCTAAACAATCTAGGCCAGTGATTATCAACCTTTTTTAAGCTACAGCTTCCACATCGGAGCCGAAATGTGTTCAAGGTTCCAATTTAAAAAAAAAATCCTGTAATTTAAACTTAGGGTAAGATAAGTACTCAATTATAAGAGGTAACATGTTAAAATAATTCTATTCAATAGAATTACAAATCAAACTTTTGTTACTGAGATATGCTGAAGAAACGCCCAAACAAATGCTATGGCCAAATGCATAGGTCGCTGACCTTCTGTTTTGGAGGTCGTGGGTTCGAATCCCACTGGGTATAAATATTTGTAGCCGTTTAGATCCGGCTTTGAGTAGTAGGTCCCGGTCTAAACCGCCGTCTTATTTTAAAAGAAATTTATTGATTACTGATGAGTATTTATTAATCATTTACAGATGAAAGTGCCTAAGTGATATTTTCAATGATCTCATTTAGATAAAGATATTGCATCTTAAAAAATAAGTAAATATATATCCTAACAGTAAAAATCTATGCTAAATCATACTACATTAAGGGGAGTTTTAATCTTCAAATCTTCAAAAAATAAAAGAAATGTATTTTTCAACATCTTGTGATCTTTTCTTAATCTAATGTAAATTAATATAGAATTGGGGAAAAATAATTTATGGAAGGATAATGAGTTTACTTTTTTATTATATGTTATCTGTTTTGTTAGTACACATACACACAGATATATATATATATATATATATATATATATATATATATATATATATATATATATATATATATATGTGGTGTAATATATATAAAACTGCTACATATATATTTTTTTTAGCCTTATATCATAACGATAATCGATGCAGTCTACATTTAAGAGTAAACAGTTTATTTAAACTTTATTTCGAGCTGCTAAAACGATATCATTACTATCAACGACAGACAAGAGAAAGACACAAAAATCACTGTGCTATATGCACCCGTTAAGACAGTCCCATAGAAGAAACTTACTCAGCTATTAAGAGTTGATGCGGAGCCATTTCGGCGACCGCTCTTGTCTTTCCTATAGGATCTTTATTTTCGAAAGAATTTTAAGTCTTCACTCCTGATAAAAATTTTATTAGAGTGAGATCTCTTAAGTTTAATAATTGTATATATATATATATATATATATATATATATATATATACATATATTAATTCATATATACTATATATATATATACATATATTTATATACATATATATATTATATATATATATATATAATATATATATATATATATATATATATATATATATATATATATATATATATATATATATATATATATATATACGTACATACAAAATCACATTTATGATGTGGGGATTCCCTCTGCCTACCCTAGATTACGTCCGTAGGAATTGCAATAAAATTTATAATAAAGGTTATCTTGTACTAGTCGTTTTTCACCTTAGTAAGAGAAAAATTAGAAGTTTTATCTTCTCAACTAGTATTTTATGAAAAAAAATGTGTTTTGGCGTGTGTTTAATAGGCATATAAGGAAGTCATCATCAGATTTTATTTTAGTAATAAAACTGAATCTTTAGGAAGAAACTCGTAGTCCATCCCGTCGAAACTGTATGTTTTGAGGCGTTGCCTCTGCTTTAACTAATTTGTGTGGTAATGAGAACCTCGCATGTTTTTTTCCCTTCTCGTTTCCTTGGGAATGGACTTCTATTCCCCACTAAATGGTGGTCACCCTTTAATTAAAGGGAAATTATCATTTCACCCAAATAACAGTGGACGACGTATTCCAGAGGGGGAAAAGAATAATGAAAAATCCCGAAACCGACGCTAATTATTGGCTTGGACAAAACTGTGACGTGCTGGGGTCGAATATCAGGCACGGTTGGGAGAAGCAACGAATCAAAGGGTCAGATTTAAACGCTCGACATATTTTTTTTCTAGGTATTAATTAGAATGTATTTGCTAATAATGTATAACCCACGGGGAATTCAAAAAGGAAAGTAAACGTAAGAGTTATTTAAATTAAGTTTCTTAAAATATAGCTCGATTAGTGTTATGTTCAGTTATAAGTTATTAAAGTACAGCATAAGGTGTTTAAACTTTCGTTCTACTGGAAATTAAGTTATTAAGTTGTTTTTGTATGTGTGTGAGGGTCACTTTAAATTTTTGAGATACAACTAGGTTTTTAAAGTTATACTTTTAGGTGTTTTTTTCAAAGTAGTCTCCTCCAGCATCAATGCACTTTTGGAGACAATTTTTCACAAATTAAATGCTTCAAGCCATTTATTTCTTGGAATAGATGAAAAAATGCATTTATTGCCACATCAATTTCTTCCTCTGAATGAAAACGACGTCCACGTAAGTTATTTTTTAGATTAAAGACTAACTAAAAGTCCCACATAGCTAGATCAGGTGAATATGGCGACGACTTATCACTTTAATTTTTTTTGTTTAAGAAACTCAACTGTTAATCCGACTATATATGAAGATGCATTGTCATGGTGAAGCATTTATCCCCTAACATTAACTTCTTGTAGAATTTTGTGGTATACCAGTTTGCTGTTACTGTCTTCTGTCCTTTCAACTTGATGGCTTTGACCAATCCCGTACTTTTGAAGAAAAGGCTTACATTACTTTTTTCAGTGCGCGTTGTCTTTTCACAATTGTCGGCGTGAGATCATCTTCAAAGACCCATACTTTACTTTCTTGACGTGTTGGAACGTCAATAAACGTATGTACGTTTCATACCCCATTACAATTTTAGATTTTTTTTTTTGTTTCACAGCATCTAAATTTCCCCAAGCAAAAGTTTATCATATTTTAAATTTTAACGAGCCACAGTTCCTGCTTACAAACAAATCAATTTCAAATTAAGTAACTAGCTAACAATACAAGTAAGTTGGACATAAATATATGGAAATTTAAGAAAATTGCAAGATAATAATTACATTTTTATGAAATCAGCAGTATATTCCTAGAAACATTTTTTTCTATAACAATAGCCCTGTATGTTTTTATAAACAGTATCGTCGTTAAAAATTTATATATTTTAAGGACGATATTGTTTACAACATGCAAGGCTATTCATAATTCCCTACGGAATTTCCAACGCTAGAGTAAAGTATCTAGGACGAATGCAGTAAAAACTAAAGTTGTTTAAAATAATGAAACAATTTAAGTTTTTTCATCAAGAAATTGTTCTCACAATTACCTAGTTGAAGGATTGGGAAAGGTTCCGATGATGTAACTTTTAAGCTATGACCCCACACTTACAGTTCTATAAGCGTTTCGCACTTAATTTTCTCCCCAGCCAATCATGTCTTCAAACGGGTGTGCACCTGTTATGAGGTGATTTAGATCAATATAAAAAGTATTTTAATGTAATGGTTATAACAATTGTACTTGTAATAAAAATTTTGGATCTGAATCTAACATCATAACACATTCAAAAGAAAATTACGGGGCTAACGCTTAGAGAGTTAATCCGTCTGACTTTTTCTTGTGTAGCTATGTAAAAGACTATGTTTTTTTATCCCTTTTACTGAGTGATTTGATAGAACTGAAAGGTTTCCACGTGTTCATAATGTTTTTTATAGCACCACCTTAAACATAGTTTGACAGGAACTGGACAATCACGTTGACGTATGCCATTTTACGTAGGGTTTACGCACAGAACACTTCAAGGAATGGAAATAAAACTGAAATTGGTTCTGTATTTTGTGCAATGTTTCTTTTGCAGTATTTGTTTTAGGCTTTTATTTATTATTGTTTTTTTACAATAGCCTTTTATTAGTCAAGAGGGAATTATGAATACCAATATGTATTTCACTTTAGCTTAAATTAAACGATAATGTTTGTTACCTATCTTATATCTTTCACTAGCATATAGCTCGACATATGATGGAATCAGTAAAATTTTTCATTTTACAGATTCTAAAGTACCTTATGAGGCAGGTGAGAAAATAGTTTGTTTTTTTGGCTGAGAATTATCTGGTACACGCTCAATAATTTGTTTATATTCATACTCCTCTAAACTCTCCCGATACTGTGAATGCAGTTTAAAATCACGTTAAATTCATTTCGACAAACTGTGTGATTATGTATAAAAACAAACACACAAAAACAAAACTTCTTAATTTTCAAAGATATATAACTTAAACGCTCGATATTTATTAGTCCGTGAAATAGACTCTTAGACTTTTATGTAAAGAATTCTTTGTTAATACCGGTGATAAAATTTCATTACAACAAAAAATAGTCGATGATTAAATTTAAAACTATCACACATATACGTAATCTATTATTTAAGCCAAATATAAAAGAAGATTATTTACGTATTATCTGAGTTCAGAGATAAAACGTGTGAAAATAATGCAGACAATATTTAAATCATTTAAAATAAGTAACTGTAACACAGTACACAACATAGAAAAATTTATTGTGAATTATAATCTTTCCATTAGATAACCATTCAAAAGGGAAACATTTTCCAATAAGTTTTCTTTCTCAGATTGCTTCTTGTATCAGTCGCATGGTTCATAAACAGCGTTATTGTTTGTAAATATATATATATATATATATATATATATATATATATATATATATATACTAGTCCGTC
Source organism: Pardosa pseudoannulata (assembly GCA_032207245.1). Taxonomy (NCBI): domain Eukaryota; kingdom Metazoa; phylum Arthropoda; class Arachnida; order Araneae; family Lycosidae; genus Pardosa; species Pardosa pseudoannulata. Next base: position 28,722,067 of record CM063506.1, read on the forward strand.
TTATGACGGGATCAGTAAAATTTTTAATATTCCAGAATTGTAAAGTACCCTAGGAAAAAGGTAAAAAAATGGTTTGTTTTTTGGCTGAGAATTATCTAGCAATAAAAATAATCCATGATTAATTTAAAATTATCATATATGTACCTAATCTTTTATTTAAGAAAAATATAAAAGAAAATTATTTACGTTATATCTAAGGTCAGTGAGCAAACGTATGAAAATATTGCAGATATTTAAATAATTTAAAATAAGAACTGATTAAATGAGATGATTAAAGGAATGACGTCATGATTCTAGAAAAAATGTTATTTTTACCTATTTATTATATAATAAATTAATACATTTAATAGCCTGACCTAAATTGGGGAAAATAGGGCTAGAAATACTGGTATTAAACGCTTGAAAAGGGGAGAAGGGATGGATTTCGAACGTTTTAAAGTCGAGAGTATTTTTACTGTGATAGGAAGCACATTTAAACCAATTTATTTTAGGATGAGATCGATAGTTTAGGAGAATATAGACTTTAATTCGCTTAGAATGTTGCTAACAATAATTCATCAAGAATCCAATATAGATGCCTCTGTCCATTCCAGGTCTAACCTGTTCATAAATTCGAGGACAGACGGACAAATAACTCAGATTATTATTATATAAGTGATACTGCCCAATTCTAGCTAAATAATTTTGTATTTAAATAAAATGAACATTAATTTCAAAAGTAATAAAATGCTAAAGAATTCCTTAAATTAACTAGCTGCTAAAACAAATAAATTTAACTGAAAATATAAAACGAGTATTCAAGCAATTATCATAAACAATGTAATTTTTTCCATTCAGGTGTAAATCTTGAGCATTAAAAGGGGATTAATTTAATCTTAGCATTGAGTGTGATGCGAAAAAAAAATTAAACATGCTTATAAAAACTAAAAATAAACTATAAAATAATAGGATACAAGTAATTATAGAAAATAAATATTGATAAAAATTATTTAGAAAAAGTGTTAAGGGTATCTGAAATTAATTATTATTATCACTAAACCTTCTTTTCCCAGGTTACACAATAAATCGTTTTTAAATATCCATCTAGTGCGCTTCAGTTGTTTAGAGATTAAAACGTATTCATTAGAATTTTGTAATTAATATCGTGATTACTTTCTCTTCGCTTTTCAGTAATTACCGGCAGCCTCAAAAAGCAATTTATCTCATTTTGAAAAATCAATTAAAGTGACGCCAGTTTATTCCTCAAAAAAAATTTTTTCCAAAGACCTTGCTTCCTTAGTTTATCGTTGTTTACGCGTATTATCTTTCCACCAAAAAAAAAAATTATTTCTAAAAAGATAAAAAAAAAACCTGCGCGCACTTCAAACACAAACGACTCTGTGAAAGATAAGATTAAACGATTACCTCTAAAGAAAAATATTCATTAGCAAGTTTTTGTTTGCACTACCTTTAAGGATTTTTTTTCTTTAAAAAATGTCTAGAAAATAAGGCTGTCTATTGTTTAGGTCTATATTTGTTAAATCTTTATAAAAAGATCTCCCCCCCCTTCCACCTCTTTCTTTTCCTCTAAGTTTAACAATGGTGGATTAAACAAGAAGGGAAAAAACTTTTCTCTAGGGTAGGGGAAAATAAAAAATTTTTCCCCATCTACAGATATCAGAGTTATTAATTAATAAAGTCCTTTAAGCATCCCCTGTTGTTTCTCAAGCATGAATTTGAGATTTTTTTTTAGCTTTTTAAAAAAAAAATATTTTCATAAAGAGGCCTAGTGTTTTAAGCTCTAATTAAAGCTTGAAATTTTTTAAGTTCTCGAAAGTTATCGATTACAGCGATTTTCATATTTTGAAACGTCAAACGAACATGTTTAATTTGAAGGATAAGGTAATTTTTAATAACAGTGTAGAAACTCCATTTTTTAAAAAAAGTAAATTTTAAGCAGCATATTTTTATTATACAATAAGAAATGGGCGTTGGATGGTTGATAACTACTTGAATTTTTAATTATTTTACTTAAAACTTTCCCCAAACGCTAAGCTTCGAAACCCGTATAATGACAACGCTTCTAAATTCGTTTTCGGTATAAAGCTTTGAGAAATCTCGTGTAAAGTTTTTTATTAAATGTAAAGGAAAAAAAGATGAGAAATTAATCTTTGTAAACATTACATTAAATGCCAAGAATGCATGCCAAACTGACCTTTTTTATACTTTACGTTGGAAGAAAACAACTTTTGCAATTACAGAGGACACCGCTTAATGTGATCATTTTAAGACACCGTGATTTTGATAACAATAACCGATTGATAACAATAAACTATATGCAAAATTAGATAAATTTACACCCCCCTTTAATTTACATGTACAAAATTTCAAAACAAAATGAAAAAACTCACCTTATATTAATGTACCATATATTATTCTTTAAACTCCTCCTCTGAGCAAAAGCCCCTAGGGGACCAGGGACTACTGTGCAAGTCTCCGTTTAAGTGACCAAGGGCCCTGGAGTGCGAAGAATATGTTCCGGTTAGGTGGCCTATCTTACGTGGAACAACCAGTATTTAGTTCCCAAGCACGCTTGGTTCTCAGTTCATCTACCCACTGAAGGAATGAAAGGCTGAGTCAACCTTACCAAGTCCAAGGATCGAATCTAGGACCTGAGTCGTGGGAGCTCAAAGCGCTACCAAAACGCCACTGGGCTTTATATTATTCTTCAAAACACAAGAATTATATACATAATTAAAAATTAATCAATTGTTGACTGTCTACAATTTTTCTAATTAGCTCATTGATAAATTGTTCGTAATCAATGTTTTTTAAAGTCATCGGAGCTGTGTTGTACTCCACGTTGCAACACTTTCAATGCAATTCAGAGGCTGAGAAATGTTTAGCTGCGCTGCAGCACTGAGCTGACTCATTTTTGGTAGCCTGTCATAAATTTCGATCTTTTGTTTTAAAGTTAAATCAGTTCTCTTTCTGGCTTCCATATCAACAAAATGCATGTAACCGAGCAAGGAATAAAATGTGAATACGCGCCTTCTCAGTTCCGAATAGAATTTAATGCCTTCTGCTTAACTGACAACTATTGACCACCAGCTGGGTGTGCGTATTTCTGAAAATTTTCAATAACGTGTAAAACCCCGGTCCTTTGTTTTTCCTCCTTTTCCCTAGGTGGAAGAGGGAGAATTCTCGGAAATTAAAAAAAGAACGAAGGGCAAGAAAAGAATGAGTTCCTTCTGAATAGATTGTGAATATTCCTTTGCCAGTTAAAATAAGGTTCGGAAACTGATAACATTAACCGATGCAAAGATCACATACAGCGATAATTTTAACATACAAATGAATAGAGAAAATCGGGACCAAGTGATTTCGATAACAATAAACGATTGATAACATTAATCACGATCACATTAAGCGGAGTCCACTGTATAATTTTCTTACAAGTAAATTTTCATATGCACTTTGAAATTAAGGATTCCTACCCTAAAGAATTATTTGTTAACTGTCAACTCTTAAGAAACTTCAAATGGATGTTTAAAAATCTAAAATTTATTTCAATACTAATTAATTATTCGAATCAATTATTATTATTTTTTCTTGAAATCTGATTACGATTAAAATCTTAAACAAAGAAATTGCAACTAAATGAAGTTACTGGTTCAGAAAAATTAGAAAGTTTATCTACAGAATAATGTGTACCTAGGAAATTTATTTTAGTTAGATTCGGTTTGGTTTGGTTTGGAGTGCTACGGTCTACTTTTTGCAACACGAGGGCTAATGAGACGGGAACCTACAGCTTAAAGCCGATTTCGAACGGCTACGAACATCCATGTCACAGTGGGATTCGAACCCACGAACTCCGGTACCGAAGTCAGCACCCTAACCAATCGGTCATCGTTCGGCTTTAGTTAGATTCAAAATAGTACAAGGTTATTAGTTTAGAGATATAAATTTTAAGAAAGTTATGTTATAAACTTCTTATAATGCTTTGTCTTATATTCTAGGTTATAATATGGTGGGCAATTAAAAAAAATCAGGGCTTTAGAATTTTAATAATCAATAAAACTTGGAGTAAGATATAAAGGTAGGGATTCCACCCAAGATGGTACACTATCCCTTTCCCCATTTTTGAAATATCACAATTATTTAAGAATTTTCTATTTTCCCTCAGAACACCATTGCTGACATCTTCTCTTAAAGCTTTGACCACTATTATCTCATTCGCACTTTCGAATCCCATTGATGGTGTAGATGCCGTTCGGAATCGGCTTTAAGCAATAGGTCCCGGTCTCATTATCCCTCGTGTAGCAAAACAGCAGGCCGTAGTACAGTACTCTAAACTTAACAGCTACTTTAAAAAGATTTTTAAATCAGCTAGTTTACTTTTCTGTCAGACAAGTGTGCATAATAAACAAATAAAGTAAAAGATATTACATTTTTGTTGATAAAGATTTAAGATCTGTTTAAGTTTTTACACTGTTTACTTTTATTAATTGTTTTATAGTTTTCATGTGCTCTATTTCTTGGTGGGAGAGGGGCCTAATAAAAAGAAAATTTTAGAAAGTAGTTTGATCCGGACATGAATACATCGACGGCTACTGTCAGCAAAAAAACTATTCGAGATTTCTTATGTAACAAAAATCTCTACATCGTTTCCACCCGTTTGGTGAAAATCACATATTTTTACTTTTATTCGTTGTCGATAAACAAATTTAAATAAATAATTCCTGATATTTGTATTAGCGGTAATAGAAACATAGTAAGAGTCATAATAAACTATAATGTATTAGAATTTAAAACTAAAATAAATAAAAAACATGTAACTGCAAAAATCCCCTGTATAATAATATCCTAAGTTATCTGTACGTCTGTCCTCGATTTTATGAAGCGGTTGGACCTGGAATGGATAGAGGCATCCATAGTTAGCAAAATTCAAAGAGAGTCATGTTTATCTTCTCCTAAACTATAGATCCGATTCTAAAATAAATTGGTATAAATAGGCTTCATATCACAGCGAAAAATACTGCCTTCTTTAAAATGTTCGAAATTCACCCCGTCCCCTCTTTTCGAGCTTTTAATGCCATTATTTCAACTCCTATTTTCCCCGGTTAATTAAATTTATCAATAAATAGGTAAAAATAATATTTTTCTAGCATTATGACGTCATTCCTTTAACCGTCTCATTCAATCATTTCTTATTTTAACTTATTATGCCTTATTTTCATACGTTTTATCAGTGAACTTAGATATGACGTAAGTATTTTTCTTTTATATTTGGCTTAAATAATAGATTAGGTACATATGTGTTAATTTTAAATTGAATCATCGATTATTTTTTGTTGCAAGGTAATTCTCAGCCAAAAAAAAACAATCCATTTTTCTACCTGCCTCATAAGGCACTTTACAATTTTGGGAAATTAAAAATTTTACTGATCCCGTCATATGACGGGCTATATGCTAGTAATCTAATATTTTCCTAAGGGGTCTCTGCTAGTAAATCAGTAAATTTTTATTAAAATTTTGTTTATATTAAACAGTAAAAATCTGCCTATTTTGAAACCTTTACTTCAATACACCTCATTTGGAACAAAATTTATACGCATTTTATTATTTACATCGTCTGAAAATTGCATAGGGCCTGGGTAAAATGGGTATTTTTTATATTTTACTTAAAAGACACATCATGACTTTTAACAATTATATTTTAGCTTTGTAATATATTTTTAGACATTTGTTGGCGACATTTATTTTCCTTAAGATGTTCAATATTTTGCATCTGTCAGCATAGGTTACCTTGTGTGCAAGTCAGAAAAACATTCTTCTGTGTTAAGGTCTTAAAAACTTAAAAAAAAAAGTAATATTTTATTTCTTTTATCGTCAATATTTTTTTCAATAATCAACTGCAAGGGCTTCTGAACAACAGTTTTTCAAAAACAGGCAAGAAATATTGACCCCATGTCTGAGGTAAAATGTGTATAAAAAAGGTAGTAAAAAATTATAAATTCGCAATTTAAGAAAACGTATAAAAAATAATAAAAAATAATGCAATAAAAAAGCACAAAACCACGAAATTTGTTTTTTGATAAAAAATATCAATGAGATAAAAAAAAAACGCTTTTCTAATTTTATACCGCATCAAAATTTTAATTTTAATTTTAAAAAATGGACACAAATTTAGCTTATTTTTTAAATATCAAATTTATTAAATAAAATTTTAAAATGTAAAAAAAAATCCTAAATTAGAAAAAAATGAAACATAAAAAAAAAATTAAAAAAATTATAAACAAATTAGATAGATAATATATATTTTATATAAGATATGAAATATATAAAATATTATATAATAATTGAAAAAAATTTTCATTTTTAATGTTATTGATTAATTTTATTTACTTTGTATCTATATAAAAATTAGGAAGTGCAAAAAATATTGTATTTTAAAGATATAAGTTTAAATATTAAAAAAACAAAAATTAAGAATATTTTAATTTAAAAATGTATAAATATTTATTTGTTTTAATTAACATAAGTAGAACATATATGAAATAATTTTTATAAAAATTATTTTATAATTTTTAATACATTTAGATAGCATCTAGTATTTCATGTGTACATTTAGAAAAAATTACAGAACAGTGTAAATAAGATAGAGAAGGGATATATTTTTACTGTAACATTTAATTTGAGGGTGTTAGAATATGCAACAAGAATTGAAAAGTTAACTCGAGTCGTCAGTTCGGCGTTTAATGTTATTGATTAATTTTACTAGCTGCATAACTAGTAGATCGAATGTGCTACTATGGACCAATTTTACTGGTCCATAGTAGAAGAGTCGGGCAAAGTAATTATCTCTTAACTGAAGGGATGTAAGATTAATCCTCCGAGTGGAACACATCGACCAAAAAAGTTTCCAAAATCACACTAAAGGTTTACTGTGTCAGTGGCCAAAGTGTTCTATGATTTTTTACTTCACCCTTAGTAGTACCCCCCTGTCCTTTTACTTCCGGTTATAAATAGATATATAAATTAATATTATAGATTTTAATTTTTAATACACATAACACTAGTCAAGTCTCGAAGATCGTCCCATAAGAAATAATGGATTCTAAAAGTACAAATAAAAATATTCTTTGAGAGACTTATTTATATTTTTACGAAAGTCATCCAAGATATTTAAGTGGTGCAATTAGAGATACATCTATTACCGCAAACGAAATACTTCGAAATAGAGATTTACGAAGCCATGAAAAACTATCAGCGTCTTTGTACCTCAGGGGGTAGGGGTGCATCCCTTAATAAATGTTAGTCAAAGAGGGGTGCAGTTCCTAAACAATTGACCTGACCATCCTACCCCAAAATTTCATGGGGGAAAGCACTGGCAGAAATGTACATTACATATATTTTAGGAGCGTTTTTGGAGGTCGAAAATTGTACGTGACAACCGCTTTGAAGACATCATCGGTCTGGCTGAATTGTAAATGCGAACCGCTTAGAGGGTTAAAGCCCATGTTGACCAAACAGTCGCCATGTACATTAGTAGAAAAGTCTAAAGCAAGTAGATATGTAGATATGGTAATTAAGCAGATTATTTATTCTTGAGATTATAATCTTAGGACTACCTCATTATACCTAAGCGATGCAGAGATAAAAACGCAGATAACAAATAAAAAGTAAAATAATATAAAATACTTTGCTTTTGTAATTATCTTGGACTTATTAGTTTTTCCTCTAATTATACAATAGAATACCAGTTTTAAGTTCCAAAATTAGTATTTGCCAACATTGCTACTCTTTATATTTTGTAATATTAACTGTTTATAAGTCACAAAATATATTCATGAATTTTAGATATCCTTAAAAGGTTATGCTCAGAGAACTGACTGATTACACTCAAATGAAGCAGAAATAAAAATACAAAAAACCTAAGAGAATTAAAATATTATAAATGCTATATTTTCCTCAATGTTCTTGTTGTTATTGTATTTCCTCTAATTAAGCAAAAGACTACGAGTATAACATCCAAAATTATTATTTCTCAGTATTGATTCTCTATATATTTTGTAATATTAATTGTTTATCAGTCACAGTATATATTTATAAGTTTTAGATATCCTCAAAAGGTTATACTCAGAGGTCTAACTCATTATGTCTAAATGATATAATAATAAAAATACAGAAATCTAAAAAAAAAGTAAAATTATAAATATTATATTTTTGTTAATATGCTGGACTCTATAGATTTTTCCTCCAATTAAGGAAAAAAAAACTACGAGTATAACATCCAAAATTGATGTTCTTCATATTTTGTAATATTAACTGTTCATAAGTCACAAAATATATTCATGTATTTTAGATATCCTCATAAGGTTATATCCTGAGTACTAAATTATTAACCTAAGAAGTATTAAAAGTATAAAATACTATATTTTCGTCAATATCACAGACGTTATAGTTTTTTCTCTAATTCAGGAAAAAAACTACTAGTTTAACTTCTAAAATTATCATTTTTCAGTATTAATGCTTTTTATATTTTGTAATATTAACTGTATATAAGTCACAAAATATATTTATTCATTTTAAATGTACTCAAAATGTTATATTCTGAGTACTAACTTATTAACCTAAAGGATTCTGATATAAATACAAACAACGAAAAGTATGTAAAAATATCACAAATATTTTATTTTCGTCAATATCCCAGACGTTTTAGTTTTTCGTCTAATTAATCAAAAGACTTCTAGCATAGCATCCAAAATTATTATTTGCCAGAATTGATTCTCTCTATATTTTGTAATATTAACTGTCCGTAAGTCACAAAATATATAAGTGCGTTTTAAATATCCTCAAAAGGTATATTCAGAGATCTAACTCATGTCTAAATGATGCAAAGATAAAACTTTTTTTGGCTGTGAGTATTTTTAATACTCACAGCCAAAAAAAGTAAAAGTATAAAATAATATATTTTCGTCAATATCAAAGACGTTATAGTTTTTCCTCTAATTAAGGAAAAAAACGAGTATAACTTCCAAAATTATTATTTTTCAGTATTGGTGCTCTTTATATTTTGTAATATTAACCGTATTTAAGTCACAAAATATATTTATGCATTTTAGATATCCTCAAAAGGTTATATTCTAAGTACTAACTTATTAACCTAAAGGATTTTGATATAAATCGAAACAACGAAAGGAAAGTAAAAATATCACAAATATTTTATTTTCGTCAATATCCCGAACGTTTTAGTTTTTCGTCTAATTAATCAAAAGACTTCTAGCATAGCATCCAAAATTATTATTTGTCAGAATTGATGCTGTTTATATTTTTTAATATTAACTGTCCATAAGTCACAAAATATATTCATGCATTTTAGATATCCTCAAAAGGTTACATTCAGAGGTCTAACTTGTTATACCTAAATAATGGACAGATAAAAATTTTGACAACGAAAAAACAGTAAAAATATTAAAAAAAAACTTTACTTTCATCAACATTCCGAATGTTATAGATTTTCCTCTAATTAAGCAAAAATCTACTAGTATGACTTATAAATTATTATTTGTCAGCATTGATACCCGTTATATTTTGTAATATTATCTGTTCATAAGTCTCAAAATATATTCATGCATTTTAGATATTCTCATAGGGTTATATTCAGAGGTCTAAATTATTATGTCTAAATGATGCAAAGATAAAAATACAGACAACCAACAAAAAGTAAAAGTATAAAATACTATATTTTCGTCAATATCCCGGACATTATTGTTTTTCCTCTAATTAAGGAAAAATCTACGAGTATAGCTTCCAAAATTATTATTTGTCACTATTGATGCTCTTGATAGTTTGTAATATTAACTGTATATAAGTGACAAAATATATACATGCATTTTAGATATCCTCCAAAGGTTATATTTTGAGTACTAACTTACTAACATAAAGGATGCGAAATAAAAATACAAACAACGAAAGGAAAGTAAAAATATCACAAATAATTCTTATTTCACAAATAATTCTTTATTCTCGTCAATATCCTGGACATTTTAGTTTTTCATCTAATTAATCGAATGACTATGAGCATAAATATTATTTGTCAGAATTAATATCTCTATATTTTGTAATATTAACTGCCCATAAGTCACAAAATATATTCAAACATTTTAGATATCGTCAAAATGTTACATTTAAAAGTCTAACTTGTTATACCCAAATAATGGATAAATAAAAATTTTGACAATGAAAGAAAAGTAATAATATCACAAAAATACTTTATTTTCATCAATATTTCGGATGTTATAGTTATTCCTCTAATTAAGCAAATATCTATTAGTATAACTTACAAAATTATTATTTGTCAGCAATGATGCTCTTTATATTTTGTAATATTAACTGTTCCTAAGTCACAATATATTCATGCATTTTAGCTATCCCTAAAAGGTAATATTCAGAGGTCTAACTTGTTATACCCAAATAATGCATAGATAAAAATTTTGACAACGAAAGAAAAGTAAAAATATTATAAAAATACATTATTTTCGTCAATGTTCCTGGTGTTATATTTTTCTTCTAATTAAGCAAAACTCTCTTAGTATAACTTCCAAACTTATTATTTGTCAGCATTCATGTTCTTTATATTTTGTAATACTAATTGTCCATAAGTCACAAAATATATTCATGCATTTTAGATATTAGCAAAAGGTTATATTCAGCGGTTTAACTTGTTATACCTAAATAAAGGATAGATAAAAATATTAACAACGAAAGAAAAGTAAAAATATCATAAAAATATTTTATTTTCGTTAGTGTTCCAGATGTTATATTTTTCCTCAAATCAAGCAAAAATCTACTAGTATAACTTAAAAAAGTATTATTTGTCAGCATTGATGCTCTTTATGTTTTGTAATATTAACTGTTTTTAAATCACAATATATATTCATGTATTTTAGATATCCTCAAAAGGTTATTCTAAAGGTTGTTATAGGTTGTTTCATAATACATAAAGGATGTATACTTAAAAGACAACAGTCTACCGAATAAAAGTCGAACATAATAAAATACTTTCATTTTCATCAGTATTTCGCAAAGCCGTGTAATATTTTCCTCTAATTAAAACGACCCATTTTATAAAAACGGCTGAAAAAATAATTTCAGGTTCAATAAAAGTATATTAAATTTCTAAATAACTTTCTCCATTTCTCCGTGTCTGTCTGCGCATGAAGTTATTTCCGCCCTTAAACCAATAAATGAGGATTTTAAGATCTACCATTTCAATCAGATCCTCCTGCGCTTGAAACAATTTCTGCTAAATAACTCATCCACACATACCAAACCTCCTAAGAATCTAATAACGCCATCAACATCTGTCGCCACTTGGCGATCTCTCATAGAAGGGACTAATAGCGATTTATTAATTTCACTGGCTGAGTTCCCTTTAATTTTGGCAACCCCATCTCGGTTCTAAACCGCCTGGTGCTACCTTTTCACCGATATTAATTAAAGAACTTCTTTTCTAATAGATCTCGGACACTTTTATTCAAATTTCAAAGGCACGTCACTTTATCTAAGTTTTTTTTTCTTTCTCTCTTACCTTTCAAAATTTTTTTTTTCTTGACTGGTCTTGCTTTTTTTTATGGTGAGTATTTTTTTATCAGTTTGACACGCTGTCGGGTATATAATGGAGGGAGGGGGAGATATGGGGATGATATATGCATAAAAAAAAAGTGACAAGAATTCTTTTTTGCGCAGTCAAGCAGATCATTGAATACTGAGTTTGTAATTTGTTATTGAAATAGAGTGATTTGAAAATGTTTGTTATTTGAATAGTTTGCTAGGTTTTTATGGACAGGGGGTAGATTATATTTCATTTTTATCGTTCTTTGATGAGATATTGTGGTAAGTGATGAGCAATTTAATGCTCCCGTGATTAAGAAATCATAAAAATTAGAGAGGTTTTTATCAAAATATGTTCTCGGTGATGAAATTTCATGCGTTGATTTTTGTGATTAGTCAAGGGATGCGTATTTAAATTAATATTTGCAAACTAAGTCATTTTCGCTTAAATGTGTTCAGTAATTGATAAAAATTTATACAGCTTTTTAAGAGTTTTAAGATATTTTTCCGCATTAAGATTATACAGGTTATCAGATTATTAATATATTTAAGAGTTTTAAGTAGAAATCCTGAAAGTAAAAATATTTTTTTAGTTCTCTAGCTTATTATTTGTTATACCTTTCTTACCATTTAAACATGAAAATGAGCCGAACGATAGCCGAATGGTTAGGGTGCTGACCTTCGGAACCAGAGTTCGTGGGTTCGAATCCCACTGTGGCATGGATGTTCTAGCTGTTCGGAATCGGCTTTAAGCAGTAGGTCCCGGTCTCATTAGTCCTCGTGTTGCTAAAAAGTAGACCGTAGCACTCCAAACCAAATCAAACCTTACCATTTAATAATAATTACTATTTAATAATTACTTTAATGTATCCGTCTCTGTTAAAAACGTCATTTATTGCCAAAAATCATAGTTTTTTTTTATTTCTCTATTGTAAAATTTCAACTTTTAGGCTTCTAAATCTATTTTTTGTTTTGTCTCTACGGCATTTTAAAGAAAAATTACAGCTGTCAAAACAAAACGAAAGTATCGATTTCGGAACCGGAAGTTGTGAATTTAAAGCCTTTTAAAGAACATTTTTTGGACAAAACTTTTGAAATTTTAATGAAGATTAGTTTAAATTTGTATCTAGTATTTTTAGTAATTAGCAACTTGGCAATTAGAAAGTTTTGAAGCAAGAAAGTGTGGGGAATTGTGAACATGTATTTTAATTTTTTTAATACTTAAAATTGCTTTCATAAACTTCAAATGCGTTTTTCTCAGAACGGTATTTTTAATAAAATGTTGAAACTTGAAACGTGATTTCTCCAAACGTTCTAAAAATATTTTGCTGAAAATTATTATGAATGTTTTTAATAGTATTTACTACTAAATGACCTAAAAGCTTTAAATTTGGATAATTTTTAACGATATTACACTCATAGTTAGCTATAAATTTAATGGAAATTCGTTAAAAATTCAATGTGTATAATTTTGAAGGACCAAAATTTTTTACCAAATATAAATTAAGCAAAGATTTTAGGGGATTCACTAGTCCAGTGTATAAGAAATGTGTTGCATCAAAAAATATTGAAATAATTTAATTTATTAAAAAATTAGACCTTTTGAAAAAACCCGATTTTTTTACTAAATTTTCTTCATTTATTACAAATTTTATAAAAACTTCTCCAGGAATAGACTTTTTAAGTGCAAATCTCTATGATAATATAAAAACATAAACCTAAAAATGTAAAACATGAACTAGTCTCTACGTTTAAAGAAAAAAGTTCTCCGAACGCAGACGGATACCTTAAGAAAGACCGTAATAAAAACTTGCATATCATCAGAATTTTTTCCAGTAACTATCAAATGCAGCTCTTGATTGAATTAAATTTAGCTATTAATGAACATTTAATTTTCATGTTTATAAACATTTCAGTATTTTAATATAATTTTCAGTAAAATCCATTGAACTGGTTAATTAACTGTATTTCATATTGTAATTATTATTCCGTGACATCATACTACATGACCGAGAGTCATGCTACATACATTACAGAAACTTACCTTCATGTACAAAAAACTACAATAAGGTAATATAAAAAATAGGTAAACAAATTTCCAAAAGAAAAAACAGTAGAAATTCTGAAAGGGGATCTTTTGAATGTGTTGATAGTATTTAAAATAAGTGCGAAAAATTAATGTCTGGAACCTAATGGTCATGTCATATGCAAGTGGGAACAAAAAAAAAATAATTTATGCTTCACACTCTGTTTAGCCAAACAATCTAATGGATATCTGATTATAAAGATTTTATGTTATGTTTAATTTATATCAGGGTGGCCAAGCTCCTTGATAGTCCGAGACATTTCTCAAAATTTGAAACGCACCGTAAAGTGGATATTTTGAAACAAAACAATTTAGAAGTCAATATGTAAAATTCAGTTAAAATATAGACTGTTACTTAATAGACATTGAAAAATGTTAAAATGAAATTAAAATACTGTAAAAACTCAAAATAAAGACGTCAATCACAGGGTAAATGAAGAACAATACAGTAGACAGCAGTAGTTTATATGTTTTGCTCTGACGGAAACAAAAGCAGTGCTGTTTTAGTGAATAGTGTTTTAATTGAATAAGTTACTTTACTTTGACAGTGTAACAAAGCTTACTTCAAAAAAGATATGTTAAACACCTTAATCTGTTAATTCCTATTAATCATTACCTGTAAAATTCCTGATTTAAAATATGTATGTGTGTTTGTGTGTGTAATCAGTAAAAATATTCATCACCGATTACTTGAGAGAAATAGCGTCTGTTATTTGGGTTACCTATGCTTGTTAGGCAAAAAGATCCCCTATACAGGTTGCAGTCGGGCTCCATGAGAAACACAAGTCCAACTTTGTATAACGTTTTATTTATAAACCGTTTGAGTGCTGAAGAGTTTTGTTATATATATGCTAATAGTACGGAATGAAATGCATAGCAATTTTTTTGGAGAACGAATGAAATGGTTATAATTAACACTAATTATGATGTAGCAAGTAATTTTTACCAACAAAAATATTCTTTGTTCTCACTTATTACAAGAATGTTTTGCTGCACAAATTCCATGAATTCCTTTTTTATATATAGCGCAAATTAAGTTGGATCGTCTAATTCCTTTTTTATATATAGCGCAAATTAAGTTGGATCGTCTAATTCCATTACCATTTTTTTACTGCATACTTCACTTTGTTGCAAGTTTCATCCAGGCAATTTTTTTAAAGAAAAATTTGTACTTATTGGTAGTCTTCCTGTGGCATTTTTGCTTGAGAACCATTCCTCCTCTATAGCATCAATAATGATCAGTATAACATTTGTTGAGAAAACGAAAACAGTTTCTAATTTCTATACAACAACGAAAAGTTTTTTTTTACTACAAATAAATAAATAAATAAAACACACTCATTTTGTCTCCCGTACCACAATCCACAGCTCTACTGCATTACTACTTACCACTGTATTATATTTAAATTCTTATATTGTTAAAAATCACAATTGAGTAAAATGAATACGAACTGCGATTGATATGAATTCAACTACTATTAATAGATGCGAAAATTGTACTAACCAACTGCAGCGTCTCTGCATTTTCGGTATAAAACAAGATAAGCGCTCCTCGGCATTTTTGGCACATAAGAAGCGAAGCGCGATAGCGCTTCGCTGCATTCAAGCGGTTAAGATACAAAATGCATGTCATCTGATCGTCATTACAGTGCAACGGCTCTGGTTAGAATGCTACAGCAACATACACATTGTCAGCAATGATTAAGTTCCCATGCGATTTTAGATTGTTCAGCAATTTTTGTGTAGAAAAAGGGAACTTGGGTTATTTAAGTTAGCTAGACATTACTCAAGCAGCAATTTAGTTATAAAAGAAGCAATACCATTTTATTGGAACAGCTAAAAAATGTGGTCAGTGGACAGAAATTCAGCGTATGTTTTGAGATATGGGTAAAAAGATTTTTTAGTGGGAGAGCACTTCTTTAACTGAGATTTTATGACTTGAAAATTTAGTATTAAAAACTAAAATGGAGAAAAGCGAGAATTTTAGATATATATTTTAAAAGTAATAATTTTGATACATTACATATCTATATATAAAGTTTAAAAATTAAAACAGTATTAGGGTTAACTGTTTGCCAATTAGCTAGCCTTAGAGAATTTCAGATATACAAGAAGTATCCTTATAATTTTAACGTACACTATTGTTTAATTTAACTTTTAGACTCTAAATATTCAAATAAAAGGTTTAAAATAAAGGCTGTAATTTTTGGTTGTAACGAAAGAAAATTATTACATATTTAATATTTCATTCTTTTCAAGGTACTAAATAGTATTTCATACTTTAATTCAAGATATACTATATTAAATTATTTTATTCCTGTGTTAAGTACTAAGGTATAAAAAAAACATTTTTTAACTTACTGCTCAATTCTATTTGAGAAGCTTTAAAAAATAGCTTTCATATTTCAATGTTTATATGTTCTGTTCCTGCATGAAAATGTATAAAATTAGGGCACATAAAATCTTAATTATGGGAATTTTTTTATGTTTGAGTACAAGCAATGAATAAAATTTACATACAAATTTAGCAATAAATAAGCAATAAATTTTAATTTGATATGTGAGAAAAATGTAGCAGAAATATTCCTGTAAATAGTTTTACTGTAAACGAAAACAAATTATTACACTTTTAATATTTAATTGTTTTCAAGGTACTAAATAGTACTTCATATTTCAATTCAAAATGTACTGAATTAAGTTATTTTATTCCTGCGATAAGTACTAAGGTAAAATAAATATTTTCAACTTTCTGCGTAATTCTGTTTGAGAAGCTTTAAAAATAGCTTCCATATATCAGTGCTTACATGTTCCGTTCCTGCACGAAAATGTATAAAATTAGGGCATTTAAAATCTTAATTTTGGAAATTCTTTATGTTTGGGTACAACCGATGAATAAAATTTACATAAAATTTTAGTTTAATTAAGCTATAAATTTTAATTTGATTTGTATAATAAATGTAGCAGAAATATTCCTGTAAATAGTTTTACTGTAAACGAAAATGATGTTTACACATTTAATATATCATTCTTTTCAAGGTACTAAATAGTATTTCATATTTCAGTTCAAAATGTACTGCATTAAGAAATTTTATTCCTGTGATAAGTACTAAGGTAAAAAAATATTTTTTAACTTTCTGCGCAATTCTATTTGAGAAGCTTTCAAAATCGCTTCCATATATTAATGCTTATATGTTCAGTTCCTGTATGAAAATATATAAAATTAGAGCATATAAAATCTTAATTATGGGAATTCTTTATGTTTGAGTATAACCGATGAATAAAATTTACATAAAATTTTAGTTTAGGTAAGCTATAAATTTTAATTTGATTTGTGAGATAAATGTAGCAGAAATATTCCTATAAACGAAAAATAATTATTGCATATTGAATATTTCATTCTTTTTAAGCCACTAAATTGTATTTCATATTTCAATTCAAAATGTACTGCATTAAGTTATTTAATTATTAGTGCTAAGGGAAAAAAATATTTTTTAACTTTCTGCGCAATTCTATATGAGAAGTTGTCAAAATCATTTCCAGATTTCAATGCTTATATGTTCCGTTCCTGCATTAAAATGCATAAAATTAGAACATATAAAATCTTAATTATAGGAATTCTTTATGTTTGAGTACAACCGATGAATAAAATTTACATAAAATTTTAGTTTAGTTAAGCTATAAATTTTAATTTGATTTGTGAGAAAAATGCAACAGAAATATTCCCGTAAATAGTTTTGTGTTCTTGTTTTAATGGTTTTTAAATTGATTAATAACAATTTTTAAGCTATAATTTTAATGGTTAATGAATTTTATGGGAACTAAAATGCTTTAATTTGTCCAAACACTTGAAGCTACATCTAATGATTTTTTGCAAGCTTTTAAAATGTTTAAAAATGACTTTTAACTAGCACTTGCCAATCACTTCTTTAAAAAAATCTTCTGTAATACTACTTATGGTTGAATACCCCAAAAATATTTTATTTTTTATTTCTTTGTTTACACAGAACCTGTGCATTGGAAAATGTTCCACTTCGAATCTTTCATAAGCATTGCAATGTTGAAAATCTTTATAAATATTTTTAAAAAAATTTTAACCATTTTTAGTTTTTTCTTTTTAAAAAATCTTTATGAAATATTCAATTGAACAACATTTATTAGTATATAAAATCTTTCATTTCCTACATTTTAAAATATAATAATTGCTTCAGAAGTTTTTTAAATGTGACAAAAATTATCAAAACTCCTCTATAAAATTCTATTTTAATTTTTTAAAAGCCAAAAATTTCTAAAAAATCGTTCTTTTAAAAAAATCCATGCTAATAAGTTAAGGCAATATCATAGAACACTTTCCGCTTGAGATTTTCCCCAAACTTTTGCAGTATCTTTAAATCCCTTGCAATTAAAATCTTTATAAGTTCTAGCACTTACCAATCATTCTTTAAAAAATTCTGCAATACTTTTTTGAGTAAATATATTTTTTTTCTTTGTTTACATAGAACCTGTGCATTGGAAAATGTTCCACCTCGAATCATTTTAAGCATTGCAACGTTTTCTAAAAAAATATGTCTTTATTAAAAGCAAGAATTTTACAGGGCATTTTGAGTAGTTTTCTGGCCTTTATGGATAGAAAAGTCCTTTATGAACCATATTCGTAAGGTTGTAACAGTTTTACATTTATTAGTATTTCCCTTAAAATCTTTCATTTGCTTCATTTTAAAATATAATAATTGCTTCAGAAGTTTCTTAAATGTGAAACCAAATTATCAAGCAACACTAGAATGCTCTATAAAATTCTATTTTGGTAAATTTTTGTGTATAAAAAAGTCAAAAATGTGCTCTAAAAAGGCATCGTTCTTTCAAAACTAGCCTTGCTAATAAGTTAAGGCAATATCATAGAACACTTTCCGCTTGAGATTTTCCCCAAACTTTTGCAGTATCTTCCTAAAATCCCTTGCAATGTTTAAAATCTTTATAAAAGATTTTTAACTAGCACTTACCAATCACTTCTTTAAAAAATCTTCTGCAATACTTCTTATGGTTGAGTACCCCAAAAATATTTTATTTTTTTTCTTTGTTTACATAGAACCTGTGTATTGGAAAATGTTCCACCTCGAATCATTTATAAGCTTTACAATATTTAAAATGTTTATAAATGATTTTAACTATCACTCACCAATCACTTCTTTAAAAAATCTTCTTCAATACTTCTTATGATTGAGTACCCCAAAAATATTTTATTTGTTATTTCTTTCTTTACATAGAACCTGTGCATTGGAAAATGTTCCACCTTGAATCATTTTAAGCATTGCAATGTTTTCTAAAAAATATGTCTTTATTAAAAGGAAGAATTTTACAAGGTATTTTGGGTAGTTTTCTAGCCTTTATGGAAAGAAAAGTCCTTTATGATCCATATTTGTAGGGCTGTAACAGTTTTACATTTATTAGTATTTCCCTTAAAATCTTTCATTTGCTTCATTTTAAAATATAATAATTGCTTCAGAAGTTTCTTAAATGTGAAACAAAATTATCAAGCAACGTTAGGATGCTCTATAAAATTCTACTTTGGTAGATTTTTGTGTATAAAAAAGTCAAAAATGTGCCCCAGAAAGGCACCGTTCTTTTAAAACTAGCCATGCTAATAAGTTAAGGCAATATCATAGAACATTTTCCACCTGAGATTTTCCCCAAACTTTTGCAGTATCTTCCTAAAATCCCTTCGTTCCTCCCCTAAGGGTGGTTCGAGCATTTATTAGAAAATCTCCTGCGTTCAACCAACTGATGAGGAAGCGTTATAAGCAGGAGTACACATTTTTAATTAGTCCGTGATGGGCTGGAAAATATATCACGAGCACTAAAAAAATAATGAAAAAACTTTAGGGCAAAAAAAATTTGAGACCTGTCAAAGAAGAGCATAAAAAAATGAAGGGCGTAAAGAAAAAAAAAATACCCTATCCCCCCTCTCTTCCTTTTTCAGTCCCGTTGAAAAACTTTCATTTTAGCATACGCTATAATCTGGTTTTTAGCGTTTAATTTCGGGTTTGCCTTGTAGAACGAGTGGTTTATAATCTCCTTTAGAGCGCCTGTCATCTAGCTGGAATTTGTTTTAGTGCAAAATATGCAGATTTCTTATCCACCGTTGGTAGTTTTTTTTTTCTCACTGCCCTGTTTTTTAATTTTAATGAAGTTTGCGCCCAAACATATCTGGCGTTATTTCTTGTTAGTTTTTATGTCATTAAATGTAACTACGGCTGGGATTGGAAAATTAGAATTCCGTTGAAATTTCTAATGTTAATGAAGTGAAGTAATTTGGTTGGCGAAGGGCGGAAATTAAGCACTCGCTCGAAATCGGAGAAAGTTGGTACTTATTTGCCGTATAACCGTTCCAAATGCCTTCATAAAAACTCTGAAATGGTTTTTGACTCACGTGATGTATTTAACGAATATTTCTTTTTGGGGGTTTTTATTCGGTGAATTGGTATGGATAAGTATTTGAGTAATAAATTTATTAATGGCTGCATGCGAAAATATTTTACGATTATGAAACATAAAGTATAAAACATAGTCATCGGCAATAAAACATATTAAAAAAATCAGTATTGCTCTCAATAACTGAGAGCATATTTTATGCTTGCTCAGTTTTGCTGGAGAGTCAATTTTATGTCTTTCTATTTCTTGCTTTTTAACTCGAGAAAGAGCAAATGGAAATGAAAATTTGGCATGATTTTATGGAGTTCGTTAAATCAATTTTCGTAAATGGCTTAATATGAATAATTCAGAGTGTGTACGAAGGAGTTTTGAAAATATGTTTAGGTTTTGTTTTGTCATAGAAAATGGAAGTTTAAGTCTAGTCTTAACTCTATCATTTAATACTGCATTTAATTAAAAATTTAAATATCAAATCTCTTGCAGATAACGAATAATAATTACTTTTCAATTTAGCAACTTATCCCGAACTTATTACCGATATAGCTTTTATTACTTAAGGTATCTATTTACGTTGGGAGAACTTTTTTCTTTAAACGTAGAAACTAGTTCACGTTTTTATATTTTTATATTTATATTTTATATTATCATAGAGAATTGCACTTAAAAATTTATTCCTGGAGAAGATTTTATAAAATTTCTAATAAATGAAGAAAATTTAGTAAAAAATTCGGGTTTTTTTCAAAAGGTCTAATTTTTTAATAAATTAAGTTATTTCGATATTTTTATGCAACACATTTCTTATACACTGGACTAGTTAATCACCTAAAATCTTTACTTAATTTATACTTGGTAAATATCTAACTTCCTTAATATCTAACTATGAATGTAACATCATTAAAAATTATCCAAATTTAAAGCTTTTTGGTCATTTACTAGTAAATACTATCAAAAGCATTCATAATGATTTTCAACAAAATAATTTAAAAACTTATTGAGAAATCCCATTTCAAGTTTCAACATTTTATTAATCATACCATTCTGAGAAAAGCGCATTTACTTTAACTATTAAAAAATTAAAATACATGTTTAAAATTCCCCACACTTTCTTGCTTCAAAACTTTCTAATTGCCAAGTTGCTAGTTACTAGAAAAATGTTTAAACTAGTCTTATATATATATATATATATATATATAATAAATATAATAATATATAAATATATATATAACAATATATATATAATATATAATATATATTATAAAAATATATATTTTTATTTTAATTCAAAATATTGGTTCTAAATATATTATAATATATATATATATATATTAATATAAATATATTATAAAAAGAAATAATATAAATAAAAAAATATATATATTATATATATATATATTTATACATATAATATATATATATATATATATATATATAATATTATATAATATATATAATATATATATAACAATATATATATATATATATACATATTTATATATAATATATATAAATATTATATATATATATATATATATATTATATATATATATATATATATATATATATATTTAATAATATTATAAATAAAAATATATTTTTTTTTACAAAAATTCTTATTTATTTTTTAATATAAAAATTTAATATAATACAAATAATAATAAAAACATAAAGATATAAAACAAATATATATATAATATAAAAAATCTCTAGAAATAATAACATAAATATAAGCTATATATACACAGATACAAATATTTATTTTAGATACAAATATAATTCTAAAAAATCTAAAAAAAAAAAGTTCTAAAAAAGATAAAAATAAATAAACAGAAAACAAAGAGTTATTAATAACTTTACAGTTCTTTTTAAAGTTTCGGAGATGGCTTTAAGCAGTAGGAATTTGAGAAATTAGCAACCCTATTGAAAAAAATTAGCTGTAACGTTCTAAACCAAAATCATCTAGTACTTTCAGCTTGTTATACCCATTGTAACTTCACTGGATCCTCGGGTAGAGTGTGGGTGTCGAAGTGATTGTGACACGACGTACAGTTTATAACAATAACAATTTTAATTCTTGATTAAACAGAAGCTATTCACAAATTTTCCGAATGGAAATCACAGTATGAGCTGGTACGGACCTAAAAGTCCCAGGTACTAGGTGAACCTAAAAAACAATCTGCCATCAGGTGCCGACAGATAAACCGTTGTACAGAGGTACAACAGGGACTCATTGACTCCCACACAAACCTGGAGAAAGGCTCTCCAAAAAAACCAACCCCAACAAGTCGTCACCTCCGCTCGTTCTGTCCGTATGGAAAATCTCCAGCGAAAACCCGTGCCGCCTGACGTCATCTTTTGTCTCTTCCCATTGGCTTTTCCTTTCCACGTCACCGTCCTGCTAGCCTCCGATTGGTCCTTTCGTTGTCGCCACACAGTCTGACATTTCGACGTCGTATCCGACTTTCTAAACACCTCGGACAACTCAAGGCGTGTCGAAGCGAAAACTCTTTGTAGTGTAGTGTCAAAACCCAGACAGAAAGTCGCCTTGGCCTGGGCTTTAACAAAACCACTTTGTGAAGCCAAAGGGGTGTAGCACGTCACACCATGTTATATTTTAGTATCTAGCGTATCTGATACTGTAAACATACACGCATACATACCCCAAATTCATACACACGCACAGAAACACATACACTATGCTATTTCATTATATCATACATGTGCTTCTTTGCCTCATATTTTATTTGTGTATTGGAGGAATCTTTGAGACCTCCAAGAACATTTTTGCAGTTTTTGTCAGTTTTGTTATTGACTTTTTTTTTCTTTCTTATTCTAAAAAGGGATATTATTAGATTAAATTAACTGTATCGTCTTCCCTTTTTATTTTATTCGTTGATTCTTCATGTATCTTTCAATATGATTTCGTTTGGTTTAGAATACTACAGTCTACTTTTTGCAACACGAGGGCTAATGAGACCGACAAGCCGATTACGAACGGCTACGAACATCCATGCTATTGTGGGATTTGAACCCATGAACTCCGGTTCCGAAGGCTAGCACCCTAACCAATCGGCCATCGTTTGGCCTCTTTGAATTCGAATTTCATTTAAATTAACCCCTTAATGCACAGTTTTTTTAAAAGGCCGGCAAAAAAGTTCATTTTTTAATGTAAAAAACGTTAGAACGTTGACTTGCCAAATAAATTACAAAAATACAAAAATAATCTAAATTTTTTTTTTGCAATTTTGGATTTTGATAACGTTGCAGAAAATAGTCGAATATTGTAATATTACACTCACATCGACTTTTTTTTATCTTTCTTTACGAATTCCCATTTCAGAATAAACATTATTATCAGTAAAAATACTTATTTATAATTCTAAACATAAATAATAGCAACACTAGTATTTGTAAAATTAATCAAAAGTTTCTTTTGTGTTCTTTTGTGTCTCAAGCCCCATTTAAAGAGCAGGCAAGTAAATTTATCAATTTGTAACGTAATAAATGGGTAAAAATAACTTTTTCTAAAATAGGTAAATAATTTTTTCTAGCATTATGACGTCATTCCTTTAACCATCTCATTTAATCGTTTATTTTAGAGTATTTAAATATCTTCTGCATTATTTCCATACATTTTATCATTAAACTTAGATACTTAAATAATTTTCTTTTATATTTGGCTTAAATAATAGATTAGGTACATATATGATAATTTTAATCAATTATTTTAGTTGAAAGATAATTCTCAACCAATAAACAAACCATTTTTTAACTGCCTCATAGGGTACTTTACAATTCTGGAAAATTAAAAATTTTACGGATCCCATCATATGACGGGCTGTATGCTAGTTATTATATAAGGGATATCTACATAGGCTGATGAATGTCTAGAAGTTCAAAATTAACTGATCTTCTTTACTGGCAATTTGAGACAAATTCTATACTCAACTCTGCGCGTAATAACAAATTAGATGTGTCTGTACGCTCACTTACGCAAATTGAAAAGTGTAAAAATTTGTAAAAATGTTTATTGTAAATATAAAATAAGATGGTTAATAATAAGGTAGTTCAATAATCTTAACATAAGTCATTTTGGTACAAAATGTATGGAGTTGTAATGGGGCTCAAATGAGTATCAATTGTAATTGCCATTTAGGTTTGAATTTTGATTTAATATTATGAATTTAATATACTGGATTTTTACTACTGTTTCTATACTTAATTTTTTTTCAATGTATCTATACTTAATTTTTGCCACTGTTTCTATACTTAGTTTTTGCCAATGTTTCCATACTTCATTTTTTTTTCGCCTTTTTATTCATATGTGTGTCGAAAGGAATTTTTTTTTCTGTCGATGGGGAGGAGTATGAGAGTGCAGCTATGTTTAGGTTTGCGAAACTGATTTGCTCGCCGCAGTCCCACATTTTGGGTTGAATGCCCAAGTTTTTTTCGCAACTCCAGGAAGCGTGTGGTGTGGCCAGTGAAAATAATTGCACTTAAACTTCTCCAAGTTTTGGAGTATTGTGATTGGTATCCAGGAGGCGATTCAGGACCATCCTTGGAGTCCTTCTGGGCAGAGTCGGAACAGGACATTGGCAATTTTTTTTTAGGCGTAGCACGTGGAGTGCTTCTTTTACTTTTTTAATTTTTATATATACTTTTTTTGCATACTTTCTTGTCGTTTGTTCTCATTTTGAACATTGTAATATAGAACAGTGGTATTATACTATAATTAAAAGCAATGTAAAGCAACTTTGGGTTACCAATGTCTTTGAAATGACAATGCAATGTACTACACCACAACACATACTCTTTACGATTCTTCAAAATTTTGCACGTAAAATATGTTTGTAGCCATAATGTTCTCCAAATTCTCAATCAGTACCTCTGGAGGTGGCAGGTCAAGCCTATGGGTCTTCTGTTTGGTCCTTGCTTCAAAATTACGAGGATCCACTTGAGCATAAGTTCATCCTACTTGAGCATACTTTCACCCTTGAGGTGTTCGCTAAAACGAAAGGCCTTTGCCAATATGAGAAGTATCCGGCTCAATCGTGCTTGGTGTGAGAGTGCAGCTATGTTTGACATAAGGTTTGCGAAACTGATTTGCTAGCTGCACTCACACGTTGTGGGTTGAATGTCCAAGTTTTTTTCGCGACTCCAGGAAACGTGTCGTGTGGCCAGTGAAAATAATTGCACTTAAACTTCACCAAGTTTTGGAGAATTGTGATTGGTCTCCAGGAGGCGATTCAGGACCATCCTTGGTGTCCCGGTTCTTCTGGGCAGAAAGCCGGGAAAGAGAGCATTGTAAAAAGGACAATGGAACAACGAACACATCAGCACAGGATAATGGAAAATGTATAGGGGTGCCTGAGTAAAAAGAAGGAAGGAAAAGAATGCAGCGTTCTCTTGGACATTGGCAATTGTTTTTGAGGTGTAGCACGTGGAGTGCTTCTTTTACTTTTTAATTATATATATATATATATATATATATATATATATATATATATATATATATATATATATATATATATATATATATATATATATATATTGCATATTTTCTTGTCGTTTGTTCTAATTTTGAACATTGTAATATAGAACAGTAGTATTATACTATAATTAAAAGTAATGTAAAGCAACTTTGGGTTACCAATGTCTTTGAAATGACAATGCAATGTACTACACCACAACACATACTCTTTACGATTCTTCAAAATTTTGACAGCGAAAGTAATTTCTTGATTGCCTATTTCTGTTCAAAAGAAAGCGAGGATTTCCTGGAACAAATGTAATCTATTCGCATATCTTTACGTTCACAGTCAAACTAAAAAATGAGAAGGGAGAAAACCACAAATCTAGAACGGCAATTAGACAGGAAATAAAATACAAAAGTCCAACATCAAATAACGCCAAAAGAAAATGAAAGCGGATTTAATTTTTCAAAGTGCCAGGATTTCGTGTCATTTATTTGGCAAGTGATCAAGCCATATTTTAAATACACTAGTTTCCCTTACCACAGCGGGCATACTAATTCGGATAGAGCGCGTTTTTAACCATCCATCAAAATGGAAATAATTCCGAAATTATTACGATTCCAGACGGCGCTCTACTAAACCCACAATTTCTGGCTTGTTATTCCGCAATCTCCTGTAATAATAATTGGTTTTCTACTGATTGCTGCTTTCACGGTCTGTCGCCAAGCCGGGTGTAAAAACTTGTAATTCTTCCGTTGTGCCTGAAATTGGACGATAATTGTTTGGACAATCGTTGGAGGCTGGCACTCTGCAGGTCATATACGAGGCGCAATGTGAAATGCGAAATGCTTTGTTAAGGACTTAGATATGAAAGGGAAATGACTTCAAATATTAAAAAGGTCGTTTGAATATGTGAGCAGAAGGGACGGATAAAAATTGCCGATGGTAACTACTCTCATTATGCGATCTTTCCAAGTGTAATTAATTTATATTTTGAGGCGCTTAATGACTAGCGTGTGGTTGTGGTGTAATTTAAGTACGTTGCACTCTGCGAACGGCGGCTTTAATCGATGGAATGGATAGTTCTGAAGAGAAAGAAGGAATTATCTGTTTTCATAGATTGAATAAAAAGGTTTTATCAGATAAAACACTGAAAGGAAAGAGCGAAAGGAAAGTTCTCATTCATTTTTGGTTCTGTGAGATATTTACATTTCTCTAGTTACATTTTGGATAGTTTTGCATTTATAGATATAATTCTGATTAAAAACGGGGTGTGTAATACTAATTAAATATGATTTTCTTAGCTGATAACAAAATATATTCTAATGCAAGGGCTTGAATTATGTAATTATAAATTTAAAAAGTTAGTGTTATAATTGCAATTAAAAAAACCTGAAGAATAATTTATTTTGTAAATTGTTTTTATCCTATGAAAATAGCGAGAAAAGTAAACAAAATTACTGACTTTTATTAATTTTTTGATAGGGTTGAAAAGAACTACAATTATACAATAAATCTGTGTACTTATATTTTCTTTTCTAAAATCTTTTGATGCTTTTAAATTCGTGAAACTTGGGCAATAGGACAGGAAGGATATTAAGTATTATTACCTTTGTCTATAAGAGTTTATGGATTTGAATTTCTACTATGAATGTTTGTAGTCATGTGAATTTATAGATATAATTCTGATTAGAAACAGGGTGAGTAATTCTAATTAAATATGATTTTCTTAACTGATAACAAAATATATTCTAATGAAAGGCCTTGAATTATGCATTTATAATTTTAAAAAGTTAAAGTGTTATAATTGTTTAAAAACCGAAGAATAATTTCTTTTGTGGAATGTTTTTATCCTCCAAAAATAGCGAGAAAAGTAAACAAAATCAATGGCTTCTATTAATTTTTTGATCGGGCTGAAAAGAACTACAATTATACATTAAATCTGTGTACTTATATTTTGTTTTTTTCCCATTTTTAATACTTTTAAATTCGAGAAACTTAGGCCATAGGACAGGAAGGATATTAAGTATTATTACCTTTGTCTATAAGAGTTTATGGATTTAAATTTCTAGTATGAATGTTTGCAGCCATGTGTATTTATAGATAAAATTCTGATTAAAAACAGGGTGTGTAATACTAATTAAATATGATTTTATTAGCTGATAATAAAATATAGTCTAATGGAACGCCTTGAATTATATAATTATAATTTTAAAAAGTTAAAGTGTTATAATTGCAGTTAAAAAAACCTGAAGAATAATTTATTTTGTAAATTGTTTTTTATCTTACGAAACTAGCGAGAAAAGTAAACAAAATTAATGACTTTTATTAATTTTTTCCTCTATCTAAAAAGAACTACAATTATACATTAAATCTACGTACTTATATTGTGTTTTCTCACATTTTTTAATGCTTTTAAATTCGAGAAACTTCGGCCATAGGACAGGAAGGATATTAAGTATTATTACCTTTGTCTATAAGTGAATTGAATTTCTAGTATGAATATTTGTAGTCATGTGAATTTATAGATATAATTCTGATTAAAAACAGGGTGTGTAATACTAGTTAAATATGATTTTCTTAGCTGATAACAAAATATATTCTAATGAAAGGCCTTGAATTATGCATTTATAATTTTAAAAACTTAAAGTGTTATAATTGCAGTTTAAAAAAACCTGAAGAATAATTTATTTTTTTAATTGTTTTTATCGTATGAAAATAGCGAGAAAAGTAAACAAAATTTATGACTTTTATTAATTTTTTGATCTGGCCGAAAGGAACTACAATTATACAATAAATATAAGTACTTATATTTTGTATTTTCACATTTTTTAATGCTTTTAAATTCGAGAAACTTAGGCCATAGGACAGGAAGGATATTAAGTATTATTACCTTTGTCTGTAAGAGTGTATAGATTTGAATTTCTACTATGAATGCTTGCAGCCATGTGAATTTATAGATATAATTCTGATTAAAAACAGGGTGTGTAATACTAATTAAATATGATTTTATTAGCTGATAACAAGATACATTCTGATGAAAGGCCTTTAATTTTGTAATTATAAATTTAAAAAGTTAAAATATTATATTTGTTGTTTAAAAAAACAAAGAATAATTTGTTTTGTGAATTGTTTTTATCTTCCAAAAATAGCGAGACAAGTAAACAAAATTAATGACTTTTATTAATTTTTATCCTGGGGGGGGGGGGGGGGGGGGGGGGGGGTGGGGGGGGGGGGGGGGGGGGGGGGGGGGGGGGGGGGGGGGGGGGGGGGGGGGGGGGGGGGGGGGGGGGGTGGGGGGGGGGGGGGGGGGGGGGGGGGGGGGGGGGGGGGGGGGGGGGGGGGATCTAAAAAAAAATAATAACTACAATTATACATTAAATCTGTGTACTTATATTTTGTTTTTTCACATTTTTTAAGGCTTTTAAATTTGAGAAACTTGGGCCTAAGGACAGGAAGGTTATTAAGTATTATTACCTTTGTCTATAAGATTTTATAGATTTGAATTTATAGTATGAATGTTTGTAATGATGTGAATTTATAGATATAATTCTGTTAAAAAAACAGGGTGTGTAATACTAATTAAATATGATTTTATTAGCTGATAATAAAATATAGTCTAATGCAACGCCTTGAATTTTGTAATTATAAATTTAAAAAGTTAAAGTATTGTAATTGTTTACAAAAACGAAGAATAATTTCTTTTGTGAATTGTTTTTATCCTATGAAAATAGCGAAAAAAGTAAACAAAATTAATGTCTTTTATTAATTTTTTTGTCGGACTGAAAAGAACTAAAATTATACAATAAATCTCTGTACTTATATTTTGTTTCTTCACATTTTTTAATGCTTTTAAATTCCGGAAAGCTTAGACCATAGGTCAGGAAGGATATGAAGTAATGAATTGAACGTAATTCTAAGCTGCATTCACAGTATCGGGAGACTTTAGAGGAGTATGTAGATAAACAAATTATTGAACATTACCAGATAATTCTGAGTCAAAAAACAAACCATTTTTACCTGCTTTATAGAGTAATTTAAAACTCTGGTAAATTGAAAATTTTACTGATCCCGTCATATGACGGGCTATATGCCGGTTTTTAAATAATTATGAATTTGATGACGTTCTCAGAAGTATTATTCTTATAAATTTGAAAGAATATATATTAACCTCAAATTATACAAAGGAAAAAAACTTATTTTAAAACTGATCTGAAAGAAGTAGTGCAATAGTTTATTTTATGAGTTACGATCATTTTTTCCAATAGAAAACAGAAAGAGAAAAAAAGAATTCTTTTTAAAAACTCAAACCACCGT
>CM063506.1:28756964-28776964 GCA_032207245.1 Pardosa pseudoannulata
TATATGTATATACATATGCATATATATATATGTATATATATATGTATATACATATGCATATATATATGTATATATATTTGTATATATATAAGTATATATATATAGATATATGTCTATCTATCTATCTATCTATCTATCTATCTATCTATCTATATATATATATATATATATATATATATATATATTATATATATATATATATATATATATATATATATATATATATATATATAGAGAGAGAGAGAGAGAGATAGCTATATATATATATATATATATATATATATATATCTAACTCTCTCTCTCTCTCTGTATATATATATTGAGAGCATAGTGAATACAGAAGCACTTGTTTAAACGGATAGGTATCTGCTTAAAATGTTGAAGGATCGCCTCCTGTCGTTGCATCACTGTTGTGTGCATTTTCTATGGCATTTCTTTCATTAGTTGCGTCCTTGGAATAGAGTGAAACCAGTCACCAGTGATACCAAATCTTCAGCACCAAAAAATTATTTAATTGAATGGCTAGATTTTGCATTTTAACGCAAAATCACTGAAGTTACATGAAATTTGTTTCATATCTATTACCAGACTTTTGGAATGAACAACTCAATTCCACACTCCAGAAATATTTTCTGTGGCTTTGTACTCCTAACAGTATTTTTTTTTCATAAATCTAAATATCAC
Organism: Pardosa pseudoannulata; assembly: GCA_032207245.1. Classification (NCBI taxonomy): domain Eukaryota; kingdom Metazoa; phylum Arthropoda; class Arachnida; order Araneae; family Lycosidae; genus Pardosa; species Pardosa pseudoannulata. The sequence continues at coordinate 28,757,649 of CM063506.1, forward strand.
CTTAAAAATACAATTACATTGCAACAACTACCCTATCTGTAACAATTAGTCATCATTTTATACATTGCCAAGCGCAAATAATATCTTACATTCATATAGATCTTTAAATTATTTGATAATTTATCTGAACTCTGTACTTTTACAGGGTACTACAGGATTTCATCATAAATAAAACAAATTACAAAATAGAAGAAAAATTACTAAATGTTACAAAATAATGCTAGTACAAGTTATGTCCTTATTAATGTCTGCAAGCTTTAAAAAATTGAGTAAATCGTATGAATTAAGGCTATTTTTAGAGAGATAAAATTGTACCTCAACTGGTATTTAAAATTGAACTTAATATTTTAAGTTTACTGAATGTAACAACTAGTCCCGGACTCCCTTATTTTTCGAAAATGTGTTCATGTGTACGAAATTTATGTACATAAACTGCCTACACAAGAAAATACATGAAAGGTATAAAACCTCTCTCCTATTTTTCCATAATATGTGTATGTGTACGAAGTTTATGTACATAGACTGTGTACACAAGAAAATACATGAAAGGTATAAAACCTATAAACTTTGCACAGGATCATCACTACTTCTCCAATTAATCCGCTATAAAGGCAAAATACATAATATTCATACTTTGATTTCATAGTTTCAGCTCTGTTCTTATACGAATTTCGATAATTTAAAATATAAAGGTTTAACACTCTTTTATACATAGAGGAAAACAAACACTTGAAGAAGCATAGTCATAAAAAAGAGAGTTAATATTCTTTCGGTTTTTCCTCTTCTTTTCTCCTTTTCGGCATAATTTAAAATTTCTTCATTACCTATCCTTAAAAGTTGATACACGAAATAAATAATTTTATTTTGATTTTATCAGGGGTTGTGACGGGAACCTTTTGAAGTCAGACCTTTCACATTTTTAAATTCCCCAGTTCCCTGAAGAATAATGTTAAAGCTAAAACTTCTTTTTTTCCCCTCTTTGAAAATGTTAGATTTCTTTAGATAGCAAAAAAACCGCGTCTCCAGTCGTGATAAAATTATTTTAATCGAAGTTTTAGAAAAGTGGGAGTATCTTTGGATGCGATAGTCTTCTTTTGCTACAAGATTTTAATCCACCATTTGCAAAAAAAGTGAATAATTGGCAATGCAGAGATTTAATATATGTATTTTCATGGAAGGTGATTTTTGAAATTAGGATTTTTGTTGAAATTGCAATGGATGGTTTTTGAAAAATATGACGTGGAACTTGACAATTCTACCTTTGTATTCTAACTTTTGATGTGAGAATGTAGGATATGTAAATTTTAATTTATTGTATAAGTTGACTTCTAAATTTTAAATTTTATCAAGCTATTTTGTTTTAGACAATTAAATTAGAAATGAAGTTATTTCTAATGCTTAAATTGACTATGCTAATGCATTTAATGCATGTGTTTTCTTCCTTTATTAAGAAAATTTCTGGCCTGCAAAATAAATAGAAATTAAATATTTTTTTTATATATAAAATACTATAAATATAATAAATTTTTTATAATAATTAAAAAGAAAAATATATATTTTTTTTATTTGTTTTTTATTTTATATAAACTTAAAAAAAATATATAATAAATTAAATTATACATGTTTATATTTTTTTTTATATATATAAAAATTTACAAATGAAAAATCCTGCTATCTTTTTTTTGTAATAATATATTCTTAAAATTTGTAAAAAAAAAAAATAAATAAATAAGAAATTATAAATTTTTATATATTTTTTTTTTTTTAATAATAAATTTCATCTTGCATAACAAAAAAAAAGCATGTGGTGAAATCAGTTCAAATGAATTAATAATGCATAACTTAAAACATAATGCTTAATGAATTATCTTTTAAATATTTGAAAAAATATACACCAGGTTTTTTATTGTTTAAGAATTTTTCAATTAAAATATAAATAAATATGAAAAATAAATTATTTTAGATTCATAGTTTTTTCAATGAAATGTTTAAGTTTAAAACTAAATTATATTAGAAAAATTATACATTTTTTAATCTCACTATTTCTGTCTTAAATTAAAAAAATAAATAAGAAATTAAATTATTTCTATTTATATGTTTTTCAATGAAATGGTTTTGAATTACACAACTGGACTTGCAAATTCATCCTTGTTTATCTAAATTGAATGAATGTAAATTTTTATTATAATTGACCAACTAAATTTTATTTTTCTAAAGATTTTTTTGATATTAAATTTTAGTTAAGTTTTCATTTTAATTTTATATATTAATTTTCAATTTTAATGTAATAATGCATAATTATTGATTTATCCTTCTTAAAATTGGCATTTCTGGCTGCAAACTTAAAAAAAATATTTTATAGCTTTATAGTGTTTTTAATGAAACTGGTTAAGAATCCTTACACAACTGGACTTGCAAATTCATCCTTGCATTATCATCTAAGATTAGAAATAAAACAGCATGTGGTGAAGATCAGTTCATTGATTGATTAAAGGGACCAACTCCAATACTTCCTCTAACTTATCCTTTCTAAAGATTTATTTGGATAACGTTATTAATTTTAGTTGGTTTTCAGGTTGTGATTTTTATATTGAAATTTTTCAATTTTAACTGTAATAATCTGACATTATTGATTTATCTTCTTCAAAATTGGCAATTTTCTGGCTTGCAAACTTAAAAAAAAAAATAAATAAGAAATTAAATTATTTCATAGATTTATAGTGTTTTTCAATGAAACTGTTTAAGAATCCTTACACAACTGGACTTGCAAATTCATCCTTGCTTTATCATCTAAGATTAGAAATAACACAGCATGTGAAGATCAGTTCATTGATTGATTAAAGGGACCAACTCCAATACTTCCTCTAACTTAACCTTTCTAAAGATTTATTTGGATAACGTTATTCAATTTAGTCGGTTTTCAGGTTGCTATTTTTATTTTGGAATTTTTCAATTTTAACTGTAATAATCGGACATTATTGATTTATCTTCTTCAAAATTGGCAATTTTCTGGCTTGCAAACTTAAAAAAAATAAATAAATAAGAAATTAAATTATTTCATAGATTTATAGTGTTTTTCAATGAAACTGTTTAAGAATCCTTACACAACTGGACTTGCAAATTCATCCTTGCTTTATCATCTAAGATTAGAAATAACACAGCATGTGGTGAAGATCAGTTCATTGATTGATTAAAGGGACCAACTCCAATACTTCCTCTAACTTATCCTTTCTAAAGATTTATTTGGATAGCGTTATTAATTTTAGTTGGTTTTCAGGTTGCTATTTTTATTTTGGAATTTTTCAATTTTAACTGTAATAATCGGACATTATTGATTTATCTTCTTCAAAATTGAATTATTTGATATACAATAACTTTTAGTTTATTTTTAAATTCACTCTTTTATGCAATTGTAAAATGATTAGTGTTAAGAGCTTTAATTATTTTGCTTAAAAAATATTTTTCTATTTTAACTCTTATTTTCTCTTATTTTTTCTTACATTAAACATGTACAAATAGTCATGAGTCACCATTGTGTTATACACAACAGTCGATATTGCAATGGATGGTTTTTGAAAAATATGACGTGGAACTTGACAATTCTACCTTTGTATTAGACTGGTTCCTCTGTTTTACCTACACAACTTTATGAAATGTAACCAATAATAGAATTACGGTCCTCAAATATGCATAAGGTTTTAAGTTTTCAACAATGAAATATCTAAAAAACTACTTAATATACAGTACATCAGAATTACATTTAAATGGACTCTATTTTGAAAAGCGGAGAATAAATAAAAACTTTTCGAAAATAATATGTATAAGTGTTTTCATTTTATTATACTTATACTCTTCGAACTAGTTTTTAAAAATTGCAACCGTTTTTTACAATGTTTAAAGGATTTTTTTGTCAATTTTTCAATGATTTTGGACTTCATATATTTTGAAAAGTAAGAATTTTTTTCCGATATCTTTACTACTTTTCTTAGATGATCTATATTTTTGTAAATAAGATTAGCTTTTATTGTAGTTTCAAATTAAAGAATTGCGTCTGTTATTCTAGTCCACAATAAAACTAATTTCTGGTTATGACACTATTAATATAGTGGCCTTTCCTTAAATATATAAGTTTAAAAAAGTGTTTAATAACACTTTTTTAAACTTATATATTTAAGGTTAGAAACAAGATAAAATTTTAAAATTAACAGCGAAATCTGATATAATAAAGATGGTATCATAAAAGTTAATACATATTGCTTGCAATTGAAATTAGTTTCTAGGTTCCACCTGTGCTTCAAAAAGTTTTTTTGACTCCATATGTCTCTGAAGACTTAAAAACTGCTAATAAAATCTGACACAATAAATGTTATAATAAAGCTGATACATAGAGCTAACAATCGTAATAATACCTGTTAACGCCACTGGATTAAACACTTCCTTTAGCTTACACTAATTAGAATAAATATTAGAAATAAGATAAGACTTTAAAAATTACAAGTAAAATCACAATAAAGATGCTATTTTAAAAGTTGATACATACAGTTGACAGTAAAAATTAATCACTGAGTATGCTACTGTATTTTTAAAACTATATGTTTCTGATTAAAAATAAAATAATATTTTAAAATTACGCGTTAAATCTGACACGATGAAAATGCTATTATAAAAGCAGATACATGCAGTTGATAATCGATCACAGTTCTGTCTCTCTCAGTGATGTTAATCACGGAAAGACAAGTCATATCCCTGAAAAGGAAGGAAGTCAAATAAACTTTACAAACAATTTGATTACGCAGCCTAAAATTAACATTCTCCAGCGGCGTCAGTAATTTCTCACCCCTACCTTTTTCACCCAGATCTCCCTAATTGAAAATTTTCGTCTTCATTGTACCTCGCACCATCAAGAAACAAAAGCATCCAGTGTCCTTGTCTGGTGACTAATGCTTTAATACCGTTTCCCTTACGAAAATCCAGGATTTATAGGGGACGCCGTACCAAACCATCCTCAAAGGCTACACGCGACATTTAGTGCTTTTGTTCGCAATGATCATTACTGGGACCTAGAGTAGGAAGGGGGTGTAGTTAGGGAGAGGGCCTCGACTGTGCCAGAAGAGGGAATCCCCTTATTTTTTAGCGCCTCCAAATGGACATTAAAAGGGGGAGGGGACTAGGTCATCTATATATTCCCTTTTTTTTTCTTGCGAAGTGCATTATGTAGGGATTCTTTAATAGCATGCTTATAAATCACGGGGTTGTTTTGCTCCTCCATGTAAAAGAATGAGATAGGATAGTGGCAAAAGAATGTCGTATTACATGGCAAGCGGAAGGTTGCACGAGAAAGAGCCTCTGTAGAGTTCGCCATTACAGTGTCATGGATAATATTACTGGATGTCGGTGACATTTAGCTGAGATGCGATGTTAATAACAGAAAAAAATTCTCGCAAAGGCTTACTGTAAAGACAACGCTGACTTCAGAAGAGTGAGAGAAGAGTGTAAAATTTGTAACACTGACTAAAAGACAAATGTAATAAATATTTTTAGCAACTTTTAATTTTAGAAAAATTGACAAGGCATAAAATGTACACAAAAAGTGTGTGAATCACATAAGAAAATAGTTTTGTTTTATTTTATATATATATATATATATATATATATATATATATATATATATATATATATATATATATATATATATATATATATGTGTGTGTGTGTGTGTGTGTGTGTGTGTGTTTTAATTTTAGAAAATTCGACAAGGCATAAAATTTACATAAAAAGGTATGTAGATCATTTAAGAAAATGGTTTTCTTTCATTTTCTAATTTATGTTAATAAGAGACAAAAATCCTATTAAAAGGTTATTGTAAACACAACTATAAATTCAGCAGAGCGAGAGAAGCGTGTAAAATTTGTAAACTCACTAAAAGACAAATGTAATAAATATTTTTAGCAACGTTTAATTTTTACAAAATTTGACAAGGCATAAAATGTACATAAATAAGTGTGTGGATCACATAAGAAAATAGTTTTGTTTTATTTTATATATATATATATATATATATATATATATATATATATATATATATATGTGTGTGTGTGTGTCTGTTTAATTTTAGAAAAATGGACAAAGCATAAAATGTACATAAAAAGGTATGTGGATCATATAAGAAAATGGTTTTCTTTCATTTTCTAATTTATGTTAATAAGAGAAAAAAATTCTCCTAAAAGGTTATTGTAAAAAACAACTCTAACTTCAGCAAAACGAGAGAAGCGTGTAAAATTTGTAAACTCACTAAAAGAAAAATGTAATAAATATTTTTAGCAACGTTTATGTTTTACAAAATTTGACAAGGCATAAAATGTACACAAAAAAGTGTGTGGATCACATAAGATAATTTTGTATTATTTTCTAAATATATATATGTTTAATTTTAGAAAATTTGAAAAAGCATAAAATGTACACAAAAAAGTGTGCGGATCACATAAGAAAATAGTTTTGTTTTATTTACTAAATATAAATATGTTTAATTTTAGAAAATTTGAAACGGCAAAAAATGTACACAAAAAAGTGTGTGGATCACATAAGAAAATAGTTTTGTTTTATTTTCTAAATATACATATAAATGTTTAATTTTAAAAAATTTGACAAGACATAAAATGTACACAAAAAAGTGTGTAGATCACATAAGAAAATAGTTTTGTTTTATATTCTATATATATATATATATATATATATATATATATATATATATATATATGTTTAATTTTAGAAAATTGGACAAGGCACAAAACACGTGTGTGTATCACAGAAGAAAATAGTTTTGTTTTATTTTCTAAATATATATATATATATATATATATATATATATATATATATATGTCTAATTTTAGAAAATTTGATAAGGCATATAAAATGTACACAAAAAATGTGTGTGGAGCATATAAGAAAATGGTTTTGTTTCATTTTCTAATTTATGTTAATAAGAGAAAAAAAATCTCATAAAGGGTTATTGTAAAGAGAACGATGACTTCAGCAGTGTGAGAGAACAATGTAAAATTTGTAACACTGGCTAAAAGAGAAATATAATAAATATTTTTAGCAACTTTTAATTTTACAAAATTTGAAAAGGCATAAAATGTACACAAAAAAGTGTGTGGATCACATACGAAAATGGTTTTGTTTTATTTTCTAAATATATATGTTTAATTTTAGAAAATTTGACAAGGCATAAAATGTACACAAAAAAAGTGTGGGGATCACATAAGAAAATAGTTTTGTTTTATTTTCTAAATATATATATGTTTAATTTTAGAAAATTTGACAAGACATAAAATGTACACAGAAAAGTGTGTTTATCGCATAAGGAAATAATTTTGTTTTATTTTCTAAATATATATATGTTTAATTTTAGAAAATTTGACAAGGCATAAAATTACACAAAAAAGTGTGGGGATCATATAAGAAAATGGTTTTGTTTCATTTTCTAATTTATGTTAATAAGAGAAAAAAAATTCTCGTAAAAGGTTATTGTAAAGACAACGATGACTTCAGCAGTGTGAGAGAAGCGTGTAAAATGTGTAACACTGACTAAAAGACAAATGTAATAAATATTTTTAGTAACTTTTTTAATTGTAGAAAATTTGACAAGACATAAAATGTACCCCAAAAAAAGTCTGTGGGTCACATAATTAAATGGTTTTGTTTTATTTTCTAAATATATATATATATATATATATGTTAATAAGAGAAAAAATCTCGTAAAGGCTTATTGTAAAGACAGTTATGACTTTAGCAGAGTGAGAGAAGGGTGTAAAATTTGTAACACTCACTAACAGACAAATGTAATAATTATTTTTAGCAACGTTTAATTTTAGAAAATTTGACAAGGCATAAAATGTATATATATATATATATATATATATATATATATATATATATATATATATATATATATATATCTTTAATTTTAGAAAATTTGACAAGGCAAACAATGTACACAAAAAGTGTGTGGATCACTTAAGAAAATAGTTTTGTTTTATTTTTAAAATATATATGTTTAGAAAATTTGACAAGGCATAAAATTACGCAAAAAAGTGTGGGGATCATATAAGAAAATGGTTTTGTTTCATTTTTTAATTTATGTTAATAAGAGAAAAAAAATTATCGTAACCGGTTATTGTAAAGAGAACGATGACTTCAGCAGTGTGAGAGAAGCGTGTAAAATTTGTAATACTGACTAAAAGATAAATGTAATAAATATTTTTAGCAACTTTTTTTAATTTCAGAAAATTTGACAAGGCACAAAGTGTACCCAAAAATGTCTGTGGATCACAAAAGAAATTGGTTTTGTTTTATTATATATATATATATATATATGTGTGTGTGTGTGTGTGTGTGTGTGTGTGTGTGAATAAGAAAAATTTTTTTAGTAAAGAGTTATTATAAAGACAACGATGACTTCAGCAGTGTGAGAGAAGCTTGTAAAATTTGTAACACTGACTAAAAGATAAATGTAATAAATATTTTTAGCAACTTTTTTTTTAATTTCAGAAAATATGACAAAGGACAAAGTGTACCCCAAAACGTCTGTGGATCACATAAAAAATTGGTTTTGTTTTATTATATATATATATATATATATATATATATATATATATATATATATATATATATATATATATATATATATATATATATATATATATATGTGTGTGTGTGTGTGTGTGTGTGTGTGTGTTAATAAGAAAAAAATTTCTCGTAAAGAATTATTGTAAAGACAACAATGACTTCAGCAGTGTGAGAGAAGAGTGTTAAAATTGTAACACTGAACAAAGATAAATGTTATAAATATTTTTAGCAGCTTTAAATTTGACAAAATTTGACAAGGCATTAAATGTACACAAAAAATATCTGTGAATCACATAAGAAAATTGTTTTGTTTTATTTTCTAAATATATATATGTTAATAAGAGAAAAAAATCTCGTAAAGGGTTATTGTAAAGAGAACGATGATTTCAGCAGTGTGAGAGAAGAGTATAAAATTTGTAACACTGACTAAAAGATAAATGTAATAAATATTTTTAGCAACTTTTAATTTTACAAAATTTGACAAGGCATAAAATGAACACAAAAAAGTTTTTTCGACGTAGTCGCCTTCCTTCCCAATGCATTTTGTGAGCCTATGAAAGAGATTTCTTAAAATTATATTTTAAAAATATTACACCGGATTAAAAAACTAAATTTAATTTTTGTTGCTGTTAATATCATTCGGCATTTATGGCATTTGAAAATTAAAAATAATTAAAAGATTTCTTGAAAATTCAATCCCCTTGTGTAATATTTTTGATATTTTAAGGAAACTTAAATAAGTGGTATAATTATTGTTCAATAAAAAGCAAAGATAATTTTTGAAACTCACTTTATGTTGTTATAAGTCTGCACATAGTATGTCAAAAAATTATAAAATATTTGAAACAAGCTCTCACTTTCCTCTTTATATAAACATTATTTTTTAGAAAGAGTAAATTTAGCAAAATTAATTAAATAAAAATAGAGAACAAATCCTGAAAATCCCATGTATTTACGATATTAATTTAAAAAAAAAAAGGTATGATGAGAAAAATAAGAAAAATTCTTCGACTTAAAGATGCTTGAAGATGGTGTGTGCCTTTAAATAATACTGTTTGGTAATAAACTTTTAGTGCAATTTCGTAAAATATAATTTAACTGTATAAAAGATTTTTGAAGATAATTATTGAACACTAAAGAAATAATGTATTCAGAGCATTATCTTAATACATTATAGCTTAAAAGAATATTATGCAGAAGAATCCGGTGTTAATTATTACAAAAATTGAAAAAAATTGAAAAAAAAACTTTTAGAAATATTTTTATAACGGGTAATTTAAAACATATTTTAATAAAGATTCATTGCATATTTTAAAAAGCATAAATTAACAAAATTTACATAATGTTATTGTTAATTCATATAACGATAAATTAACAATAAAACTAACATTAAGGAAGTAACTTAACAATAACTAAAATTAAATAATTAAGAAACTGCATTTATGCTGTAACAACATAAGATGAAAAATAAGGTAAAATCTTCCATTTAAGGTTGCTCAAAGGTAATGTAACCCCTTAAATAGCATCGTTTCATAATAACGTTTAGTGCAGTTTCGTTAAAGTTTAATTTAAGTACATAAAAGATGTTTGAAGATAATTATTGAACACTAAAGAAATGTATTGAGAGCATTATCATTATCTAAATGCAGTGTTGTTTAAAAGAATATTATGCCCATGAGACCAGTGCTAGTTATTGCAAAAAGTTTTATAAATTAAAAAAAAAACTTCTAGAAACTTTTTTTTTTATAACGCGGAATTTAAAATATGTTTTATTAATTGAAGATTCTTTGTATATTTTAAAATGCTATTACATAACGATAAACTAACAATAGAACTAGCGTTAAGCGAGTAATTTAACAATAACTATAATCAAATGATTAAGAAATTTCATTTACACTATAACAATATAAGACGAAAAATAAGGTAAAATCTTCCATTTAATGTTGCTCAAATGTAATGTGTCCCCTTAAACAATATCGTTTGGTAATAAACTTTTAGTGCAATTTTGTAAAGTATAATTTAACAACATAAAATATATTTGAAGATAACTATTGAACACTAAAGAAGCGTATTGAGAACATTATCTCAATACAGTGTCGTTTAAAAGAACATTATTCACAAGTGACCGGTGCTAGTTATTACAAAAATTTTATAAATTAAAAAAAAAAACTTTTAGAAAAATTTTTATAACACGAACTTTTAAATATGTTTTAATAATTACAGAATCACTGCATATTTTAAGAAGGAATTACATAACGATAAATTAATAATAAAACTAGCCTAAAGCGAGGCATTTAACAATAACTATAAATTTAACAATAACTATAATCAAATGATTAAGAAATTACATTTACGCTGTAACAACTAAAGGTGAAAAATAAGATAAAATCTTCCATTTAATGTTGCTTAAAGGTAATGTGTCCTCTTAAATAATATCGTTTGGTAATAAATTTTTACTGCAGTTTCGTAAAGTTTAATTTACTACACAAAAGATGTTTGAAGATAATTATTTACCACTAAAGAAATAATGTATTGAGAGCATTATATCAATGCAGAGTTGCTTAAAAGAAAATTATACAGAAAAGACAAGTGCTAATTATTACAAAAATTTTAATGATTTAAAAAAAACTTTTAGAAACTTTTTATAACACGAATTTTCAAATAAGTTTTAGTAATTAAAGAATCATTGCATGTATTAATAAGCAATTACATAACGATAAATTAATAATAAAACTAGCCTAAAGCGAGTAATTTAACAATAACCATAATCAAATGATTAAAAATTTGCATTTATGCTGTAACAATATAAGGAGAAAAATAAGGTAAAATATTTCATTTACTGTTGCTCAAAGGTAATGCGTCCTCTTAAATAATATCTTTTGGTAATAAACTTTTATAGCAGTTTCGTAAAGCATTTAACTATATAAAAGATGGTTGAAGATAATTATTGAAAGATTTTAAAAAAATGTATCGAGAGAATTATCTTAATACAGTATGGCTTAAAATAATATTATGCAGCAGAGACCAATGCTAGTTATTACAAAAATTTTAATATAATATATTAAAAAAACTTTTAGAAACATTTTTATAACACGAACATTAAAATAGGTTTTAAAAAGTGAAGATTCACTGCATATTTTAAAAAGCAATTACATAACGGTAAATTAACAAAAAAAAAATAGCGTAAAGCTAGTAACTTAACAATAACTATAATCAAATTATTAAGAAATTGTATTTACGCTGTAACAATATAAGGCCAAAAATAAGGTAAAATCTTCCATTTAATGTTTCTCAAAGGTAATAAGTACCCTTAAATCCTATTGTTTAGTAATAAACTATTAATACAGTTCATAAAGTATAATTTAACTACATAGAAGATGTTTGAAGATAATTATTGGACACTAAAGAAATGTATTAAAAGCATTATTTCAATACAGTGTCGTCTAAAAGAATATTATTCACAAAAATTTTTATAAATAAAAAAAAAACTTTTAGAAACATTTTGTAAGAACTTTAAAATATATTTTAATTATTGAAGATCCATTGCATATTTTAAAAAGCACTTAAATAAAGCTAATAAACTATAAATCTAGCGTAAAGAGAGTAATTCAAAAATAACTGAAACCAAATCATTAATAAATTGCATTTACCCTTTAACAATATATAGCGAAAATTAAGGTAAAATCCTTCATTTAATGTTGCTCAAAGGTAATATGTCCTCTTAAATCATATCGTTTGAAATAAACTTTTAGTGTAGTTTCGTAAGGTATAATTTAACGGCGAAAAAGATGTTTGAAGATAATTATTGGACACTGAAGAAATGTATTTAAAGCATTATCTCAATACAGTGTCGTCTAAAAGAATATTATTCACAAAAAATTTTATAAATTAAAAATAAACTTTAAGAAACTTTTTATAAGAACTTTAAAATATGTTTTAATTATTGAAGATTCATTGCATATTTTGAAAAACACTTAAACAAAGCTAATAAACTATAAATCTAGCGTAAAGAGAGTAATTTAAAAATAGCTGTAATCAAATCATTAATAAATTGCATTTACCCTTTAACAATATATAGCAAAAATTAAGGTAAAATCTTTCCTTTAATGTTGCTCAAAGGTAATATGTCCCCTTAAATCATGTCGTTTGAAATAAACTTTTAGTGCAGTTTCTTAAAGTATAATTTAACGGCGTAAAAGATGTTTGAAGATAATTATTGTACACTAAAGAAATGTATTAAAATCATTATCTCAATACAGTGTCGTTAATATTATTCACAAAAACTTTTATAAATGAAAAAAAAAACTCTTAGAAACTTTTTATGAGAACTTTAAAATATGTTTTAATTATTGAAGATCCATTGCATATTTTTAAAAGCAATTACATAATGTTAAATGAACAAGAAATCTAGCTTAAAGCGAATAATTTAGCAATAACTGTAATGAAATTATTAAGAAATTTCATTTACCCTTTAACAATAGAAGACAAAAATAAGGTAATATCTTCATTTAATGTTGCTCAAAGGTAATATGTCCTCTTAAATGATATCGTTTGTTAATAAACTTTTAGTGCAGTTTCGTAAAGTATAATTTAACAGCGCAAAAGATCTTTGAAAATAACTATTGAACACTAAAGAAATGTACAGTGTCGTCGAAAAGAACATTATTCACAAAAAATTTACAAATTAAAAAAAAAAACATTTTTTGAAACTTTTTATAAGAACTTTAAAATATGTTTTAATTATTGAAGATCCATTGCATATTTTAAAAAAAAAACAGTTAAATAAAGCTAATAAAGTAAAAATCTAGCGTAAGGAGAGTAATTTCAGAAATAACTGTAATCAAATTATTAATAAATTGCATTTACCCATTAACAACATATAGCGAAAATTAAGGTAAAATCTTTCCTTTAATGTTGCTTAAATGTAATATGTCCCCTTAAATCATATCGTTTGTTAATAAACTTTTAGTGCAGTTTCGTAAATTATAATTTAACAGCGTAAAAGATCTTTGAAGATAACTATAGAACACTAAAGCAATGTATTAAAAGCATTAATTATCTCAATATAGTGTCGTCTAAAAGAATATTATTCACAAAAATTTTTATAAATTTAAAAAAAACTTTTAGAAACTTTTTATAAGAACTTTAAAATATGTTTTAATTATTGAAGGTTCATTGCACATTTTAAAAAGCACTTAAATAAAGCAAATAAACTAAAAATCTAGCGTAAAGAGAGTAATTTAAAAATAACTGTAATCAAATCATTAATAAATTGCATTTACCCTTTAACAACATATAGCGAAAATTAAGGTAAAATCTTTCCTTTAATGTTGCTTAAATGTAATATGTCCCCTTAAATCATATCGTTTGAAATAAACTTTTAGTGCAGTTTCGTAAAGTATAACTTAACGGCGTAAAAGATGTTTGAAGATAGTTATTGGAAACTAAAGAAATGTATTTAAAGCATTATCTCAATACAGTGTCATCTAAAAGAATATTATTCACAAAAAAATATTATAACTTAAAAAAAAAAAACTTTTAGAAACATTTATAAGAACTTTAAAATATGTTTTAATTATTGAAGGTTCATTGCACATTTTAAAAAGCACTTAAAAAAGCTAATAAACTATAAATCTAGCGTAAAGTGAGTAATTTAAAAATAACTGTAATCAAATTATTAATAAATTGCATTTACCCTTTAACAATATAAGGTGGAAAATAAGGAAAAAAAATCTTCCATTTAAATTTGCTTAAAGGTGATGCTTCCTCTAAAAAAATTAACTGCAGCATTAAAATGTAAGCTGAAATGTCCATTAAATTGCGCGCACTCCAAAAAATCCTCATTAGCATAGCCAATGAAAAGAGGAACGGGAAAGGGTTGTCCCAATCCTTTGGAGCAGGAAGAGCGAACAAAATACAATGAAGGGGTCCATTGGTGCGACTGTTCTTTCCACCCTCCCCACTGATACTCCTGTCGCGCAACCCCTTTATTCACTTCGAGCCAAATCGTGCCTTTGATGACAGCAGCGGGGAGGCTAAATAAGGAGCGCTGCCTTGCGTCACGGATCTGTCTCAATCAATGAGAGAAACAGATTGCCGGCGGACGGAACAATCGAGAGATAAAGTTGCGGACAGAAAATTATAGGAAGTTTATTTATTTTTTGGGGGGATGAGAATGTTATGACGGGTGTTTTCAGACTCTGTACCGCACTTTTTGGCCATTTTACCATAAGTTATTGTTGTTGAAAGTTTTTTTATTGTGTTGTGAGGATCTTGTGTTTATAAATAATGGAAAAGAAAGGATATGCAATTTTTTATAAAGGATTTAATTCGTATTGACTATAATAAGTTATTTGAAATGTGGTGCATTCGTAGATATGTGTTCATGTTTATTTGTACGACTATAGTATTATGTAATATTTTGCAAGTATATATATATATATATATATATATATATATATATATATATATATATATATATATATATATATATATATATATATATAACCTTATATAAAGTGAAAATCGATAAACATGCAACAGTGCGTTCAATCGTGACGTCATGCTGGAATTTCATCTCATTTTCTATCTTGTTGAAGGGATGGGGATTTTACACCTAATTTCTCATCTGTCTTCCACCTGCTAACCTCCTATAGAAGAAAATCCAAAACCACAGTTTTTTCCTGTATGTTTTATGGATATACTTGTCCTATGGATGATTTGAGTATCATCTAATGCATCATGGGATGCTAGTTCTAAGCACAAACCACTAGGTCATTTCATGCCTATTCACACACACACACACACACACACACACACATATATATATATATATATTATATATATATATATATATATATATATATATACATACGGGGGCTAGTAGGTGATCAATGCGTGTATCTGCTTAGGTGGCCAAATTTTTTGGACGGTTGATAGAATATCTATTAGGTTTAAGCATTGATAGGGTTCGGCCAGATAATACCCTGCACGCAGGCGGCTAACAATCCAGAAACCGGTTCTGTAAATATATACTTACATACAAGATAAGATCAAGCCCTGATGCTTACGTGTCACCTGCCAGAGTTGTATCTAGACCTATCAGTGTCCCATATCACTCCAAATGCAGGCAACTCATACTATCTCAAGTCCTTTAGTAGCTCCAACAGTCCTGTGTTGTCAATGTAGTGTCCATGGATTCATGAGGTTTTCTCCATAACCGTACATGTCTACCCGCTCTATACAAATTTAAACGAGATTCGTCAGACCAGGCGACCATCAACAGTCCAATGTTGGTGTTTACGGGGACCAGGCGAGGTTTAAAGCTTTGTGTTGTGCAGTCATCAAGGATACATGAGTGCGCCTTCGGCTTCGGAAGCCTATATCGATGATGTTTCATTGAATGGTTCTTACGCTGACACTTGTTGATGGCTCAACATTGAAATATACAGCAATGTGTGGAAGGGTTCCATTTCTGCCACATTTAATGACTCCTCAGTCGCCGTTGGTGTGACGTCGTTGGTGACCGTTTTTGCAATCCTGTACCGGCCTCAGCTATGTATGAGATTAGATGTTTTACCCGATTCCTGATATTCACAGTATACTCGTGAAATGGTAGTATGGGAAAATTCAAATTTCATCCCTACGTCGAAGATGCTATGTCTAATCTCTTAGCCGATTATAACACCACATTCAAATTCACTTAAATCTGGATAACCTGCTATTTTAGTAGCAGTAACCAATCTAACAACTATGCCTGACACTTGTTGTTTTTTATAGGCGTGGCTGATTGCAACACCGTATCGCGATTGGTTCCTGATACTTTATTTGCATAAGCATGCTTATACCTTTCTTTTTGACTCTTCGATGTGTATATATATATATATATGTATATATATATATATCTATATATATATATATATACACATATATATGTGTGTGTGTAAGGAAAAGTGTACTAGATCGAGAAACTAATGTAGGCATTTTGTATAAAACCCCAAAGACAGCCCGAGAAAACTCTCAGGGTTTTTCAAATCTTAAGTCAAGGGCAAAACCCCCCACGTTCTTTTGTTTTCCCCTTTTTAACTCCTAATCTAAACTGAGAACTGGGGCAACAGATCACGTCTTCAGGAAGGGGTCTAGCCATTTAAAGCTTTATACTGCCCTAATGGCCCATTTAGGAAATTCCAGAACAAAAAGGAGATGACGCTACCGGAGGCAGATTTTCCGAGAGATTTTGATTGAGGATTCAGATAGATGTTGACCCAGGTGTTACCTATCCTTTTATATCGAACTTCATGTTAGCTGCTCTCTCAGTTTGTCTAAGATAATGAAGGGGAAATCCATCCACCAATGTTACGTTAATAAAGGTCTTTGACTAATAAAAAAAATGTTTCACCTTTATGGCCATGCCTGCAACCACCAGCCGTGAGGTCCGTCATACTACATATATGTATATATTATTTTTATATCTATTTATACACACACACATTCACCACAGTACATGGATTAGTCCACTTTAATAAATCCTAATGTTGTGAAGCAGCTAGAAAGAAACGTATTCACAGGTACTCAACTTCTGGAATGAATGTCAATAGTGATTCGGAGTTATATTTAAAAGTAGGTCTTGGTTTAGCTGATTGGTTTAGCATCTACTTAAATTAGCTCCTTTTCGCTAGTTTAGTAGACTAGTGCTTAGAACCAAATCAAACCAATTTTATCCAAGGGACTTATCACCGAACAGACGTACAGTGATTCGATTCTCAAGTCGAAAAAAAATCAACAGCTGACTATACAACTCTATTGAAACGAAGCCCCTAATGAACGCCTCCTTATATAGACCCCTCACTTCATCTCTATAACACCCAAGAATCTTTTAAAGAGTTCCGAAACAAAGAAATTGTTAAAGTATCCTCGGAACTCATCTCTCGCGTCTATTTACTATTTCTCTTTGCATTAACTATACACAGGAACCAATTCGGCAAACCGCTTTTCAATTTTTTTGGGAACGCATACAGAAAGTCTCTTGTAGCTGACCAACATAGAGAGAAAAAGGTAGAGAAGGAAACATGTTCGTTCAGAACATTCCTTACACTACTAGATTAGACTTTAACATTTACTTTTTATTTTGGCCTCAAACCGATTCTTGAAGATTCTCTCCAGGTGATATCAAACAATTAGGATCTCCATTTGGTGGGATTCATGTCCGATTTTTTATTGACGAATTCTTCCTAAAGTTAACAATGCTTCCATCCACGGTAGCGTTTTACTTAATACCTGAAATAAATTAAAAAGTTTTGTTTTTTATCATGATCACATAAAATTTTTTTTTCAATGGTGATGTTGACCTCTGTGTACGAGATAATTTAATCCATTTACTAAATATTATAGCTCCGAGATACCAGAATGCTATACCCCCTAAAATTGGAATCATTTAAAGTAATTACTTTGTAATATCATAGTCTTAATATTGCTTAAATTAACTTTAGGTTTTTAGCTTTACAGTTTTAAAAATTTAATGTTCATGAAAGTGGCATAAAATAATATTACATAACATGCGATTATATAGCTTAAAGGAAATTAAAATTGGTTCTAACTGCAATGAAATATACGTATTCATCCAAAGAAGCAATCATTTTCATTATTTCACTAAGAAAAGTATCCATGATTTTATCGGTGATTAATTTTCTAGTATACGTTATACGCCATTAGATTTGGCTTATGGTAAAGAGTATAATTTACAAACCAATAAATTTGTGATTAGATATAACCCGGAATAATTTTCACCTATTTACAAAAGGTATTCTTACAAGAGATTTTCGTAAACAACTACTTCGTTAGTCATTCCCACAAAAAAAAATTTTTTTTTCTCGATCTTCCCTGTTGTAATGAATTTAATGTCACAATAATCAGCGAATTAACAGTAAGTATTGAACGCCGTGCTAGTTTTGCTAAACAATCTCCTTTTACAGTTTTTGATAAACAATAGAATGATATAACTATCACTCAATCGTTTTAACAAGGTTTGGTTTTGATATAACTGGGTTTATCCGTCTATGTTTGGAGGTAAAATTAGTTGATGTAAAAATTCTTTTCTTCGATCTTCCCTGTAGTAATGAATTTAATGTCACAATAATCAGCGAATTAACAGTAAGTATTGAATGCCGTGTTAGCTTTGCTAAAACTATCTCCTTTTACAGTTTTTGATAAACAATAGGGTGATATAACTATCACTCAATCGTTTTAAAGCGGTTTCCTTTTGATATAACTGGATTTATCAGTCTAAGTTTGGAGGTAAATTAGTTGATGTAAAAATTCTTTTCTTCGATCTTCCCTGTAGTAATGAATTTAATGTCACAATAATCAGCGAATTAACAGTAAGTATTGAGTGCCGTGTTAGCTTTGTTAAACAATCTCCTTTTACAGTTTTTGATAAACAATAGAGTGATATAACTATCACTCAATCGTTTTAAAGCGGTTTGGTTTTGATATAACTGGGTTTATCCGTCTATGTTTGAAGGTAAAATTAGTTGATGTAAAAATTCTTTTCTTCGATCTTCCCTGTAGTAATGAATTTAATGTCACAATAATCAGCGAATTAACAGTAAGTATTGAGTGTTATGTTAGTTTTGCTAAACAATCTACTTTTACAGTTCTTGATAAACAATAGAATGATATAACGATCACTC
>CM063506.1:28781964-28786964 GCA_032207245.1 Pardosa pseudoannulata
ACGACTCATTTAATAGTAGGCCCTATTTTTCTAACATGCAATTTTCTTAGTAAAAACATTAATGTTTTATATTTATACATCCTTCCTCTATTGTTTTTTATCACGATCAGTAAATTTTTCTATCCAGTGAAGCATTGAAGGAGCACTATCCCTCTCAAATGATCCGCAAAATTTCGACCAATCACTCATGGAAATAAATCATATAAAAAGAAAATTATCTTACATATTTTTTTCTATATGATACATGTTGTACAAAAACGATAGTTAAAGATAAAGTATACATGATGATGTCCTGATAGAATGCTTACTTTCGGTGCTATAAATACATAAATTTTAAGTCATTTAAAGTATATATTTAGCATTGTCACATCTAGTTATGCATATCTCTTTTTTATTGCAATCTGCATTCTATATAAGGGACATTTTCAATACGAAAAATTGAAGAGTACAGTTTAGCCGTCCGGTAGCAGTACTTCAGATCTACTTATTGTTGAGGTAATATAAACTACTCTATGTTTAATAGATTAATACAAATCTACTCATTGTTAAATAGAATAATACAATTACTACTCATTGTTTAATAAGTAGATATGAAATACTCCGGTGGCAGTGCTTCAGATCTACATATTGTTGAGGTAATATATATTAATCATTGTTTAATACATTAATACAAATCGTCTCGCTGTTTAACAGATTAATACAAAACTGCTCATTGTTTAATACAATAACACAGTTCTACTTATTGTTTAATAGAATAACACAGTTCTACTTATTGCTTAATAGAATAACAATCTCTACTCATTGTACATACTCATAATACAATTACTACTCATTGTTTAATAAGTAGATATGAAATACTCCGGTGGCAGTGCTTCAGATCTACATATTGTTGAGGTAATATATATTAATCATTGTTTAATACATTAATACAAATCGTCTCGCTGTTTAACAGATTAATACAAAACTACTCATTGTTTAATAGAATAACACAGTTCTACTTATTGCTTAATAGAATAACACAGTTCTACCTATTGTTTAATAGAATAACACATCTATACTCATTGTTCAATAGAATAACAATCTCTACTCATTGTACATACTCATAATACAATTACTACTCATTGTTTAATAAGTAGAAAGGAAATACTCCGGTGGCAGTGCTTCAGATCTACATATTGTTGAGGTAATATATATTAATCATTGTTTAATACATTAATACAAATTGTCCCGCTGTTTAACAGATTAATACAAAACTACTCATTGTTTAATAGAATAACACAGTTCTACTTATTGTTTAATAGAATAACACATCTATACTCATTGTCCAATAGAATAACAATCTTTACTCATTGTACATACTCATAATACAATTACTACTCATTGTTAATAAGTAGATATAAAATACTCCGGTAGCAGTGCTTCAGATCTACATATTGTTGAGGTAATATATACTAATCATTGTTTAATACATTAATACAAAACTGTTTAACATATTAATACAAATCTACTCATTGTTTAATAGAATAACACAGTTCTACTTATTGTTCAATAGAATAACAATCTCTACTCATTGTTTAATAAAAAACAAATCTTATCATAACACAATTCTACTTGTTGTTTAATAGAATACAATACTACTCATCATTTTCTTTTGTTTCTTACAAAACATTATCAATATGAACATTATCAATAACAATAAACAACATTAACATTAACATTATCAATATGAAAAATTAAAGCGTAGAGTTTAGCCGTCCGGTGGCAGTACTTCAGATCTACTTATTGTTGAGGTAATATAAACTACTCCTTGTTTAATAGATTAATACAAATCTACTCATCGTTAAATAGAATAATACAATTACTACTCATTGTTTAATAAGTAGATCGGAAATACTCTGGTAGCAGTACTTCAAATCTACGTATTGTTGAGGTAATATACACTAATAATTGTTTAATAGATTAATACAAACTCTCTCACTATTTAACAGATTAATACAAATCTACTCATTGTTTAATAGAATAACACAATTCAACTTATTGTATAATAGAAAAAAAATCTTATGTATCATAATACAATTCTCCTCATTGTTTAATAGAATAATACAATACTACTCATTGTTTGATAGAATAACATATTTCTACTTCTTGTTAAATAGAATAATACAATTACTACTCATTGTTTAATAAGTAGATCTGAAATACTCCGATTGAAGTACTTCAGATCTTTATATTGTTGAGGTAATATATACTAATCATTGTTTAATAGATTAATACAAATCGTCTCACTATTTAACAGATTAATACAAATCTACTTATTGTTTAATAGAATAATACAATTCAACTTATTGCGTAATAGAAAAAAAATCTTATCTATCATAATACAATTCTACTCATTGTTTAATAGAATAATACAATACTACTCATTATTTAATAGAAAAAACATAACACAATTCTACTTGTTGTTTAATAGAAAAAAATCTTATCTATCATAATACAATTCTACTCATTATTTAATAGAATAACACATCTCTACTCATTGTTTAATAGAATACCACATCTCTACACATTGTTTTATAGAATACCACATCTCTACTCATTGTTTAATAGAAAAAAATCTTATCATAACACAATTCTACTTAATGTTAATAGAATACAATACTACTCATCATTTTCTTTTGTTTCTTACACTCCAAAACATGCATTACTTCTTAAAAAACTGTAAAGATTGTAAAGAGAGCTAATATTTAATCCTTCATCTTGAGTATAATAATTTTCAAAATTTATTGAAACCATAAGCTTTGTAATTATCAATTAAAGGGCCGAAATTTCCTTACAAAGTCAATGAATATAAAATATCATTTATAAAAAAAATTATATCGTGTTCATTTAATAAATTAATTTAATAGAAACAATCATGAAAAAATTTAATGTTTTCATGGGAATCTATTGTTTTACAAGGGTATATAATTACTGAAAATGCAGAAAATCCCAAATAACAAAATTTCCTAAATTTGTTTACATTCTATTACACAAATAAAACAAGTTTAAATCTTTATATTTTTAAAAGGTATACCTTTTTAATATACACAAATACCTTTTTTTTTAATAAAAGTTATTTTATCCATCCTTCCTCGAATTTATGAATCGGTCAGACCTGGAATGGATAGAGGCAAAGTTTATTTCCTCCTAAACTGTTGATCCGATTCTAAAATAAATTTGTGTAAATATGCTTCATATCACAGTGAAAAATACTGTGATCTTTAGAACGTTCGAAATCCATGCCTTAACTCCTTTTCGAGAATTTAATGCCATTATTTCAAGCCCTATTTCCCCCGGTTAAGAACAGGAGATTAAATTTATCAATATATCACATAAATAGGTAAAAATAACCTTTTTTTCTAGCATTATGACGTCATTCCTTTAACCATCTCATTTAATCATTTCTTATTTTAAATTATTTAAATATCGTCTGCATTATTTTCATACGTTTTATCACTGAACTTAGATAATATGTAAACAATTTTCTTTTATATTTGGCTTAAATAATAGATTAGGTACATATGTAATAATTTTAAATTTAATTATAGATTATTTTTTGTTGCAATGAAAGTTTTATCAGCGGTATTAACAACAAATTCTATCTACCTCCAGGGTGTAGTTGAAATGATAGTTTCATTCCTTTACTTCCATTAATTACCGAGTCAAAAATTTGGGAAGAACTTAACGATAATTTCGGTGTAGCTAAGAAAACTTTGAACTATCTTTTTAAATGAATTCATAGTGATTCTAAACTGCATACACAGTATCGGGAAACCTTAGAGAAGTATGAAGATAAACAAATTTTTGAGCGTGTAACAGATAATTCTAAGCCAAAAAACAAACCGTTTTTTTACCTGCCTCATAGAGTACTTTACAATTCCGGAAAAATTAAAAATTTTACTGATCCCGTCATATGATGGGCTATATGCTAGTTTATATATAATTTTAGATCTACAAAATTCATGCTGCTTTCATTATTGTGTTATTTTTAAACTTATGCTTTGAAAACTTAATTTATATGTAATTCATTTGTTATTAAGGATACAATGTGTGGCTAGGCGACAAAAAATTGCAATTGAGTCCTACATCCAATCAATTTCTATGTAATTCATTTGCTATTAAGCATACAATTTGTGGCTAGGTGACAAAAAAATTGCAATTGGGTCCTACATCAAATTAATTTCTATGTAATTCATTTGCTTTTGTGCATACAATTTGTGGCTAGGCGACAAAAAATTGCAATTGGGTCCTACATCAAATCAATTTCTATATAATTCATTTGCTATTAAGCATACAATTTGTGGCTAGGCGACAAAAAAATTGCAATTGGGTCCTACATCAAATCAATTTCTATGTAATTCATTTGCTATTAAGCATACAATTTGTGGCTAGGCGACAAAATAATTGCAATTGAGTCCTACATCCAATTAATTTCTATGTAATTCATTTGCTATTAAGCATACAATTTGTGGGTAGGCGACAAAAAAATACAATTGGATTTTACATCAAATCTGTTTCTTTAAGGCTTCAAATACAATGAAAAAACTCTATCCGGTTTGTATAGGACCAGTTTTCCTATTCCACACCTTTAGCTGAGGCTAGAAATGGTAGGTGAAATTCGAAATCGAACACCTCCATTTCTTAACTTACATCAACATTGAGAGCCCATTAACGCTTCCATTAACACTTAGTTCCTTATCAAAAAACGAATCATTAAAAACGCTGACATCTGATTAATGGCAGAAAAGGCGAATCGTATACCAGAGGTATAGTTTTGAATAGGTTTCGAAGAAACCAAACCTATTAAAATATCTTAAGAACTTCATTTGTTTGGTAGGTCATCTAAATATGTTTTGGTTCAATTCTGTTTCCCTAATCTCCTCGAAATTTCTCTCATTATATGCGTTTATAATAGTATCAAATTATCCCTATTTTTCTGTTACGAGAGTGATGAGTACATT
>CM063506.1:28791964-28801964 GCA_032207245.1 Pardosa pseudoannulata
TTGTAAACAAAACTGTAAACAATAGACTAATGCTCACATAAATATATCTGTCTTTAAAATTTTTAAAAAATCTTAAAAAATAATACATATTAAAATATTTTATTTAGCATTAAATGGAGATATTCATACAAGTCAAGTTATATTATTGTCTCTTAACACATTGTGTGCGGGTACATTTCGCAGCGGTTTGATTTGGAGTGTTACAGCCTACTTTTTGCAACACGAGGGCTAATGAGACCGTGACCTACAGCTTAAAGCCGATTCCGAACGGCTACGAACATCCATGCCACAGCGGGATTCGAACCCTCGAACTCCGGTACCGAAGGCCAGCACCCTAAACAATCGGCCATCGTTCGGCCATTTAGCAGCTGAATTGTACCGGGAGCGGGCGTTTTGCGCGTAAATTTAGTTATTCAGTTAAATTTCAATAGGTCGAAAATTATTTAATTTTTAATCAACATTTCATATTTTATATTGAAATATATAAACAAACAAGTAAACAAATATATATATATATATATATATATATATATATATATATATACCTATATATATATATATATATATATATAATATGTATACATATATATATATATACTATATATATATATATCATATATATAATATCATTTTCACAAGGAAAAATAAGAAGTTAATTTTAACTCGAAATTGATTTTTTTTTAGTCAACCTTCCCGTTCTGTGGTTCCGCATCGACTGATGTAAAAACTAGTTTTTATTTGTCTAAATTTTTCCAGAATCTATGTAGTAGACAAGAACATTCGGCTTCGTTTTCCTGTATATACCGTTATTTTTGTACTCACAAACAAACCATGTTGTTACACTAACCCGGACTAGTACGTAACTCTCGCTCAAGTATCAATCGTCAGAAAACGTACTAATACGTGTTCTGAGCTCAAGTATCAATAGTCAGAAAATATACTACTACGTGTCCCGCATACAATGTGCAAATATATATATATATATAAATACAAATATATATATATAAATACAAATATATATAATATATAAATATACATATATATAATATCATTTTCGCAAGGATAAATAAAAAGTTAATTTTAAATCTAAATTGATTTTTTTAATCAACCTTCCCGTTCTGTGGTTTCGCATCGACTGGTGTAAAAACTAGTTTTTATTTGTCTAAATTTTTCCAGAATCTATGTAGTAGACAAGAACATTCGGCTTCGTTTTCCTGTATATACCGTTATTTTTGTACTCACAAACAAACCATGTTGTTACACTAACCCGTACTAGTACGTGACCCTCGCTCAAGTATCAATCGTCAGAAAACGTACTAATACGTGTTCTGAGCTCAAGTATCAATAGTCAGAAAATATACTAGGACGTGTCCCGCATACAATGTGCAAATATATATATAAATACAAATATATATATAAATACAAATATATATAATATATAAATATACATATATATAATATCATTTTCGCAATGATAAATAAAAAGTTAATTTTAAATCTAAATTGATTTTTTTAATCAACCTTCCCGTTCTGTGGTTTCGCATCGACTGATGTAAAAACTAGTTTTTATTTGTCTAAATTTTTCCAGAATTATGTAGTATACAAGAACATTCATTTACCTGTATATACTGTTATTTTTGTCCCCACAAACAAACCATGTCTTTACACTAACCCGTACTAGTACGTGACCCTTGCTATCAATCGTCAGAAATCTTAGTAGTACGCGCCCCTCATACCATGTCTTAAGAAAAATAGGCATTTATTGAATAGTATGAAATAGTGAATAATTCAACTTAAAAATTCAATTTCTATAGCTATAGAATCTAGTACAGTGGATTAACATGTACCATCAGAAAGAAGGAAAATGAAGTATATATCAGTAAGTTAGTCTGTAAAATTCAATTTCTGCAATATATTACATAAATAAGACTTTGCTAAATATTTTACAAACTTGACAGGGACCGGCAAATATGCCTGTCACTTAGTATTTCTTCTATTAATCGTTTCTTCGTACATTTCTTAGATTTATCGAAGAATTTCAGACTTCCCTTATTTTACATTGAAAAAATAATGACAGAGTGTATTTCACTTTCAACTGTCTAAGAAATTTTAAACGCTTACAAACAAGATTTAAAATGTTAATTCTTTTAAATATAAAAAACATACAGTGTAGTTAGATAATCACTGATTATTTTTTGGTAATGATAATTTTATCACCAGCATTAACAGCAAATTCTATCTACCTCCAGGGTGTAGTGGAAATGATTCCTTTACTTCCATTAATTACTGTAGCAAAAAAATTATGAAGAACTTAATTTCGAGGTAGCTAAGAAAACTTTGAATTATCTTTTTAAATGAATTCAACTTGATTCTAAATTACATTCACAGTATTGGGAGACTTTAGAGGAGTATGAAGATAAACAAATTATTGAGCACGT
The DNA here is from genome assembly GCA_032207245.1 of Pardosa pseudoannulata. Lineage (NCBI taxonomy): Eukaryota > Metazoa > Arthropoda > Arachnida > Araneae > Lycosidae > Pardosa > Pardosa pseudoannulata. Next base: position 28,794,403 of record CM063506.1, read on the forward strand.
AGCAGCCAAAAAACGAACCATTTTTTACCTCCTCATAGAGTACATTACAACTCTGGAAAATCAAAAATTTTACTGATTCCGTCATACGACGGGCTATATGCTAGTTCTTGATACAGGGTATCTGCCAAAATAATATTTTTCAAATCCATGACTTTTCATGACTTTCCCTGATTTACCAGATCATTTTCCTTGATTTTAAAAAGCTTTCGTTAAAATATATATGAATAAAACTTCTGATGTACATACAAATAAAATATATGCTTTTAGAGAAATTACACGAATTTTATCATAAAAAACTATAAACTTACTTTATAAGTGTTAATAAACTCATATACATAAAAATAAATTGTTGTATCTACATACCTAAGTTTAATCATATAGCAATTTTTCAATCAAAATGTTTCCAATTTGAATTCAAGGTACTTTGGTATTATCCAGGTGACCATGAATAATAGCCAAATATAACCCTATGTTTATATACAATATCCCTAGAGATAAATTTATATTTTGTGCAAAAATCTTAACTAAATTTTATTAAAAAATAATAATTATTATTTTAATAAAATTTTAATCTACAATTTAAGAGAAAACCAGAATAATATACATTTACCCACCCATTAAGCTTTCTTGCTTTGAGTTTCCTTGGTGAACAAATTTTACTTGGCAATAGGGACAATAGGGTAATACATAAATAACAAACTCAGTAACTTCAGCCAAATGACAAGTAAAAATAGAATTAAACAATTCAATGCATTTTTTTAATCGGTAGTTTAGCGGATCCATGACTTACTCATTTTACTTGAAAAATCAAGACTTTCCATGACTAAATTAATCCATTGTCTAAATCCATGATTTTCCATGACTTTCCAGGTGAGCGGAAACTATGTTGATAGTCTCTCAGACTTTTTCCTTGGAAACAGATGTGAATTGCTAATGAACAAAAACATGTTTTACTGAAAAAAAAGTAGAAAGTGTTATTTTCAGTTATTTTTTATTACTGAAATTAGATGCATCGTTTGAGGTTCAGGTGTACCAGAGGGTTAATAGACGCTAATTTATCAATGATATTGATGCCAATGGCGGAAGGAGAGACAAAGCATATGTTATTAAATTGGCAAGTCATCTGCCTGAAGGTTTAAAAAACATCGCGGCTGGGCCAACGTGCCACAGTGGGCAATTAACCCTGGCCTAACCTAGTTATTTACCTAAGCAATAAAATAAAAATAATTCTCTAAAATTTTGTCAAGCGCTAACTACAGACATTCGTTAGTACCTTGTCACTTCCAATAAAATCTACTTAAGTCTGGAGTGCATGCAAATAACTTTCAAGAATATTTCAAGAAGCAATTATGCTTATGTGTATACATAAATAAAAGCAATTTTAATGTGCACTCCCCGATCTATAATTTACTTTTGCAAAATTTAAGTAACTGAATAATTATAAGATAATAAAGGAAAGTAATTCACGGAAAACCCGTGGTTTTAAAACTAGACCAGACAGTTTTCTTAGACATGAAATACACGGATTAATTATTTTCCCATTCATCAATTTGGATGCATTCAGCCTTCTAAAATATACCGCTAATTTTCGAATAATGACTAAGCGATAGCTTCAATCAAATACAACTGGGTATCAGCAATGTAAATATCACTCACGCTGGAATCTCCTAATTACTGGACTCAAATGAAAGTAAATAGTATAGATACGTATAAACGTTTATCTTTCAGAAGGAATATTTTCTCATAACGTCAAATCAAATATTACGAATCATCTAAACCCTCAAATTAGCTGTGCGAAACTTAACATCTAGACGGTGATTTTTTTTTCTGTCGAAGAGGAAGACAAAAAAAATTGTAAATCATTTCCAAGGTTACAGCTATCAAACGTGTGATTAACATCGGTGGTGAAGAGATGAAATTACTTGTTTCTCTTTACCGCGAGTGAGACTCTTTTGTTGTCCAACAGAGGGCGTTAGTGATGCACGGCTTGTCAGGTTATTGTAATCAAGATGGATTGGGGGAAAATGAAAAGACGTTCTTTATTTACTTAGTGAGAAGGATAGTATTTAGGGAACGATGTTTCTGTTTTATAAAACGAAAACGAGGGGGGAAATTCCCGATTAAAGTTGCTCAGAGAGCAAATTTATTCCTTGTACAACTTCGTCTTCAGTCATGTAGTTAAAATGGATTTTTTCGTGTAACACTTTTGCGATATTGACGTATAAACGTTAGTAAAAATTTGTAGTAGAAAATCAAATTTGGTTGTGTTAACCCTTAAAGTTCTTGCAAAACTTCCTTTTGGAATAATTAATAACAACATTTTTTCATTACCAATAAGAAAGATTCCGAAATTTTATCAGATTGGTTTCTCCGTGGAAACAAAAAAATGTTTAGTTGTTATTTTCAGGGCCGTAACTAGATCCTTTAGCACTCGTAGAAAAAAAAAAAAAAAAAAAAAAAACTGCTCTGCGCACCTACCACCAATTATAGGGAAAAATATATAAATAGGGATTTTTCTATATCATATATTCAGAATAAACTCAAAATATTTTGTTAATTCTAAAAATGTTCCTAGTATATGAATTTTTAATTTTTCTTCTATTTTTGCCTCATTAATACTAAAAACATTTTTAGAACTATATTATTTCGCTGATATAATAGTTTACTTCAGGTGAATTATTTTTATTTAGACGTTAAATTTTCATAAAAAAAGTGGCAAATTTCTAAATTCAAATTTAGTTTTAATAACTTTCGTAAATTCAAAATTTAAAATGAATGCACAAATTTATATTAAAGCATATTAAGGGTGTTTCATAAGTATTTTATAAAGACCTATACCAAGATTAGTCCCTGGAAACAATTAAAAAAAATATTCATAAAAAAAATTTTAGATAAAAAATTATTTTTCGCCTTTTTCATATTTCTACTCGGGGCGAATCGTCCTCTTTTGGACTCCATTTTCCTCATGGTGCGGCTCCCCTAAGACGGATGCGTCTGTGACAAATGCCACCTTTGCCACGCCCTAGTTACGGCTCTGGTTATTTTTCTAAACCCAGTGCTCAAACCAGATTCTTAACACTAGATTGCCCGAGATTTCTTGTATACCTATATTGCCCAAAAACATTCAAAATGACTGCATTGTGAAAAAATAACAAAAATGTAAAGAAATTTGTTTAAAATTAATTTTTAATATTATATAATAAAGGAGGGCGGAAGTAACTACAATTATTCATAAACCCATTTATATGTTACAGAAAAAGTCACCAAATTCTAAGAAATTGTGCCATTATATTTCATAACTGTTTTTCTAATTGAAATTAAAAAACAGTCAAAATGACTGCCTCGGGCAATCTAGTGTTAATACTTTTGAATAAACTAGTCATATTTTGTGTTATTTTTTCCCCAATGATGAGCTCAAAATGTTTAGTGAGCTTAATGACAACATCTATAATATAATATAGAGCACTTATTTAATACATTAAAGCTTTAGAAAACAGTTTATAATATCCAGAGCTAGATCTAAATATTTTGTCGCCTGTGGAAAAAAGCCAATTTGTGACAATAAAACAGCAAAAATATATAAACATGTTGTACTCTATAAATAGTATTTTCAGAATGAGATTATTACTCCCACATTAAACAACTAAAAACTTAACCAGTGGTCATTATATCATTTGTATCCATGAGCAAATGTGAGCATAGGTTTTACACTTCCAAAACCAACAATCTTCGCTCATATATCTCAGCGCCAGTTAGCACAGTTTGAATAGCTATTTCTCACTTATTGAAATTCTTCGCATCAAACCAAAATATAATTCATCCCAATTCTTATTTTTCCAGTTTGTTTATTTGAATGCAACTTATATAAAATATTTCGCAAGTCCCAAAAACTTATATGTTTTAATCACTGGATAAAGGATTTTAATTATGAATTCAGAATTGCTTACGAATTTTAAAGAGGTTTTTAAAATGAAAGTATTTTTGTATTCTTGTATATATAGATGCGAATTAGAAAAAATTAAAAATATGTAGATATAAATAACATTTTATTGTGACTTTGCTTTCTAATAAGTGACGAATGTTATTGTATAGAATAAAATTTTTGAGATACCCTGTTAATTATGACTAGATTTATGATGCCTGGAGGATTTCATAAACATAGAGCCTGTTTAAAATTTCTAACGAAAAATAAAAATTGAATATTAAAAAACATCACAAAAAGATTTATAACTCTTAAAGGTCTCCATAAACATAAAATATATTAAAAATTAGGAATGTTTTTATCAAACATATTTTAAAGATTAAAATTAAGAATATATTTCAAGAACAGTATGGGACAAAATTTTTTTATATTGTGACCATTTGAGGTCTCGTGTAGCAAAAAATCTAGCATAAATTATTTATCATTAAGTGGAAATATTTGACTCTAAAAGAAAAGAGTCGACATTCTTTGTGTTGGATTTTAGTCCTACTGTCGACAAAACAAATTTATGACAATTTCATTAAAAAACTTAATTAAACTGTAACATCTATAATTAGATAAGCTTAACACATTGTGTGCGGATACATTTCGCTTCGAAATTGTACCGGGAGCGAGCGTTTTGCTCATAAGTTTAGTTATTCAGTTAAATCTCAGTAGATCAAAAATTATTTCATTTTTAACCAACTTTTTGTTTTTTATATTGAAATATATAAACAAATATATAAATAGAAATATATAAATATAGCAACCATGAGATTTTAGTAAACAAAAAATATATTTTTCAGTGGATAAATTTATAATAGTATCGTAAATATGAAAAATCAAATAGAAATAGTAGTATATAGTTTTAATTTTTTCGAATTATGTTATATATAAACATTTTTACATTATAAAAAAAATGAAAAGAGCAATCATAAAACTAATAATGTTTTACAGTGTGGTAACGTTCAAAGCATTTTCCTCTATGAAGAGGTACACGGCAAAACCCATACTAGTACGTGACCCGAGCTCAAGTATCAATCATCAGAAAACGTACTAGTACGTGTTCCGCGCTCAAGTGTCAATTGTCAGACACCGTACGAGTACGTGGCGCGAGCTCAAGTATCAATCGTCAGAAAAGTACTAGTACGTGTCCCGCATACAATGTGTTAAGTGAGCAGTCTAAAAATCTCTACCAATTTATTTATTTCTGTTTGACTTGCATAAAAATGAAAATGAAAAAGAACAATTTTATTGTAAATTTAACTTCCAAACATTAACCATGCCCTCCCAAATTAAATTTATATACCACTTACCTCCTCAGCGGTAAGGCGGAACTCTGAGGTACCGTAAGTATCACTTTAAAACCACTAAAGAATCACTTTCATTATCGCAAAGCGGTGTCCCGCATACAATGTGTTAAATGACTGCCTTGTATTATCCTCAGTGATATTTCGTTGTTATATTGAAAACAGTGTATAGCTGTGGGCTTTCAGTGTGAAGTTTTGCACTTCACACTAAATTTTCAATTTTAAAGTTGCTTTGTAATTAAAAAGTCGAATTATGACCTAATGGGTAGGGAGATACTTTTCGGTATCGGAGATTGTGGGTTCGAATCACATCTGGCATGGCAGTTCTTACTCTTTCGTAATTGGCTTTAAGCAGTAGGTTTCAGTCTGATTAGCCCTTGCATAGCAAAAAATTAACAGAACCGTAGTGCTCTAAAATGTTAGACCCCATAGTTATATCTTATCTTTTGCAGTATTTCTTCCCCTAAGCCTCATTCCGGGGCATTATTAGTTTGTTTAAATACAGTGTTTTTTTTTTTTATCTTAGTCGTGTGGGTGGCTTGTTCGTTTGTCTATCATGGAGGTAGTATTACGTTTGTCTCATGGCTGGTTTATTGTTTTTAAGTTGATTTAAGTTTTGTTGAACGTTAAATACGCTAATTGTTTCATTTCATTATACTTATGTTTGCTAAATTTAATATCTTAGTTTATGTCTTCTGTAAGTAATAATTAACTTGAGTTGTAGTGGTTGTTTTTGTTGTCATCTCGAGCCATTTTTATTTTCCATTGCATTTGAGTTAACACTTTACCGACTGGTGAGGGGTTCAAACATACTATGCCCTTTCACCGCCCGCTCAGCCGAGACACCGGCTCAGTTTCGGTAATTTTTGCCGGATTATATGTTTTGATTGACAGTCTACCTCTCCACGGAATTAAACATTCATCTAGAGATAATTGTTGATCTGGTTTATATACGTTGTTAAATTTTTCCTTGAAATAATCAATGACAGGCTGAACCTTCACCAGCTTATGCGAATTGGGAGAAATATCCTTATTATTACAAAAATGCCAGCTTTGCATTATTTGTAAAAATCTCTTCCTGCTCATAACCTTCGAGAAGAACGGCTTTTCTATAGATGGGTCTGTAGACCAATAATCGTAGAGAACGGTCTTCTTTACTTGTCCCATGAGAATGATCAGGTCCCAAAATTTCTTCATTTCAGTCACGGTGACGTCTTTCCATTTTTTCGTTTTTGATGTAATTCTATGTTTTTCCACAATTTGATAATGATATCTATTAGACTCCCTCAAGAAGTGCTCTATCAGGTCACTTCCAATGAATAAATTCACAATATCCATTACGCTTTCGGATGAACTTCTCATAATTTTTACGCCAGAGATGCCTTCGAAAGGTGCCAAAATTATACTCTTGTCGTTCGTTGACCATGTATCATTGTTGTCTTCAACATTATTATTCATGTCCTCGTCTTCTGAATCACTGTATATTAGCGGTATAGGACGTCGATTTCGAATGGCTATACTACTGCTATCACTTTCGTCATCAGTACTACTTGCTGAACGGCAGTCAAGACAATCTGACAGGTCGTCCAGATAAAACTCGCCGAGACTATCCTTTCCATTCATTTCTAAGGGCTAAAGCTTAGAAAAAAGCACCGATTATCTCTTTAAAGAATGCGAAATGCTTGCTATTTGCTACTTGTCAATCTAACCTAACCAAATCTAACAGAAAGATCAAAAGTCAATTAATTGACGAACGGTTGGTAAGCGCTGGAGAGCAAATGTCGATTAATCGAAGGCCGGTCGGTATGTGCTGAGAACAAAACGTCGATTAATCGACGACCGGTCGGTAAAGTGTTAACATATCAGTGTTACTATCTCCAGGAGGTAACAGAAACCTAGAAACACATACGTACATTTCCCCAGCCCCGCACCTACACGATTCAGTAAATTCACGGGTGCCATTCGTTAGTACTTCGTTAGTACCGGTTAGTACCGCAAAAATTTTCGTTAGTACCGAATTTAAAATAAAATTATTGCAATTTTTTATTGCGGGGCTGGGGAAATGCTTTTCACCGTAATAAAAAATTGCAATAATTTTATTTTAAATTCGATACTAACGAAATTTTTTGCCTTACTTACCAGTGCTAACGAAGTACTAACGAATGACATCTTTGAATTTGGAAATATAAACAAAATTATGCTGTCGTGGGGCTTACCTTTTTAGAGCCCCGAAAAGAAAAACGGCTATAATTTTCTTTTTCAAATTCGGTACTAACCGGTACTAACGAAGT
>CM063506.1:28806964-28841964 GCA_032207245.1 Pardosa pseudoannulata
CCAAGCACTTTGCTTCCTTTTGGCTCTCTACAATAAAGAAGTTTAAAATCCTTTTTTTTTAACTTTCTTATTTTTTAACTTTTATGGAAACTTACTAATGTTGTGATTCTCGAATCGTTGAACCAGATGAAAACTTGAGGGCGCTTTTCCTAAAGTGCTTTCTACTTACTTCAGTTTTAAAAGCGAATGACTTTAAGTTTATGCAGAGAATTCTCATGTCTTTTTACTGCGATTCTACAGAGATTTTTTTCTTTTTAGTTTTTTTTATTTTTTCAAAATTTCTTTTTACTTCTTGATTTTTGCTTCTTCATCACTTCCTACGCTAGAAGAGATAAGTAAATTATATCTTGTTCTTTTGCTTTTTCTCCCACTCTTTAATATTACTGTTTTCATTTCGCCGGCTTTACGTACTTAGCGTTCAAACAATGGGATAAAATTAATCCATAGATTAATTTTTTTGATATCGGTAATGCAATCGTTGGATGATTTCTCAGCGTATTGTCAGAGTATATTTAATTAAAAGAAAGGGAGACTATTATATCTAAAGCCGAAAGATAGATTAAACCTATTACATTAAGCTTATTAAAGTTTAATTAATAAAATTTTAAATTTTAAAAATTTAATTAATAAAATAAAGTTTAAAAATTTAATTAATAAAATAAAGTTTAAAAATTTAATTAATAAAATTTTGAACTTTAATAATCATTTTAAAATTTTTTAAACTTTCATGAATTTTAATACGCTTACTAAAGTTTATGAAAGTTTTTAAGCGCTTTCTACTAACTTCAGATTTAAAAAAAACGCCTTTAAGTTTATGCTGAATATTTCATGTTACTAATATTCTACAGAGATTGTTTTCGGTTATTTATTTTTATTTATGTATTTATTTTTTCAAAAATTTTCTCTTCTTAATTTTTGCTTCTTCATCACTTCTTCATACACTAACAGAGATCAGTAAATTATACCTTGTTCTTTTTCATTTTTTCCCACTCTTTTATATTATTGTTTCCATTTTGCTGACTTTAACTATTTTGTGTTCAAATAATGAGATACAATTAATTCGTAGATTAAATTTTTGATATCGGTAATGCAGCGTTCGATGATATCTCGGTGTATTGTCAGAGTATATTTAATTAAAAGACAGGGAACCTGTTCGAACTTGAAAGGTCAAAGGTAAAACAAACATATTGCAAAATACTTGAAGTTCAATTACTGAAGTTCAATTATTAAAGCTTTAAACTTTATTACGCTTTAATAATCATAATTCAATGAAATTTAAAGCTGTAATAAACTTTTATTTGTTTACTAAAGATTTTAAGCGCTTTCTTCTAACTTTGAATTTAAAAACAAACCAAGTGTAAATTTATGTTGAGAATTCATGCCTTTTTACTGCGATTCTACAGATATTATTCTCAGTTCTTTATTTATATTAAAATTTCTTTTTTCTTCTTGATTTTAGCTTCTTCATCACTTCATACTCTGGAAGAGATAAGCAACTTATACATTTTCCTCTTTTCCCACTCTTTTCTATTATTGTTTCCATTTTGCTGACTTTAACTATTTTGTGTTCAAATAATGAGAAACAATTAATCCGTAGATTAAATTTTTGAAATCGGTAATGCAGACGATCGGTGAAATCTTGGTGTATTGTCAGAGTATATTTAATTAAAACAAAGGGAGCCTGTTTGAACTTGAAAGGCCAAAACTAGAATAAACATATTACATAATACTTATTGAAGTTCAGTTATTAAAATTTTAAACTTTAATAAAGTTTAATAATTAATTGAAATTTAAAGCTGTAATAAACTTTAATATGTTTACTAAAATTTTAAGCGCTTTCTTATAAATTTGAATTTTAAAGCAAACCGAAAGTAAGTTTATGTTAAGGACTTCAGTTCTTTATTTATATCAAGGTTTCTTCTTTCTTCTTCATCACTTAATACTGTGGAAGAGATAAGTAATTTGTACTTTGTTCCTTTTTTTCCGCTCTTTTATATTACTGTTGTCATTTTGCTGGCTTTACGTACTTTATGTTCAAATAATGAGATAAAATTAATCCGTAGATTAAATTTTTGATATCGGTAATGTAGTCGTTTGGTGATATCTTGGTGTATTGTCAGAGTATATTTAATTAAAAGATATGAAGCCTGTTCGAACTTGAAAGGACAAAAGTAGAATAAACATATTACATAATACTTATCGATATTCAGTTATTAAAACTTTAAACTTTATCAAGCTTTAATAATCATAATTAATTGAAATTTAAAGCTGTAATAAACTTTAAGGCGTTTACTAAAGATTTTAAGTAATTTCTTCTAACTTTGAATTTAAAAAACAAACCGAGTGTAAGTTTATGTTAAGAACTTCATGTTTTTTGACTGCGATTCTACAGAGATTGTTTTCAGTTCTTTATTTATATTAAAATTTCTTTTTTCTTCTTGATGTTAGCTTCTTCATCGCTTCCTACTCTGGAAGAGATAAGTAAATTATACATTGTTCTTTTTTTTCTCACTCTTTTCTATTATTGTTGTCATTTTGCTGACTTTACCTACTTTGTGTTCAAATAAAGAGATAAAATTAATCCGTAGATTAAATTTTTGATATGGGTAACTCAGTCGATCGGTGAAATCTTGGTGTATTGTCTGAGTATATATAATTAAAACAAAGGGAGCCTGTTCGAACTTGAAAGGTCAAAGGTAGAATAAACATATTACATAATACTTATTGAAGTTCAATTATTAAAACTTTAAACTTTATTAAGCTTTAATAATCATAATTCATTGAAATTTAAAGCTGTAATAAACTTTAATATGTTTACTAAAGATTTTAAGCGCGATCTTCTAATTTTGAATTTAAAAACAAACCAAGTGTAAATTTATGTTGAGAATTCATGCCTTTTTACTGCGATTCTACATATATTATTCTCAGTTCTTTATTTATATTAAAATTTCTTTTTTCTTTTTGATGTTAGCTTCTTCATCGCTTCCTACTCTGGAAGAGATAAGTAAATTATACATTGTTCTTTTTTTCTCACTCTTTTCTATTAATGTTGTCATTTTGCTGACTTTACCTACTTTGTGTTCAAATAATGAGATAAAATTAATCCGTAGATTAAATTTTTGATATCGGTAATGCAGTCGATCGGTGATATCTTGGTGTATTGTCAGAGTATATTTAATTAAAACAAAGGGAGCTTGCTCGAACTTAAAAGGCCAATGGTAGAACAAAGGTAGAATAAACTTATTACATAATACTTATTGAAGTTCAGTTATTAAAATTTTAAACTTTGTTAAACTTTAATAATCATAATTCATTGAAATTTAAACCTGTAATAAACTTTATATGTTTACTAAAGATTTTAAGCGCTTTCTTCTAACTTTGAATTTAAAAGCAAATCGAATGTAAGTTTATGTTGAGGACTTCATATCTTTTTACTTGGATTCTACAAATATTGTTTCCACTTCTTTATTTATATCAAAATTTCTTTTTTCTTCTTTTCTTCTTGATTTTAGCTTCTTCACCTTCTCTGGAAGAGATAAGTAAATTATACATTGTTCTTTTTTTTCCACTCTTCTCTATTATTGTTGTTATTTTGCTGACTTTACCTACTTTGTGTTCAACTAATGAGATAAAATTAATCCGCAGATTAAATTTTTGATGTCGGTAACTCAGTCGATCGGTGAAATCTTGGTGTCAGAGCATATTTAATTAAAACAAAGGGAGCCTGTTTAAACTTGAAAGGCCAAAGGTAGAACAAACATATTACATAATACTTATTGAAGTTCAATTATTATAACTTTAAACTTTATTAAGCTTTAATAATCATAATTCATTGAAATTTAAAGCTGTAATAAACTTTATTGCGTTTACTAAACATTTTAAGCGTTTTCTTCTAACTTTGAATTTAAAAACAAAAACCGAGTGTAAGTTTATGTTAAGAACTTCATGCCTTTTTACTGCTATTTTATAGATATTATTTTCAGTTCTTGATTTATATCAAAATTTCTTTTTTCTTCTTGATTTTAGCTTCTTCATCACTTCCTTTTCTGGAAGAGATAAGTAAATTATATCTTGTACTTTTGCTATTTTCCCACTCTTTTATATTACTGTTTTAATTTCGTCGACTTCACGTATTCCGTTCAAACAATAAAATAAAATTAATCTGTAGATTAATTTTTTGATATCAGTAATGCAGTCATTCGGTAATATCTCGGCGTATTGTCAGAGTGTATTTAATTAAAAGATAGAGAGAATATTGTAATGTGAAAGTGAAAAGATATAATAAATGCGTTATATTATGCTTATTAAAATTTAATATTTTTTATACAGAAATATTACGTTTTAATGAATAAGATTTAATGATAATTTTATAGAGACACTATAAAACGGAAAGTGATTAAGACATATTATGCATATATTTTTGTTGCAGCTGTTTAAGAAACCAATATATAAATATAGAATGGCATAAAGTAAAAAAAGTATCATAATCGGAAACACTTTTGGTGTTCAGATTTCATCGGAAATAACTATTTTGGTCATGACTAATTACCTTTTGAATTGTATAAGCGTTACTTTTGTACATACACACGAGGAAACTTTAATTATGAAGCACTAAATATCCATTTTGATCATCTCTGCATGCATTTTGACCTTCTTTAATTTTACGTCTGTACATCATACGTAAGTAGTATCTCACATACCTTAAAAATGATTAGACGTGTATTTTGTATTTAGGACTGTTGTAACATCTAGTTGTGTTCCTCCCTTTATTGCAATCTGTGTTCTATTTAGGAAAAAATTTAATATAATGAATATTAATGCTAGTTGGCATAACTTAAAAATGGCTTGCCGTAGAAAGTTAATATTTTGGGAAATTTCTATATTTAGGACTAGCGTAATATACATTTATGCCCATTTATTTTTTATTGCAATCTGCAATCCATATTTTTTTTCGGTTTAAAGAACATGTAAAAGTCGCAGGCAGTATCTGGATTCTAGAGTGGAATTCCGTCATAATATATAAATTTACTGAGAAATCAAGGCTTTTCCTATGCGGTAAAAAGCATCTACATCGCTTTATTGGTGACTATAGTCAACAAAAGTACTGCTTGAACGAAACCTGTTGATTCGCACAAACTATATTCTATATGCGTTTGCAAACACTATGTCCAACCTAATTACAAATCAGTAATTGCTGATATTTTTAAGAAAAACTACTTAACTAATAATGTTTTGTTGCAAAATGAGAGGTATAGCCATAATGAAGTGATATAATGGAGTAATGCGGAATTGAAAATCTTCTAAGGCGTACAATTTGACAATCACTGCTTTACTTAAGAACTTTAAATCAAATGAAAGAAATTATGTTATTCGTTTGTAATACTGAATCCCGATATGTCTCTTTTAGATGAAACTGAAGTCTACATTTTTGAATAATTTCTCTAGATAGCCAGAAAGGAACTAATTCTTATAATTCAAATTACGTTCTCTAAACGCATAGTTTGAACTAAATTGGTTTTTTGCACCTAAGGATTAGAGTTGGCCGCCTATATAGTGCTCCCATAATAAAATTTCCGAACGATGGCTCTTGAGGTGGAAGCGCAAGTCGCCTTCTCCTGATACCTGCTTCTAAATTAGAGGACCCATATTGATTGTTTGCTCCTAAGGATTAGAGTTGGCCACCTATATAGTGCTCCCATAATAAAATTTCCGAACGATGGCTCTTGAGGTGGAAGCGCAAGTCGCCTTCTCCTGATACCTGCTTCTAAATTAGAGGACTCATATTGATTGTTTGCTCCTAAGGATTAGAGTTGGCCACCTATATAGTGCTCCTATAATAAAATTTCCGAACGATGGCTCTTGAGGTGGAAGCGCAAATCTGGGCTTCTCCTAATACCTGCTTCTAAATTAGAGGACCGACATTGATTATTTGCACCTAAGGATTAGAGTTGGCAACCTATATAGAGCTCCCTTAATAAAATTTCAAACAAACTCCGTGGCATTGTATGGGTGAATGCTTAACAGGTAAATACTACAATGTTAATATAAAGACGTTCTAGCATAGAGGTTTCATCCTTAAAGTATTATAAACTAACAGATCAAACATGTAATCTTTTAAAGTTACGACAATACGGTATAACATTATGAAAGAATACATTTTATTCCTTATACTTTTAAATTAATATTTAATGAGAATTCTGGTTTTACATATCGTTAAATTGATATTTCTGTTACATTTCCCCATTTCTTTTTAAACAAAATATTTCGTAACACAGCTTAAGTTGTGTGTTATTTTATAAAGGAAAGAAAATCTTGTCAGATAATGAGATAAAATATTGAAAATGTATATCTCAATTTGTATAAATCAAATTTCAGATGAATAGTATAATTTTAAATATAGCTTTTTATCCGAGTTCGTACGCTTTTTTTATTATATTTTTATTGTTAGATATTTTGAATTTTCATCAGAGTCTGATAAGTGATGTAAGGCAAAATTGAGATAAATCGCTGTATAACCAAATGGATTTAGGATATGTTAGTGATGTTATTTAACAATTTTTCATGTATTAAAGAATCTTGCCCAATTCTAATAATTGAGTCATCCAATAACATTAAAAAAATAATGTTAGACAATTTCACGATATGTTTAGAATTCATATAGAAAAACAGGCTTTTGTATTTTTACCTATGTTAAGGAGGCATGCTACATTTTAAGCTGAAACGTCTTTATTATAACAACCTAATTTTGTTGCTATATAAAATATAAAGTTCTGATCTGTTTAGAATAATATTTTTCTTCGATCATTAATAAGAGTCTACTTTAATAGCGTAGGGGGGCAGCAGCTTAAAAAGGTTGAGAATCACTAATCTAAATTCGCCATACAAGCTTTGATGTATTTTATATTTTATATCTTTGCGTATCATATGTGATGTACAAAACAGGCAAAGAGTTATAAACATGAAAACAAAAACATTTATTTTTAGGGCAAGATTATAAAAATTCTACTGTGTTTTTCATTTTTAATATTTTGTATATTTATACCTAAACTGCTCTCTTTTTACACTGATCATTGATTTAGGAATATATTTAATTTCATTTATAAAATTCATGACTTTTAAATTAATTTGCTAATTTTTAGATTTAATTTTGCAAAACACAATTTTCCATGATTTTCTAATTAAACTGAGGTTAAGTATAAAACTAATAAATTGGTAATCTTGAAAACTTGATAGTTCTATAATAAAAATATTTTAAATTTGATGTATGAAATGTGGAGAAATAGTTTTGAGGCTAAGAGCTTCAAAGTTAACCGTTAACTAGACAAGTAAATTTTAAAACAACAAAGATTCAGCGAGAACTTTTCTTCTGGCTGGAAAATTTATAAAATTGTCATTGGAGAGAGTTTACAGCATTCAGTTGTATCCATAGTGATCCAAAAACTTGACTTTTTTAACCGTCACAATCCTATTGCCCTTAAATATGAGCCCCTTATCGCTAAATCGACTTCTTCCATATAATAACGTGGATATAACTGAAACTAATATGGCGAACATTCAGCCACCTTCAGCAAAGTTAATTATATTAAAGTATTTTCATATTATAGTATGCTTATGACATTTAAAACTCTGATCCAGTTAATATTCGAAGGATAACTTTTACCTAAAAAAGTTACGTTAAAACAGGATTTTTAGAAAATTCTTTTTGAAGAGAATTTGTAGAATTCCATTGTATTCATAGTAAATATTTGAAAAACTTGATTTTTTTAAACCAACAACGTTATATTGTCCCTTAAATATAAGTCCCTCATCCTAAAATAGAATTCTTCCATATAATAACGGGGATATAACTGAAACTAATATGGAAACATCCAGACATCTTCAGCAAAGTTAATTACATAATATCTTTTTCATGTTCCGAAATGCCTATGATGTTTAAAACGCTGATCCAGTTAATATGCGAGGGTTAACTTTTACCTAGAAAAGTTAAGTTAAAACAACAAATATTCTACGATAACTTCGATTCTGATAGGAATTTTTATAAAATTCTTTTTGAAGAGAATTTGTAGCATTTCATTGTATCCATAGTAAATTTTTGAAATACTCGATTTTTTTTAAACCTTCAACGTAATATTGCCTCTTAAATATACGTTCTTCCACCCTAAAAACGATTTCTTCCATATAATAACGTGGCTATACCTGAAACTAATATGGCGAACATCCAGCCATCTTCAGCAAAGTTAATTACTTAAAATCTTTTTCATGTTCCGAAATGCTTATGACGTTTAAAATTCAGATCCAGTTAATATTCGAGGGTTAATTTTTACTTCGAAAAGTTAAGTTAAAACAACAAATATTCTACGATAATTTCCATTCTGACAGGAATTTTTATAAAATTCTTTTTGAAGAGAATTTGTAGCGTTTCATTGTATCCATAGTAAATTTTTGAAATACTCGATTTTTTTTGAGACCAACAACGTGATATTGCCCCTGAACTATAAGCCTCATCTTAAAAGAGGATTCTTCCATATAATAACATGGATATAACTGAAACTAATATGGAGGACATCCAGACATCTTCAGCAAAGTTAATTACGTAAAAACCTTTTCCATATTCCGAAATACGCATTTAAAGCTAGTTAATATTTTACTTAACTTTTACTTAGAAAAGTTAAGTTAAAAGAACAAATATTCTATGATAACTTCTATTTTGACTGGAATTTTTAGAAAATTCTATTTGTAGCGAATTTGTAGCATTCCACTGTATTCATAGTAAATTTTTGAAAAACTCGATATTTTAAAATTGACAACGTGATATTGCCCCTTATCGCTAAAATGGATTTTTTCCATATAATAACGTGGATATAACTGAAACCAATATGGCGGACATTCAGCAAACTTCAGCAAAGTTAATTAGATGAAATCTTTTCCATACTCGAAATGCTTATGACATTTAAAACTCAGATCCAGTTAATATTCGAGAGTTAAGTTTTACTGGAAAAGTTAAGTTTAAAAAAATACTACGGTAACTTCCGTTATAACTGGAATTTTTAGAAATTCCTTTTTGAGAGAATTTAGAACATGTCACAGTATTCACAGTAATTTTTTGAAAAACTTGATTTTTTGGAACCGTCAACCTTAAATATAAGTTCCTAATTGCTAAAAAAATTAGGCATTTAATAACTTGGATCTAACTGGACCCAATATGGCGGACATGCAGCTACCTTCCGCAAAGTTAACTACATAACATCTTTTCCATACTCCGAAATGCTTATGACATTTAAAACTCAGATCCAGTTAATATTCGAGAGTTAACGTTTACCTACAAAAGTAAAGTTAGGAAAGAAAATATTCAACGATAGCTTCCATTCTCAGTGGAATTTTTATAAAATTCTTTATGAAGAGAACTTGTAACCTTCCATTTTATTTATAGTAAATATTTGAAAAACTGGATTTTTTGAGACCAACAAACGTGATATTGTCCCTTAAATATAAATCACTCATCCTAAAAGAAAATTCTTCCATATAATAACGTGGATATAACTGAAACTAATATTTAGGACATCCAGACATCTTCAAAGTTAATTACATGAAATCTTTTTCATATTCCAAAATTCTTATGACGTTTAAAACTCAGATCCAGTTAATATTCAAGAGTTAACTTTTACCTGGAAAAGTTAAGTTTAAAAACAACTGCTACAATAACTTTCGTTCTTATTGGAATATTTACAAAATCCTTTTTGAGAGAATTTAGAACATGCTGCAGTATTCACAGTAATTTTTTGAGAAACTTGATTTTTTGGAATCGTCAATCTTAAATATAAGCCCCTACTGCTAAAATATTTACCCATATAATAAGTTGGATCTAACTGGAACCAATATGGCGGACATCCAGCCACCTTCAGCAAAGTTAATTACATAAAATCTTTTTCATATTCCGATATGCTTATGAGATCTAAAACTCCGATCCAGTTAATATTCGAGAATAAATCGAAGTCTATGATAAAAATCAAAGATAGATAAATGAAAGTGATAAGTAGGGTAAAAAAATCTTATAGCTCCTATGTCTCTTACAGCAATATTTATTACATGCTTATTAACGACTAAAGCTTATTTTCTACAATCTTCTTAATTAACCATTCATTTATTTCATATCTCTAAAGTTAAGTGTCTGTTTTCCCAGTACATTATGCAAGTGATCTTGGATGTTCAATACATATTCATTCCTGTCGCATACATGGCCTGATAACGAGTTTTAATTTTATATAGCCCAATTATATCTATGATCATGGCAACTACCCGGAGTGATAAAGCATTTAGATAAAATGATAAGTTTTTGCTCCGTTTATAAATATGTATCACATCGGTAATGCGGTCTTTTGGAGGTGTATTTATGCCGCATTAGGAGAAATTAACTGCAATCCTTTACTTAAACGATAGCCTTGATGTCTGTGAACGGTTGTGGGGGGTATCGTTTCTTTGAAATGATGTAAATAAAAGATGGGTTGTAGATCGTGGACATAATAAGTACTAAGAATAATACAGACGAGTCATAAGATTGGTTAAACAAAATAGATTTGTTATATTTAAAGAGTTTAATTATATAATAAAATAAGTATTAATTTTAAGGGTTTTATATAAGGATATTTTTTAATCGTGAATATCAAAATTTAATTTTAAACTAGTAAAAATATTTATATTTTATAGCTATCTATGTCTATTAATATATACATTATAATATGTGTCTTATATTTTATACATGTTTTATAACCATATATATATATATATATATATATATATATTTATATATATATATATTATATATATATATATATATATATAATGTATATGGCCCCGATTTACACTTATATTTTATCATTATTTTCCTAATGCTTGTGTATATAATCCGTTTAGAAAGAAAGTATATTTGCTAACTTAACTTTTATTTTATCTTATTATAGAATATATCTGAAAATATGTAAATATCTTTAAGTAATATAATAACCTTTAGAATAAAAATGTGTTAAAAAATGTAATGTTATTTGCTATAGAAAGTAATATATCTGTATAATGTTTTAAAATTAATTGTATCGTTACAAAATTTATAAAGTTATAATTATATTTAAAATATATATCTTTTATGTTATATAGAAAGAATTTGTATATGAAAAATTGTTTAAATATCTATATTATGGTTAATATAAAGAGAAGAAATTAAGATCTAAAATATATATTAAAATATAATTTTAATATATATATATATATATATATATATATATATATATATATATATACATAAACATAACGTAATCCGGTGTTAAGGCGAATGGAAAACAGTATTTCTTGATAATAATAAGTTTATTAAATCATAGTTCCATTTGAAAGCATTTTGCGCCCTTTTCATTTATTCGTCTAAGATACGCGTAGAGTGTGCTGACAGCTCCATGTCCACGCGTTAACTGATTTATATCTGTTTGCAATCTCATTCAATTTTTTCCAAAATGCTTCTGCCTGACTGCATTATTCTAAAAGCTTAAGCGAGCGTGGGTCTTTTTCATTTATTTTATTATTATAAAAGAGTTCCCTTTGTAAAATCGTTTACAACTCACGTTATTTCCAACTACCCCTTTTTTAGACCTGATATATATATGGCATGAACGAGTGGTTAAGGCATGGAAGACACATTTCATTTCATATAAAAAAACTTCTTTATTGTAATTCTTCTGTCCATAGCTATGCCATACAGCAATCCTTTGTTCTCATAATTTGCCACGACAAGCGTGGAGGATGTTATCAGCCCGAGTTCCAGCTCAGAACTGTCTCTTTTGGCGTTGCTACTTAAGCAAAATTCCTATGTCTACTTCAGCGTCAGCTCTTTTACTCTGTATAGTTCCGCTCGAAGGTGTGTCTTTCTCCTATTACGTTGTCGTTAATGAGTTCTAACTATTTTTAATTATAACTCGCTTAATTCTTAACCCCCATTTTTAAACCTCACACACACACACACACACACACACACACACACACACACATATATATATATATATATATATATATATATATATATATATATATATATATATATATATATATATATATATATATATATATATATATATATATAAATGTAAACCAATTTTTTTAAAAGTGGTGTAACTTCTTTTTATAATATATGGAGATATTTAGGTGCTTATATTTATATGGTTTGAAAAATATTAGTATAAGTTTTTGCAATCATTTTATTTTTTTAAATATTAAATAATATTTTTTATATTTTTTTGATTAATAGTTTTTAAATATTGCTTTAAGATTATAATGTGATTCTTTATGAAGTAATAACCAAAATGATGTATGCAAATGATTTTTGAACAAATATTATGAATTTCCGGAAAGCGGACCATTTTCAAAGTAATTATTCTTGTAATGTCACCAACAACGTAATTTTACATTGACATAATAATAAAAATTCTGAATGCCTTTTTAGGGAGCTTTTCATGGATTAAAAGCTCAAGACTAATTGCATTCATTGTTACAATTACCTAACTTTTTTGTGAAAAATGGATTTACACATAAAAATGGCCCACATCTCACACACACACATATGTGTGTGTGAGATGTGGGCCATTTTTCTGAATGACTTTTTAGGGAGCTTTTTACTGATGAAAAGCTCAAGACTAATTGCATTCATTGTTATCATTAAGTAACTTTTTTGTCAAAAATGGATTTACACATAAAAATGGCCCACATCTCACACACAGACAGACACACACACATGTGTATGTGAGATGTGGGCCCTTTTTCTGAATGACTTTTTAGGGAGCTTTTTACTGATGAAAAGATGAAGACTAATTGCACAATAACTATGATTAATTACTTTTGTAAAAATGGCTTTTTGCAAAAATGGTTCTCACACACAACAATATGACATATGTTTATTGACATGTGGCCTTTTTTCTGAATGAATTTTTAGGGAGCTTTTTACTGATGAAAAGATGAAGACTAATTGCATTCATTCTTTTTTTGAAAAAATTTTCATAAAAATGATGATGAACATACACAACACACATATGTGTGTGTGAGAGAATTTGGGCCATTTTATGTATGTGTCCACATGATTTCTTTTTGTCCATTTTTAGCTCCATTAACTGTCACCGATGTGATTGTTTTCTCTAAATGATTATACTTACTGAAAATACTAATTACTTATTTATTCGCTTTCTTTTTTTTTTTCTTTTCTCCTTAACAGTTCCTAGTACCAGCATCGCTAACTTGAAATTGACATTGAATATTAGGGAATAAGACGTGAAAAGCTTTTATCATAATTGCTCCGCTCTGGAGATACTTTTTCTTCCAGAAACACATTCGTCAAGACATGACCAAGGGTAATTCTTATTCTTTTCCTTTGCGAAAGGAGCAACACCGTCTCTTAAATGAAATATATTGGTATTTGATGAAATATAAACTTTATCGATTAGGGTGTCGCCTCGGGGGGTGGAGCTTTGTTGATGAATTTGTGTCCTGATGAAAATTTATAAAGTAAACTGAACCTGTCAACGAAACTCAAAAGAATACCTTATAATAGCCTAGTAAAAGTTTAGCTCCTAATAACTGATAGCATTAGGGCCGATGTTTGAAAACTATAAAGTTTTCACGTAAATGATTACATGAAGCTTACTGAAATTCTTGAGAGTTTACTTATTTAGAAAACTGGCTTGTCTTTTTTTTAATGCTTGCATTTAACTCCTTAACATGCACGCTCGAGTTAACTCGAGCGTGCTAAACTGACCAAACTGTGCACACTCGAGATAAGTCGAGCGGAAATGTACTTTGTATTGCTATAATTTTTCACACTCAAATGCAATCGAGAATTGAAAATAACAGTGTGAAACAAACAAAAAAAAATCGTTTTATTGATATTTATAATTTACATGGGATTACTATAAAGTTTTTACATAAATGATTACATGAAGCTCACTGAAATTCTTGAGAGTTTTCTAATTGGAAAAATTGGTTTGTTTTTCATTTAATACGTGCATATCTTAATGTGCAAACTCGAGTGCGCTAAACTGGCCAAACTATGCACACTCGAGATAATTCGAGGACTACACTGCAAATTACATTAAACTCCTTAAAATTTTTTTAATCTTTTGATTTTCAAAACTATTTTAAAATTAGTATGCAAATGTCAATTTAAACAAAGAGTTATTATAAAAAAAGTTTATTGCAAAAATCCTATCAGCAAAATTGAAAAGTATAAACACTTTATAGTCATCTATTATCTATTTTGTTTACACCAGTGTTTTCTCGGGACTACACTGTAAATTACATTGAACTCATTAAAAGTATTTTAATCTCTTGATTTTCAAAATTATTTTAAAATTAGTATGCAAATTTCAATTTAAATAAAGATTTACTATGCAGAAAAATTTATTGCAAAATTCATATCAGCAAACTTTAAAAGTAAAAACACATTTTAATTGTCTAGCAACAATCTAGGAATGATCTAGTAGTTTTCAGAACCGACTTGAACGGATGTCCCTGGCCACAAAAAATTTTACGTGTTTTTTTTTCGGAACGTACGTGATTTAGCGTTCCGAATCAAAACATTCTGTAGATAACAAGCATCTATTGAAATATGGAAGATTCCAAACCAATATATTCATTCGATTTTTGTTAATCTTACAGACAGTAAATTAATAGTAAAATAATAGTTGTAAAAAAACAATAAAATTAAACAACACAAAGAATACATATACATACATATACTGTACATTAAAAGCCTCAATCTATAGGTCTAAAAGCCGAACGATGACCGAATGGTTAGGGTGCTGGCCTTTGGAACTGGAGTTCGTGGGTTCGAATCCCGCATTGGCATGAATGCTTGTAGCCGTTCGGAATAGGCTTTAAGCAGTAGGTCCCGGTCACATTAGCCCTTGCGTTTCAAAAAGTAGACCGTAACGCTCCAAACCAAACCAAACTATAAGTCTAGAAAGCAGTCTATCAAGTGATGAAATTCTTTAAATATTTTACAAAATAAATGAAAATATTACCACGAAAAATTAATAAAATAGTACCTACTATGAGATATTATCAGTACTAAGTAAAATAAAAAATTTATGTGGATATCTAATTATAATATTTAAATATACAGAAGTTTCCATCATTATAACTGTATTTCACAGCCGGGGAAAAAGGAGTGATATTCATGAAAACATCTTATTAAAATGCACATTAATTATTCATTAAAAATGTAAGTTGGTAAACATTAGCCTAAAACTTCTCCTTCTTAACTAGTTTTACCTTAATTTGTTTACTTCTCATTTTGTTTTGCTCAAAATGTTTCTGAAATTCATCACTATTAAATTGAAGCATTACAGAAGGATTCGAAATTTAAAAAATAATAATAAGGTAATAATTTTATATTTTTAAAAATATTAATTTATTATAGAACGTAAATTTACCAAATAAACATTTATAAGAACTGAAATACCTCAGAATTAATAAAGTAAATTAGAAGAGATAATTGATTAAAATATTGGGGAACATTCATATTTTAATCCGAAGTGATTTGTTCTAAACAGAAAAATAATTCCTTTTCTATACAAATTTTGAACTACTACTTTAGCAGAAAATCACATATAATTTTTACTATTTTTTTACTAAATTTTTGCTATTATTAAAAATTTATTTTGCTAATTTTTGTTATATTTAAAATTTAATTTGCTATAATGCATAAATGTATCAAATAAACATTTTTACTAACTAAAATATCTGAGATTTTTCAGTAAATTGAAAGAGAGAACTAGGTTAAGTACTAATAAAACTTGATAGTTTGATGCAAGATGATATTTTCCAAAGTAAAAGAATGCTCTTTATTTAAAATATTTTATTTGTTCTTTACTAATTTGAATTATTAGTTTATTAAGGATATACATATGTATATATATTATTTACATATTATTATATACATATTATTTTTGTTTTATAATTTTATACTATATTTTTTTTTCAAAAATTAGTTCAATAAAATACATAAACATTTCTGTGAACTAAAATATTTTATTTTAGTTAATATAAGCATTTGAAATAGGGGAAAAATCATTTTTTCCGAATTTTTAGCTATTTTTTTTAACAAATTATTCATGCATGCCTTTTTATAATTCTTGCTATTTTTAATTAGTTTGATATAATATATAAATGCATCAAATAAACATACCTACTAACTAAATTATGAGATTTAAAGTAAATTAAAGCAGAGAATGGGGGTTGGTAATAGAAAAAAATTATATTTTTTACTTAACGATTTTTCCTAAGTATAAAAATGTTCTTTAATAATTCGAGTGTTTTATTATTTGTCTAATAAGCATAAACATAAAGTTTTTTTATGATTTCATCCTATATTTTTCATTCAATTAGTTATGTATAATGAATGCATAAATATAAATGAACATTTTGTATACTAAAATACTAGATATTTAAATTAAATTAAAAGATAGTCCTGGTTTAAGTAATGAGGAAAATCCTATTTTAATCCTAGACGATATCTTTAAAGTAGAAAAATGTTCTCTATTAATTAGTCTTTTACACTATAAGTCTAATAAGTATATACAAAGTCATTTTCTGTACTTTTGTACTATTTTTAAAATTAGTTCATTACAACACATACATAAAATGGCATATCTCCGAACTAATATACCTGAAATATTAAGTAAATTAAAAGAGATAACTGGTTTGAATATTGAAAATATTAATAGTTTAATCCGAAAAGTTTTTTGCTATGTAGTATTTTTTTTTATTTAATTCGAGTTTTAAAAACTACAAATCTAATCGATATGTCATAAACTTTGTATAACTTCATACCTAAATTTCTTCTAGCATTAAAAATATCTTATTTTACTCCTAGACTATTTCTAATAAATATAACATTTTTCTCTATTAATTGATCTCTTATACTATACGTTAAGTCTTATAAGCATTTACTAAGCTTATTCTGTACTTTTATACTATTTTTAAATTAGTTCATTATAACAGCATTCTTAGATACATGAAATGACAAATCTACTTGTTAAAATACCTGAAATTTAACGTAAATTGAAAAAAGTATTTAGTTTAAATAATAGAAAATATTCGTATCTTGATCTGAATAGTTTAAATGTAATTGATCTTTTGTATAGGAAAACTTCTTGCTCTAATTCGAGTTCTAAAAGATACTAATCTAACATAAATAATCTTTTTATTACTTTATACAATGTTTCTCAAAAAGTAGTTTGTTATATTACATACATGCATCAAATAAACATACCATTAACAAAAATTTCTTACATTTAATGTAAATTAAAACAGAGAACAGATATACAGTTGTAGATTTTGAAGAGTTTACCTTGTCAAGAGCAATTTTCAGCACACGCTGCGTAGTGTATTATTAGATTATTCAGGTGCTTCACTCGGGCTTCAATTCTGGGTTGTTTACAATGTTAGAGACGCCTATTCTCTCACCTTCTCAATAGTACCGAAGTTGTACCTACAAATTAGCAAATCAGAACGAAGCACATTGAAAGCAGTATTCAGAATAACAGTGATCATACATGGTAAATGTCATATCAGACAGTATTTGAGATTGATATGCTGAAATATTATTACAAATAACAGAATGTTATATGTTTGTGTCGATTAAATGTTTTATAAGAACCTAAGTCTTAAAAAAAGTTCTCTTTCTCAGCTTGCACATGACTGTTCAGGTATTGCCTAATATGGCATTTACCGTACAGGATCAATACTGTACTGAGTATTATTTCCAATGAGCTTCTTTCTGATTAATTTGTTTGTGAAACTTTATTATTAACACTATCAAGGAGGTGAAAGAGTAGGCATATTGAACATTGTAAACAACCCAACATCGATACCTGAGTGAAGCATTTGAGTAATCTTATAATATACAGCATCTTCCGAAAACAGCTCTTGACGAGGTAGACTCGCCATAGTCTAAAATTGCACATTAAATTGAGTACTCACCCCAAATTCAACAGTATTTATTGGACTATCAAATACTATCTCATTTGTATTACAAGGGTTCAAATATAAAAAAACTTCATTTTCTGATCCTAGGCGTGTTTTAAGTACAATCATTTTTTTTTAATTCGAGTTTTAAACCATCATTCCAATAAGCATTTACATATAGTTTTTTTTTATAATTTTGTACTATTTTTACAATAATTAGCTCATTGTATAACGTATGATGTATTTTATATGTAAGTTTTATATATTTTATATTTTATATCATTATGTATTACATGCAAAATATGAAGCATTAGATGTGTATATCATGGTCATGCACATAAATACAATATGTACATAAATACATCAAATAAACTCATGCTAGGGTACATAAATTCAACAAATAAACATTTTTACAAACTAAAAAATAGAGACTTAAAGTAAATTAAAAGAGAGAACTGATTTAAGTAACTGAAAAATGCATATTTTATCTCAAGTGACTTCTACTAAGTAGAAAAATTTTTCTTCTTTAATTCGAATTTTAAACTATCACTCCAATAATCATTTATATATAGTTTTTTTATAAGTTTCTATTTTTTACAATAATTATCTTATTGTATGACGTATTTTGTATGCAAGCTTTTACATATTTTGTATTTTACATCGTTCTGTATCACACGCGAAATACAAGCATATCAAGCATATCATATGCATATCACTGTCATGCACATAAATACATTATGTACATAAATAGATCAAATAAACATATGCTCATGTACATAAGTATTTATATATAGTTTTTTTATAATTTTGTATTTTTTACAATAATTAGGTAACTGTATGACGTATTTTGTATACAAGCTTTTAAATATTTTATATTTTACATCATTATGTATTACACACGAAATACAAGGATTTGAAGCATTAGATGTGTGTTTTACGGTCATGCTTATAAATACATTATGTACATAAATACATCAAATAAACGTATGCTCATGTATATATATACATCAAATAAACGTTTTTACAAACTAAAAGAAAAATATTTTAAAGTAAATTAAAAGAGATCTGGTTTAAGTAACGGAAAAAATTCATATTTTGATCCCAGATGATTTCTACAAAGTAGAAAAAAGTTTCTTCTTTAATTCGAGTTTTAAACTATCTATCTGCATATAGTTTTTTTATAATTTTCTACTAATATTACAATATTTAGCTCATTGTATGGCGTATTTTGTATGCAAGCTTTTATATATATTATATCATTATGTATTACACGCAAAATACAAGCATATGGAGCATTAGATGTGTAAGAAAAATAGAGATTTAAAGTAAATTAAAAGAGAGAACTGATTTAAATAACGGAAAAAATTCATATTTTGATCCCAAATGATATATACTGAGTAGAAAAAATTTTCTTCTTTAATTCGAGTTTTAAACTATCACTCCAATAAGTATTTACATATAGTTTTTTTATAATTTTGTACTTTTTTACAATAATTAGTTCATTGTATGACGTATTTTCTATACAGCTTTTATATAATATCATTATGTATTACACGCAAAATACAAGCATATGAAGCATTAGATGTGTATATCATGGTCAAGCACATAAATACATTATGCACATAAATACGTCAAATAAACGTATGCCCATGTACATAAATACAACAAATAAACTTTTTTACAAACTAAAAAAAGAGATTTAAAGTAAATTATAAGAGAGAACTGGTTTAGGTAACGAAAAAGTTCATATTTTGATCCCAGATGATTTCTATTAAATAGAAAAAAAATTTTCATCTTTAATTAGAGTTTTAAACTACCACTCCAATAAGCATTTACATATAGTTTTTTTATAATTTTGTACTTTTTTTACAATAATTATCTTATTGTATGACGTATTTTGTATGCAAGCTTTTACATATTTTGTATTTTACATCGTTCTGTATCACACGCGAAATACAAGCATATCAAGCATATCATATGCATATCACTGTCATGCACATAAATACATTATGTACATAAATAGATCAAATAAACATATGCTCATGTACATAAGTATTTATATATAGTTTTTTAAATAATTTTGTACTTTTTTACAATAATTATCTCATTGTATACGTATTTTGTATACAAGCTTTTATATATTTTATATTTTACATCATTATGTATTACACACGAAATACAAGCATATGAGGCATTAGATGCGTATACCATGGTCATGCACATAAATACATTATGTACATAAATTCATCAAATAAACTTATGCTCGTGTACATAAATACATCAAATAAATGTTTTTACAAACTAAAAAATATAGATTCAAAGTAAATTAAAAGAGAACTGGTTTAAGTAACGGAAAAAATTCATATTTTGATCCCAAATGATTTCTACCAAGTAGAAACTTTTTTTTTCTTTAATTCGAGTTTTAAACTATCACTCCAATAAGTATTTACATGATTTTTCTTTTTAATTTTGTACTTTTTCCCAATAATTAGCTCATTATATGACATATTTTGCGTGCAAGCTTTTATATATTTTATATTTTACATCATTATGTATTACACGCGAAATACAAGCATATGAAGCATTAGATGTGTATATTATTGTCATGCATATAAATACATCAAATAAACGTATGCTCATGTACGTAAATACATAAAAAAACATTTTTACAAATAAAAAAAAAATTGAGATTTAAAGTAAATTCAAAGACAGTAGGTTTAAGTAATGGAAAAAATTCATATTTTGATCCCAGATGATTTCTACTAAGTAGGAAAAATTTTCTTCTTTAATTCGAGTTTTAAACTATCACTCCAATAAGCATTTACATACAGTTTTTTTTTATAATTTTGTACCGTTTTTACAATAATTAGCTTATTGTATGACGTATTTGGTATACAAGCTTTTATATATTTTATATTTTACATAATTATGTATTACACTCGAAATACAAGAATATGAAGCATTAGATGTGTATATCATACATAAATACATTATGTACCTAAATACATAAAATAAACTCATGCTCCTGAACATAAATACATAAAATAAACGTTTTTACAAACTAAAAAATAGAGATTTAAAGTAAATTAAAAGAGAGAACTGGTTTAAATAACGGAAAAAATTCATATTTTTATCCTAGATGATTTCTACAAAGTAGAAAAAAAGTTTCTTCTTTAATTCGAGTTTTAAACTATTACTCCAATAAGTATTTATATATAGTTTTTGTTTTACAATATTGTACTTTTTTACAATAATTAGTATCACGTATTTTCTATGTAATCTTTTATATAATATCATTATGTATTACACGCAATTACAAGCATATGAAGCATTAGATGTGTATAACATGGTCAAGCACATAAATACATTATGTACATAAATACATTATGTACATAAATACATCAAATAAACGTTTTTACAAACGAAAATAAAAATTGAGATTTAAATTAAATTAAAAGAGAGAACTGGTTTAAATAACTGAAAAAATTCATATTTTGATCCCAGATGATTTCTACTAAGTAGGAAAACTTTTCTTCTTTAATTCGAGTTTTAAACTATCACTCCAATAAGTATTTACATATAGTTTTTTTAATTTTGTACTTTTTCACAATAATTAGCTCATTATATGCCATATTTTGCTTGCAAGCTTTTATATATTTTATATTTTACATCATTATATATTACATGCGAAATACAAGCATATGAAGCATTAGATGTGTATATTATTGTCATGAATATAAATACATAAAATAAACGTATGCTCATGTACGTAATTACATAAAAAAACATTTTTACAAACTAAAAGAAAAATTGAGATTTAAAGTAAGTTAAAAGAGAGAAATAATTTAAGTAACGGAAAAATTCATATCTTGAACCCAGATGATTTCTAGTATGTATTAAAAATTTTCTTCTTTAATTCGAGTTTTAAACTATCACTCCAATAAGCATTTACATATAGTTTTTTTTAATAATTTTGTACTTTTTTACAAAAATTAGCTCATTGTATACGCATTTTGTATACAAGCTTTTATATATTTTATATTTTGCATCATTATGTATTACATGCGAAATACAAGCATATGAAGCATATCATATGCATATCATGGTCATGCACATAAATACATTATGTAGATAAATACATAAAATAAACTTATGCTCATGTACATAAATACATAAAATAAACTTTTTTACAAACTAAAAGAAAAATAGAGATTTAAAGTAAATTAAAAACGAGAACAGGTTTAAGTAACAAAAAAAATTCATATTTTGATCCCAGCTGATTTCTACTAAGTAGAAAATATTTTCTTCTTTAATTCGAGTTTTAAACTATCACTCTAACAGGGATATACATATATATTTTTCTTCAGGAAGTACATTTTGTATCCTGTAACACCGACTTCATGAATGCTGTTAATCCCGCATTCCATGTACATATAACTGACACTCCTCTAAAAGCTTTTTTCATAATTGCTTCGTTCAGGGGACACTTTCTCCACGATATCCTCCTCTATTCGTCAAGAAACATTCTACGATAATTTTTTTTGCTCTCAACCCCCTTTTTGAGTAATGCTGCAACGTATCCTTCCCCCCCCCTCCCCGAATAAATTGGTGTTTGAAGGGGCAAATTTGTCAAGGTTATGGATTCGTCAGGGGGTGTTGATGCCGGAGGGTAAGGAGGAGGGGATTGATTTTTGAAAAAGCCCCGGAGCTCAATTTGTTTGGGATGAAATGGAAACACATTTTTTTCTTTCTCCGGGGCTCTTCGTCTTTTATACTTTCTCTTTTCCGGTGTCTTAAGTGACTCCTTAATCGATAAAGTTCCAAGATGAGATATCTCCATTCGTTTTTGTGTATGGAGATTATGATTTTCTTTTCCAGTGTTATTTTTATTCCTAACAAAGCGCTCTCGTGTGCGTATGAGAGGCTTACTGGGAGAGGATAGAAGGATTCTGTTAATTACTGGAAGTTTCGCTTTCCACTCTCTCTCTCTTATTAGAGGGAAAAACTTTCTTCCCTCGATGCATTAGACGGCGTGAAAATTTATTAAAACTTAATTATTTAAGCACTTGCGGGGATATAAATCGCATTCTTTGCGGACGTAATCCGAATAAAAATGGAGGAACACTAGAAAATTTTCAGTATGGAATACATTAATTTGTTGAACTTTTCTACGAAAATTAGGAAAGTAGTATTGGTTGTAGTTATTAGTTGGAGATAAAAAAGCTAAATCTCTTAAATTTTTTATCGTAAGGGAAAAAACAGAGGATATCTAATAATGAAAAATTTATTATAAAATTCTTTATTAAATTCGTTAAAGATATGAGATTTATAATTAAAATATAAGACAAGCCCACGTCAAATCTAGAATGACCGCTTTGAGTTTCATAAACTTTTGTCTAACTAAAACTAAAAATACTTATAAATACATTTATAAATCAATGAATACTCAGAAATTAGTTGTAATGGAGGCAGGAGTAATTAAAGTTTATATGTAACTAAAGAATCAGTTGATATGAAACCCTATTCTACGTTAAGTAATATATCGTAAATACAACAAATTATTTCATTGAAATTTCTGACAAATATATAAATAACTGTTCACTTAACCCCTTAACGTGTACGGCTGAACGATTGCCGAATGGTTAAGGCGATGGTCTTGGAAACCGGAGTTCGTGGGTTCGAGTCCCACTGTGGTATGGATGTTCGTAGCCGTTCGGAATCGGCGTTAAGCAGTAGGTCCCGGTTTCATTAGCCCTCGTGTTGCAAAAAGTAAACTGTAGCTCATCAAACCATACTTTACCTTAACGTGTACGCTCGAATTAACTCGAGCGCGCTAAGCTGGCTAAAATGTGCACACTCGAGATAATTCGAGCGGCGTTCTACTTTATATTGCTATAATTTTTCACACTCGAATGCAATCGAGAATTGAAAATAACAATTTGGGGAAAAAAACCAAAAAAAAAACCACAATCGTTTTATTGATATTTATCATTTGCATGGGATTGTAAGCTATAATACTTATTTTTTCAAGTACAATATATATATCAGGGCTTCGAACCGGAACTGAACCGAAAACCGAAAACCGGAAAAAACCGTTATTTTGGTCGGAACGAAAACCGGAACTGAACCGAAAAAAATATCGGTTTATTTCAGTTCGATATATCTTTCAGTCATTTTGTTACTGTTAATAAAGTTACGAAATTAAAAAAATTTCTTTGCAGATATTTTATATAATCAGTTATCTAACAGGGAAGAAGTGTTAATAGAAATTGATAGTTTAGTAGGAGCAGTTTATTTGGACCCGCGTTATCAAATTTTGCTTTCCACGTCACAAAAGGTACAGGCTGTGCAACATTTAAAGAATATTTGGAACAAATTACAATTTTTTGAAAAGTCCATTTCAATAGTAAACGAGGAAACAAAATCTTCTACTGAAAGCGATGAAAATGAAGACGATTTAGAGACTTTTTTAAAAAGTAAAGAATTGGCAGTAATAAAAACACATAGAACCTCTATTTCTACCGAGATTGACATTGAATTCATTTTAAATAATTTTGACAATGTACGAAGGCTTGATATAAAGCATAATATTTTAGATTTCTGGGAAGAGAATAAAATTACATATCCGCACTTGTATAAGATTGCAATGGTGGTTTTGGCAGCTCCAGCTACACAAGTTAGTGTTGAAAGAGCGTTTTCAGGTTTGAAATTTATTCTCCGAGACAACAGAAGTAATCTCAGTGAAACCACGTTAGAAGATATATTAATAATTAGAGGCAATTTTCATATGTTAAATAAATAATATATTTTTTACATAATTATTGCAAGGCCAAGTGCACGATGTGAGAGTCAAACGACGAATGTGGGTAATCATGAACCTAGTTGTCAAATGCGATTTTGATAATGGATAACAATGCCAATGCTCGCCGCTCTTATCGTACCTGCTGTTTGTATCAATTCACATAGTGTACCAATTAAAAAAAGAATAAAATCTTCTAAATTTTGATAGAATTACATTTTTTGTTTATGATAGAATTATATTTTTAGTACAAATAAGAATATACATAAAATGAAATTATTCATTTGGAACTGAAACGAAAACAGTTATTTTTGGTGGAGCGAAAACCGGAACTGAACCGATATTAATTTTTTAGTTGAACCGGAACGAAAACCGGAACAAAAAAAATTACGGTTCGAAGCCCTGATATATATATATATATATATATATATATATATATATATATATATATATATGTGTGTGTGTGTCAGGATTTAAATTGTAGATTAATTTTAAAAGGTTTTAATTAAGGATTCTTTACTGAGAGTAACGCGGCGTGAGGAGTTAGCCACATAAATACGTCTCACGGGCAGTAATCTGGAGCAGAGAGCAGTGTGCACATTCCGCAGACAGAGCTGTGGCTACTCGTGGCAGCTAAGCCTGCCATTGTTAAAAGTTAGGCACCAATGTGCGACGCCATTAAAGATGACGATTAGTATGCTCTGAGATTTGAATAAAGCTATGAAAATGTACTCAGGACTCTAGTGTCATTTAGTGGAACGTGTCATATATATATATATATATATATATATATATATATATTATATATATATATATATATATATATATATATATATATATATATATATATTTACTTATCACAGCTGTGTGTTGTGCTAAAAGAGATAGCAAAAGAAAAAGGAAAAGAGAGTCGTTACATGTGTAATAGTTGCAATGTTGGCTGTGTGCTGCACCTTGTTTCGAAATATACCGCACAAAAGAAAATATTGATTAATTTTATAAAAATATCAACACAAAAGAAAATATTGATTAATTGATTAATTAAAAGTTAGGCACCAATGTGCGACGCCATTAAAGATGACGATTAGTATGCTCTGAGATTTGAATAAAGCTATGAAAATGTACTCAGGACTCTAGTGTCATTTAGTGGAACGTGTCATATATATATATATATATATATATATATATATATATATATATATATATATATATATATATATATATATATATATATATATATATATATATTCTACTTATCACTAGCTGTGTGTTGTGTTAAAAGAGATAGCAAAAGAAAAAGGAAAAGAGAGTCGTTACATGTGTAATAGTTGTTATGTTGGGCTGTGAGCTGCACCTTGTTTCGAAATATACCGCACAAAAGAAAATATTGATTAATTTTATAAAAATATCAACACAAAAGAAAATATTGATTAATTGATTAATTAAAAGTTAGGCGCCAATGTGCGACGCCATTAAAGATGATGATTAGTATGCTCTGAGATTTAAAAAAAGCAATGAAAATGTACTCAGGACTCTAGTGTCATTTAGTGGAACGTGTCATATATATATATATATATATATATATATATATATATATATATATATATATATATATATATATATATATATATATTCTACTTATCACTAGCTGTGTGTTGTGTTAAAAGAGATAGCAAAAGAAAAAGGAAAAGAGAGTCGTTACATGTGTAATAGTTGTTATGTTGGGCTGTGAGCTGCACCTTGTTTCGAAATATACCGCACAAAAGAAAATATTGATTAATTTTATAAATACTAGTATTAATATTATTTATGTTTTACAAGTATAAATAAGTATTTTACTGACAATAAGGTTTATTCTAATATGGGAATTCGAAAAGAAAGATAAAAAAATTCGATGTGAGTGTAGTATTACAATATTCGACTATTTTCTGCAATGTTATCAAAATCCAAAATTGTAATAAAAATTTTGATTATTTTTGTACTTTGTAATTTTCTTGGGAAGACAACGTTCTAAATTATGTTTTTTACATTATAAAATTGATTTTTTTTGGCCGGCCTTTAAAAAAAGCTGTGCATTAAGGGGTTAAAGTAAAAAAATTCCATTAAGAGAGTTCCTCGGAAATCAGATATTAACAAACGTAGCTATTCCCTCCATGGACAATAACATAGAATTCTTGTGTAAAAATCAATAAAATGCTGAAATGACTTGTTACTGTGTAAAAAATGTTTAAAGTAATTATTATCTGTTACTGAATTATCTCCTGTGGTATTATTTACATTAACCTTTTGCCTTTTCTCCTATAGATCACTTATGATATACATATCTAATGCTTCATATGCTTGCATGTCCCATGTAATACAGAATAATGTAGAATATAAAATATATAAAAGCTTGTATATACAGGGTATCTGCATGAAATTTTCAAACATATAAAGTATTAAATATTCGATTTAAAGGATCAACATGAAAAAGCTTAGTTATAAAGTGCTGAATATTAAAACTTCTGATTCTCAATCTTAGTTATACTAATATAGTCCGTCATATGAGATTAATAAAATTTTCAACTTACAGAATTGTATTACTATACATAAAAAATTATGTTTTTTATAATTATCTGGTACAAGCTTAATAATTGTTTTTCATACTCTAATTTTCATGCATAAAAGCAATTTAGAATCATTGAATTCATTTAGTCAACATATTTACGTGTAAAAGACAAACACACAAACGAATACTTCTATAAGATATATAACTTAACTAGATATTTATTAGTCCGTGAAATCTTAACTAGACTTTTTATGAAAAATTTGTTGTTAATACCGGTGATAAAATTTTCATTCCAAAAAAAAAAAATAATAATAATCGATGATTAAAATTAAAATTATCACATATGTTCCTAATCTATTATTTAAGCCAAATATAACAGAAAATTTTTTACGTAATATCTCAGTTCAGTGATAAAACGTACGAAAGTAATTCCAACGACATTTAAATAATTTAAAATCAGAAATGATTAAACGCGATGGTTAAAATATTTATGTAAACTTAAAAATAAATTTTTTTATGACAATTTATATATTTATACAATATGTCCCAAATTTCACAACTGATTTGGTTCGATTTCCGGTTAGGATTTCAATGATTAATATTTCAAATAGGCATAGTTTTAATAAAAATAACTATTTGGTTAAAATTATTTTCTAACCATAGGAATAGAATATTTATATGTTATATAATACCAGAAATTTTCAAAAAAATTTTAATTTTTTAGATAAATGATTAATATTTGAAATAGGCATAGCTTTAATAAAAATAACTATTTCATTAAAATTATTTCCAAACCATAGAAATAAAATATTTGTTATTTAATAGCAAGAAATTTTTTAAACTAGGTTGATTTTCTTTGCGGTTCTTGAAGGATTGATGTTTGAAATAGGCATAGTTTTAATAAAAATAACTATTTGGTTAAAATTATTTTCGAACCATAGAAATATAATATTTATATATTATATAATACCGTCAGAAATTTTCAGAAACTGATTTGGTTCGATTTCCGGTTAGGATTTGAATGATTCATATTTGAAATAAGCATAATTTTAATAAAACTAAATACTTAGTTAAAATTATGTGCAAATCATAGAATATTTATTTATTATAGAATACCGTCAGATTTTTCATAAACTTTCTTGTCTTGGATTTCTGGTTAGGACTTGAATGATTAATATTTATAATAGCCATGTGAATAATCATACCAAGTTATGTTAATTGGTAATAAATAGACTTCAATCCATCCGAAAAGTGATCTTGATCAAAATAACTTTAGGGCTAAAATTACTTTCGAATCACAGAAATAGAATTTAAAGAATTTTTTTTCTACTCTTAACTGATTAGTAGAAATAAATGAATACAAAATGATAACTTGTGTGGATTTGTGTATGTACCAACCTGTTTACATCCTGCCTCCGTCAAGCATCTAGCTTAAGTTAATTTACTGACCTGTTCAATACCAGTTTAGAAGAAGAAAATTAAAATCGCTGGATCAGTGAAGACCTCGTTAAAGAGCTGACAGTAATTTAATTTAAAAATCACCCGGAAGACTGCTAAGAACTTCGGAATATACATTTAAAAAAACACACCCACAGCCTCTCCCAATAAACCGGCAGACGTACACAAATGAGAAATTAAAATCTGACAGATATCTAAACTTTTGTAGTGGCTATACTGAAGGAAAGATTGATGTTCTGTTACTTACACTGACAGAAACATAATCTGATTTATAAAAAATATCTAAATTTTAAAAGAGCATTATTTTATCTAAAGATCAGTTCCAAGTAGTAATAAAAAATATTACATTCATTTAAAGGTTTTTTAAGTAGAATACTTAATACAGTTTGAATACAATAGATCAAGTTTTGATTCCCTTTTAAAAAAATATATATTTAATAGCAAGATATTTTTTAAGTAACAAGATTTGGTTTTATGCTGCGGTCTAATTTTTTTGAAAAAAAAAAATACTGTTAAAAATTTATTAAAATATGCCAATTTAAAAACGAATTATTCTAACCAGAATAAATGAAATTTATTTGGTTAATTTTTTATTTTTGAATAAGTAAAACTTTTTTAGGCATTAAAATATTTTGTATTAAAAAATTGTTTAAAATATTTAAAAGAATATATGTTATTAAAATCTAAAAAAATTTTTATATATTGTGAATATTTATATTCCTGTTATTTATGTTGAATTGTTAAACAATATTTAAAATAATATTTTAATAAAAATATTTTTTTATCGATTTTAGTTAAAATAAAAAATAGTTTTATATATTTGAAATTTTTATTTGTTCTGGTTGATTTTATGTTAAATTGAAACATAGATTTAAGTATAATACTTTAATCTACATAAATAACTTTTTTTTTAAAGAATGCTTAATTAAAATCTAAAAATAGCTTTTATATATTCTGAATATTTATATGTCCTGTTATTTTATGTTAAAATTGTTAAACAAATGATTTAAGTATAATATTTTAATCTACATAAATAACTTTTATTTATAATAATGCTTAATTAAAATCTAAAAACGGCTTTTATATATTCTGAATATTTATATCCTGCTATTTTATGTTGAAATTGTTAAGCAAATGATTTAAACATATTTTTTAATCTACATAAATAACTTTTATTTCCAAGAATTTTATGTGTTAAAAATGTTTGGAATTTTTGTAATTTTATATAGAAATATTTTTAAAAAATATTCATATATTGTGAATATCAATTCCATTTCATTTTATTTAACATTGTATAAGAAAATTTAAAGATGTGTTTTTATAATATTTGACAGAAATAAACATTATTTTAAATATCTTTTATCTATCATATGGTTATTTGTTTCTAAATACATAATCGATTTTCGTAATTTTGCTCGATCAATTGTGAAGAATTGCAACTTTCATTTTTAATAGCACCATTAAAGATGTAAAGAATATTAAAATCAAAGTATTCGTATTTTTGAAGGTTAAACAGAAGAAATAAGATGGCCTGCTAAACTCCACAGGTAACGTTAAACTAGGGAATGCAAATACATCCGGCCATCCGAGCACTATACCGGATAATTGGCAGTAGCTATTAATTACTCACATAAAATTATACGAGAAATAAGATAAATATAAAAAAATAAAAATGTTAAAACAATATAATATATAAAATAAGTACAAACATGTATTTTTATTAATGCAACGTTTCCAGCCTCTGCTCCGGCATATCTACTTAATCGGATAATTGGCAATTTACTGATACCTGTAATACCGGTTTAGACAGAAGAAAATTATACACTGAAATGATTAAAACAAAAAAAAAATGCAAAGGTTAAATATAATTTATAAATCACCCGGAAGACCCTAAAAATTAATATACATTTGAAACAATACAAGCTTCCCATTCCATAATATGGAATTAAAATCTGACAGATTCTAAACTTTATAGTGCTATACTAAGGAAGTTTTAATATTTTAACTGACATGTAAAACATAAAATAAAAATATCAATTTTTAAAACAAAATTTATTACAATTAATTAGTAATATAAATATGTAAATCTTTAAAAAACAGTTTTTTGTTTTTGTAGATTTTTAATACAGTTTGAATACAATAGATCAATTTTTGAACCTAAAATGTTACAATAAAATAAACAGTGGGAAAATTCCAAAATTGTAACAAGGGCTTGTTCAGGACTTGTAAAAGTTCGAGTTTGGATTATATTGTCTTATTAATGAATCGAGTTATAGTTGACTGTCTATATGAAATAAAGCCTTAATATTTTGGTTGCATATGCAATTGTATTAAGTATTTAGATCAGTACATTGGCAAAATTATACACCGAGAATAAGTAAATAAAAAAAAAAATGTGTTAAAAAATATACTATAAAACAACATTTAATTATTTGGAGCATTATCATTATTGTATTGTATTTTGAGATCAGTATATCTGGCCAAAATTATTAGAAGTAATGTATAACAAAAATATGTGTTTTTTGCCTATTATGAAACAAGGCATTTAATTATTTTGAGCATTATTTGAGTATTGTATTAAGTTTTTTTGTATCAGTACATTCAAAATTATATGAAAGTATGTAATAAAAAAAGGCAATATGCTACACTTTACTATATGAAGGCATTTAATTATTTTGGAGCATTATGCATTATTGTATTAAGTATTTTGGAGCATCAGTATCTGGCATTATACATCGAAGTCATAAATACTAAAAAAAATGCCTTGATTAAACAATATACTTATGAAACAAGGTTTATTTTTGGAGATTATGCATTATTGTATTAAGTAATCGCGAGCATAGTACATCTGACCATTATACAAAGAAGTAAGATAAATAAAACAAAAAAAAAAATGCAAAATGTTAAACAATATACTATATGAAACAAGACATTTAATTATTTTGGAGCATTATGCATTATTGTATTAAGTATTTTGGAGCATCAGTACATCTGGCCAAAATTATACACCGAGAAGTAAGATAAATATAACAAAAAAAAAATGCAAAGTGTTAAACAACATATTACATGAAACAATGTATATAAGTATTTTGGAGCATTAACAAAACTTTATGTATGAAAATTAGGTTTATCTATACATTTCCTTACCAAAAATCATAAATCATGCTTTTTTCAGTTTGAACTGTAAAATTGTGTTCTTGCATCTGAGAACACAAAAGACAAAACTTACTTTTTTGGAGGATAAAGAATAAAGACAATTTACTTTAAAAAAAAGAGGGAATATGTTCTTGAAAAATTTTATGCACAAATATAAGAACCATTAAACAAAGAAGGTAAGGGACTGTTAAAAATGCTTTAATTCAGATTTGATTTTTTTAATTAAATAATGCCAAATTGGGATATTAAGTACTGAAACTTAAAGAAAAAAATTAAAATGAAATATAGTCCAAATAGTTGACTAAATAAAAAGTATAAAAGTTGAGAAATGTACTACAATTTTGTTTAAAAAATAAAGTACATAAATATGATTTATTTAAAATAAATTTAAAAGAGACGTATACTGATATCCGACCGGATATCCGGTAGAAACTGGTAATATATCCGGTATCCGTTATCCAGCCAAATTAACATCTGTTGCATCCCTAGTTTGAACCAGAAAATCATTGCAGCCATGTACCAATTTTACGTGCCCCAAGCGCCGTTAGTAAACACATCGGTCTTTAGAAGGCTCGAGAATCGAACTTGCAACCATCCAGCTCTGAGTTGACGTCTTTGCAGACTGATCTATCGCAGCTCGTCATACGGAAGAGTGTTTGTGGAGCATTTATGAATGCGAAAGTACTTGGAGGCCCACTAGTGTAATTTATAGTGGTTAAATACATTAAAAACGAAAACACGGAACAATTTGTCTTCCAGGAGTAGTCCCATAACTATTTTTCATCTATATAATTGCTTTATTCATTCGGATTACATACGCAAACTTTGCATATTAGCAACTTACAGACAAATAAATATTTACCGTCTTTCGTTTACTATCGAAGTAACAATTCTCTACTTTGAATGGATAAAAGACATTTTGTATTATTCTAATGCCAAATGTAACAACAAGCTCCTATAAATACATTTCAGAGGTCACCCGAAAGTTTCGCACTGAAACTTAAAGAAAAAATTTAAAATAAATTATAGTCCAAATAGTTGACTAATTAAAAAATATAAAAGGTGAGATACTACAATTTGGTTGCAATAATAAAGTACATAAATCTGATTTATTTAAAATAAATTTGAAAAGAAAATCTCCGAAGTATACTGAAATCCGGCTGAAACTCATATATCCGGTATCAGTTATCCAGCCAAAATGATATCCGTTGCATCCCTACTTTAAACCTGGAAGTCATTGCAGCCACTTACCAACTTTACTTGCCCCAGCAGCGGTTAATGAACACAATAGTCTTTGGAAGGCTCGGGCCTCAAACTGACAACCATACAACTTTGAGTTGAAGTCTTTGCCGACTAATCTGTCTCAACTCGTCATACAGAAGTGTGTTTGTAACGGGTGGGGGGGTGAAGCAAAAGCGAAGATGTTTATGAATGAAGTATTCGGAGGTACGTTAGTGTTATTTATAGTGGTTAAATATATTATAAACGAAAACACGGAACAATTTGTCTTCTTAGAGTAATCCCATAACTATTTTGCATCTGATTGGTTTATTCATTCGGATCACATACGCAAACTTTGTATACTAACAACTTTCAGACAAATAAATATTTACCGTGTTTCGTTTGCTATCCAAGTAACAATTCTCTACTTTGAATGGGATAAAAGACATTTTGTATTATTCTAATGCCAAATGTGAGAACAAACTCCCATAAATACATTTCAGAGGTCACCCGAAAGTTTCGTATAGAAAAAAAATTTAAAATAAATTATAGTCCAAATAGTTGACTAATAAAAATATAAAAGGTGAGATACTACAATTTGGTTGCAATAATAGAGTACATAAATCTGATTTATTTAAAATAAATTTAAAAAGAAAATGTGCAAAGTATACTGAAATCCTGCTGAAACTCATACATCCGGTTCATATATCCGGTATCCGTTATCCAGCCAAAATGATATCCGTTGCATCCCTAGTTTAAACCTGGAGGTCATTGCAGCCACTTACCAACTTTACGTGCCCCAGCAGCGGTTAGTGAACACAATAGTCTTTGGAAGGCTCGGGCCTCAAACTGACAACCATACAACTTTGAGTTGAAGTCTTTGCCGACTAATCTATCGCAACTCGTCATACAGAAGTGTGTTTGTGACAGAGGGGTTAGCAAAAGTGAAGATGTTTATGAATGGAGTACTCGGAGGTACGTTAGTGTTATTTATAGTGGTTAAATACATTATAAACGAAAACACGGAACAATTTGTCTTCTAAGAGTAATCCCATAACTATTTTGCATCTATCTGATTGCTTTATTCATTCGGATCACATACGCAAACTTTGCATATTAGCAACTTACAGACAAATAAATATTTACCGTCTTTCGTTTACTATCCAAGTAACAATTCTCTACTTCGAATGGGATAAAAGACATTTTGTATTATTCTAATGCCAAATGTGAGAACAAACTCCCATAAATACATTTCAGAGGTCAACCGAAAGTTTTCCAACATCGAAAAAATTTTTTATAGTCCAAATAGTGACTAATTAAAAATATAAGGTGAGATACTACTTTGGTTGCAATAATAGTACATAAATCTGATTTATTTAAAATAAATTTAAAACAAAATGTGATTTATGAAATATCTGAAACTCATATATGGTATTTATCAGCCAAAAAATGATACTTGCATCCCTAGTTAAACCTGGAGGTTTTGCAGCCACGTACCAATTGTGTAATTAAAAAATATAAAAGGTGAGATACGCAATTTGGTTGCAAAAAATAGAGTACATAAATCTGATTATTTAAAATAAATTTAAGAAATGTGCAAAGTATACTGAATCAGGCTGAAACTCATATACCCCGTATATTATCCAGCTAACATGATCCGTTGCTTCTCTAGTTTAAACCTGGAGGTCATGATTTACCAGTTTTACGTTATATAAACACAATGGTCTTTGGAAGGCTCGGGTCTCAAACTGACAACCATACAGCTATGAATGAAGTTTTGCCGACTAATCTGTGACAACTCTCATACAGAAGTGTGTTTGTGAC
>CM063506.1:28846964-28859464 GCA_032207245.1 Pardosa pseudoannulata
GGGTGTATGATTAATACCAAATCACATTTATTTCTGAAAAGCAATCAAGAACCCATGGAGTAATAAAAAAAAATGTAAATGCCTCGAAGTCTGGAGTTTCTTGCGATATAAATTCCCTTTTAAAATTCAATTAACCCTGAATTCTACACATATACTAATTCTCAACCCTGTTAGTTAAATTGCTTTAATTTATCTTGTAGCTTAATATTTATAAACCAAATAGTTTTATTTTGTGGACGATATAGTATATACTTTTTAAATTTCTCCCTGATTAATTCTTCTAGATATATCATTATTATCAATTAAAAATAGTTTTTATTGATCTTAAATGAGTTTAAACTGGTTTTAAATGTCTTGCAATTTTTTAAATATTTAATAATTTATTGAATAAGATAAATACTCAATGTACTATAAGACTCTTTTATGCATAAACCTTTAAAGTTGCATAGGTTATTAAGAGTTTTGTATCTTTATCCTCTAAATACTTTAGCAAATGCAAAATTTCTATGCGAGACTTTCAAAAGTAAATTTACATAGACATGTTTGTCGATTCAAAACGTATCCATATTTATCGTTGAATAAGCATAATTAAATAATAACTTGCATTTTTATGTTGAAATATTTGATTCGATTCCACTTTAATTTATTCGACATGCATTAAAAAAATTATTCCATTTCGGGTGTATGATTAATATTAAATCACATTTATTTCTGAAAAGTAATCAAGAACCCATGGAGTAATAAAAAAAAATGTAAATGCCTCGAAGTCTGGAGTTTCTTGCGCTATAAATTCCCTTTTAAATTCAATTAACCCTGATTTTTACCCATTAAGTAACTCTCGACTCTGTTAGTCAAAACTCAAAATCGCCTTCTCGTTAATGCACGCCTTGAGCGTTTGTTAAATAAAACCGTTTTATTTGAGCTCCAATTCGGAAGGAAAAAGCATCCACTAATAATCGAATAAAACAAAGAGTTGATGTATCGGATCGTTATCTTTCCCGCCACACTCCCATACATTCCGGTGGCAAACACACTGCTTGTAAAACATAAAACTGCGATAAAAACTCTCTCGTTTACATAGTCGAAAAAGGCTCATTCAAAATTAAAAATGTAAACTGTACAAGAAGAAATTCTGTTTAGACAAGACTCTTCTCTTTTAAGACCCTCAAACTCATGGTTCTTTAATAAAATTTCTTCGCGCTGTAACCTCCTTTCTCTTTTCTTTTTTTTATTATTCCACGGCATTATTTTTATTAATTTCACGCTGAAAGCGAAATTTCAACCAAATTATCAAGCGTTGAGAAGACGTCATATTTCGAGACAGGGAAAGTGGGATTTCATCCCCCCTTCCATCTCTCCCTCCCTACACACATACTCCCCCCCCTCTCTTTTCTGTCAAAGAAAACAAACACCATCTTCTATATATCGACCCGCGTAAAGAGAGAAAAAAGGGGGAGGGACGGCAGCAGGGGCAAGAGCGAACACAAAAGGAGAGATTTGCTAGTGATGGCGGCTTAAAAAATGCTTAAAAAAATTTAATCGCGCCGAGATTGGGGCTTGAGGCGTTCGGAAGGGGGTATGTATGAGAAAAGTATTATAATTACTTAGGAGAGGAGGGGGGGTAAGGCATAGATGAAAGCACCATTGATTGGAGGATTCCGTGCGGGCGTAACTATGGCAACATGCATCCTCTTGGTTAACGAAGTTTGGAAGAGCTATGACTGTGAATATGGTTATTGTTTTATTAATAAGGGAAAGAAAAGGGAGAAAAAGGCACGGAATTTGCATTCAGTAATATCTTCATCGTGCTAATAACAATAGAGGATGCGGCTCACGTCCCGTGTTTCTTAAAGGAATATCATGTATTTCCATTTTGGGTAGAGCTCTTTTTACCATGCCTGTAAATCTCTCCGGTTTACTTGTGTGTTTGCTCAGGTTCGTGCAAGAAACGGTACTTAATTATCTTCTAGGATTTCCGGAATTAATCTAATTTTTTTTGCGTTACATATGGGGGGAGGGAGATATGTATCAGTTTCGATAAATAAGAAGGAAAATTTTCTTTTGAAATTCTATACCATGGTTTGGTGGGGGAAGAAATATAGTTACAAAGAATAATTTTTTTTGAAGACTTTGTAATATTTTTTTTATTTAAATTGTTCATTAGAGCGTATTGTCTGAGGTGGGGGAGGCAATTTTATAAATACGATGAGACAGTTTAAAAGTTTAACATTTTAAAGCAG
Organism: Pardosa pseudoannulata; assembly: GCA_032207245.1. Classification (NCBI taxonomy): domain Eukaryota; kingdom Metazoa; phylum Arthropoda; class Arachnida; order Araneae; family Lycosidae; genus Pardosa; species Pardosa pseudoannulata. Next base: position 28,849,205 of record CM063506.1, read on the forward strand.
TTTACGGAAACAGTTTTTATCTTACATTAAAATTTCGTAGGTGATGTGTATTTTAATGATGCTTTGCTAGAAAGGGGAATTATTTTTTGAGAATTACTGCGTGAGATATGAAGCTAAGTTTTTGTACGCATATTATATGTTATAAGCTAATTATAGTTTGTTTTAACGGTGATGTTTAAAAATATGTTTTGTATTTAGATCTCTATATAAATAATTTATTTCGCTTACTAGTTGTAATGAATGAATGAAAAAAATATCTAAGATTATAGAAATAATAATTAAGTTACTTTCAATATAAGGGTTTTAATATAAACAATGCAATGGGCAAGAAAATATCCACTAGTTATTAAACTGTTATTTTCTTGCTAGTGGTTAATTTTTGAGAATTACAGCTTGAGATATGAACCCACGTTTTTGTGCGCATATTATATAGGAAATTATAATTTGTTTTAACGGTGATGTTTAAAAATATATTTTATATTTAGACCTCTATATTAATAATTTATTCGGTTTACTGACTGTAATTAATGAACGAAAAATCATGTCTAAGATTATACAGATAATAATTAAGTGACTTTTAATATAAGTGTTTTAATATAAACAAAGCAATGGGCAAGAAAATTTCCACTAATTATTAAACTGCAATTTTCTTGCTAGTGGTTAATTTTTGAGAATTATAGCTTGAGACATGAAGCTAAGTTTTTGTACTCATTATAATCTAATTATAGTTTGTTTTAACGGTGATGTTTAAAAAATATATTTTGTATTTAGATATCTATATTAATAATTTATTTGGTCCACTGATTGTAATGAATGAACAAAGAAAACATATCTAATATAATACAAATAATAATTAAGTTACTTCTCATATAAGGGTTTTAATATAAACAAAGCAACGGGCAAGAAAATTTCCACTAGTTATTAAACTGTAATTTTCTTGCTAATGGTTTGATTAAAAGAGCTACGATCAGTTGTTTTAATATAAACCAAACAATGGGTAAAAAATTCTCCACTAGTTATTAAACTGTAATTTTCTTGCTAGTGGGAAGGTTGAAAGAGCTACGATCAGTTGTTTTAATATAAACCAAGCAATGGTAAAAAAAATTTCCACTAGTTATTAAACTGTAATTTTTCTGGCTAGTGGTTAATTTTTCAGAATTACAGCTTGAGATATGAAACTACGTTTTTGTACGCATATTATATAAGTTAATTATAGTTTGTTTTAACGGTTATGTTTAAAAATATATTTTGCATTTAGATCTCTTTATTAAAAATTTATTTGGTTTACTGATTGTAATGAATGAACAAAGAAAACATATCTAATATAATACAAATAATAATTAAGTTACTTTTAATATAAGGGTTTTAATATAAACCAAGCAATGGAAAAGAAAATTTCCACTAGTTATTAAACTGTAATTTTCTTGCTAGTGGTTTGATTAAAAGAGCTACGATCAGTTGTTTTAATATAAACCAAACAACGGGTAAAATTGCGATGAATAGAAAGAATTTATTTGTTTATTTTTATTTATTTATTTTGAAATTCTATATCATGGTTTGTGGAGAAGGAAATATAGTTACAAAGAATAATCTGTTTTAAAACTTTAAAATATTTTTCAATTTCAAATTAATCATTAGAGAATAAAGTAAGTCGATAACTTTACTTTCAGCTGACAGATAAAATCTCAAAGTTAATAAAGATAGTCAATTGTACAAAACTATTTTAATTAACCTGCATAACTTATTAAGTTTACAGATGTTTAAGGTTTATTTACTTCACCAGACAGTAAATACTTTAAATATTAAAGTCAATTGGGTATTTTATATATATATATATATATATATATATATATATATATATATATATATATATATATATATGTGTGTGTGTGTGTGTGTGTGTGTGTGTGTGTTAGAGTTTAGAGTTTAATAATTTATCATACTAAGTTTTATTATTATTCCCCTCACACATGCATATATATGTATAATATATATAGCATATGTATAAAATGTACAATATATGTATAATATATATATATATATATGTATAATATATACATATACATATATATATATGTATATATATATATATATATATATATATATATATATATATATATATATATATATATATATATATATATGTGTGTGTGTGTGTGTGTGTGTGTGTGTTAGAGTTTAATAATTTATCATATTAAGTTTTATTATTATTCCCCTCACACATGCATATATATGTATAATATATATAGCATATGTATAAAATGTACAATATATGTATAATATATATATATATGTATAATATATACATATATATATATATATATATATATATATATATATATATATATATATATATATATATATGTGTGTGTGTGTGTGTGTGTGTGTGTTAGAGTTTAGAGTTTAATAATTTATCATACTAAGTTTTATTATTACACCCCGCACACATACATATATGTATAATATATATAGCATATGTATAAAATGTACAATATATGTATAATATATATTTATATACATATAATATATACATATACATATATATATATATATATATATATATAATATATGTATAATATATATATAATGTATGTATAATATATACATATATATTTGTGTGTTTGTGTATTTGGCAGGAGGAACACACCTCTGTACACCTCATATTTTTCTATACTGTTTTTAAAATAAAGTTTACAGAAACTCGCAAAAAGTCACAGTATCTGAACTTCTTGGTCCAAGCTCTCTAATTCAAATAAGTCTAGAAGTTTACATATGAAAACTTTTGAAATGATATTGGTTGCGAATGGGTACAGGAGTTTAAATGCGATGGAAAGTGTGGGTTTATTAATTATAAAGAAGTCTTTTAACTGAATGGGCTATTTTAAACAAAAATAGAAACAAAACAAAAGTAAAAAGGTAATGGTAAAAATATCACTACTTGATTTCGTAACGTAAATTTTCCTAATGCAGGTGAGACTGAAAATAATATAGTTTATAATATATATTTATGTATTAATTATGAGTGTTAAAAATTTCGTAGAAGTCCAGCGGCATTGAGGTAGCGCATCACGCTCCCACAACACAGGTCCGAGGTTCGATTCCCGGGCTGGGCAAGGTTGACTCAGCCTTTCATACCTTCAGTGGGTAGACAAACTGAGGATCAAGCATGCTTGAGAACTAAACACTGGGGGTTCCGCGTAAGTTTGACCACCTAAACGGAACATATGCTTGGCACCCCAAAGCCCTTTGTCTCGGAAACGGAGATTGGCAACGTAAGCCCTGGCAATCTAGGGTCTGTTGCGCCGAGGAGTTTAGATATTTCGTACTTATGCTTTTTTTATCAGCCTATCAATTCGTAATAATTTAATGCAATAATTTTTAAATTTTATGGTAAAAAATTCGGATATGTTGCAAAAAGAAAAGTTTTGATTGATTTTCATCATAAAATTACTGTTCGCTTCATTGATAATGGGTGAAACTTCCAAGAAAAGGAATTTAAAAAATCATTGGAAATGTAAAAATTCTGAGATTTATGAGAATGTAGTTGGAAATAAATATTTATAATTACGGTCATTCATCAGCAAACCCAGAGTAAAATTATACTTCCACTTATCATATTTTTTCTTCATTTTTTAAATCTTTTTTCCTCTTATCATAGTTTTTTTGTCATCCTTGTACCAAAGCAAATAGTTTTATTCCGTTATAAAAACCAGACCAAACTGTACAAAAGTTCACGCAAATAAAGAAATAAAATCCACAGCACAATAAATAGTCTTAAACTAATAATAAAAACTGTCATTCTAACTCTGATTAACATTCTTTTATGGAACGACCAGTTCCCTTTACAAATATAACCATGAAAAAGAAGATTTTTTTTCAAATAAGTTTTAGTTATTCAGAACGAATAAAATGCTATAAAAAATAACGAGATCGATTTATGAATATATATAGAAAAAGTTATATTTCTCTCTTTAACAATTTGTCATTTGGCACAAAAATACTTTTAAATCCATAACATATCGACAAAAGATATTTAAATTAACGCATAGCTTTGAGGAGAGAACTATGAACTGGATTAAAGGTCGAAATTGACAATTTAAATGCAAGGTTGTAAACGGATTTCTAGCTGACATTTCCGCTGCAATAAGTAGGTTAAGAAATATATGTTTTTATGGCTATAATGATTGCCAATTTGATCTGTTTACAACGAATATCACTTAAGGTATCCGTCTACGTTAAAAACGTCATTTTTTGCCCAAAATCATAATTTTTTTATTTTTCTATTGTAAAATTTCAACTTTTAGGCTTCTAAATCTGTGTTTGTTTTGTCCCTACGGCATTTTAAAGAAAAGTTACCGCTGTTTAAATATCAGTGACATCTGCCAAAATAAAAAGGAAGTAGCGACTTCGGAACTGAAAGTTGTGAATTTAAAGCCTTTTAAAGAGCATTTTTTGGACAAAACTTTTTAAATTTTCATGAAGATTAGTTTAAACATTTTTCGAGTATTTTTAATAATTAGCTACTTGGCAATTAGAAAGTTTTGAAGCAAGAAAGTGTGGGGAATTTTAAACATGCATTTTAATTTTTTAATAGTTAAAGTTGCTTTCATAAACTTCAAATATATTTTTCTCAGAACGGTATTTTTAATAAAATGCTGAAACTTGAAATGCGATTTCTCAAAAAGTTCATAAAATATTTTGTTGAAAATTATTATGAATGCTTTTGATAGTATTTACTTGTAAATGACGTAAAAGCTTTAAATTTGGATAAATTTTAAGGATGTTACACTCATAGTTACTCATAGTTAGGTATAAAGTTAATGAAAATTCGTTAAAAATTCAATGTGTATGATTTTGAAGCACCAACATTTTTTACCAAATGTGAATTAAGCAAAGATTTTAGGTGATTCACTAGTCCATTGTATAAGAAATGAGTTGCATCCAAAAATATTGAAATAATTTAATTTATTAAAAAATTAGACCTTTTGAAATAAAACCCGATTTTTTACTAAATTTTCTTCATTTATTAGAAATTTTATAAAAATTTCTCCAGGAATAAATTTCTTAAGTGCAATTCACTATGATAATATAAAAAATAAATCTAAAAATGTAATGTAAAAACATTAGTTTCTACGTTTAAAGAAAAAAGTTCTCCGAACGTAGACGGATACCTTAAAGGAAGAGGGTAAATTATGAGGTATTTATCTCTTACTTTTAAGTTCCTAAAATGGAATGATTCAATAGAAATGCAATAGAATTAATAGATTATTAGAATCATTTAATAGAATTTCCAACCAATCTTTGTTCACATAACAACTTGTTTCAAAGAAGATAAGATTAAATTTTTATCATGAATTTCTTAAGCATTGATTTCATGTTAAATCTTCATAAAGAAATACATGTGATATTCATATTCGGAAAAATAGATTAAATAAGTAAAATCCGTATTTCTAGATCTGAAAAAGGAAAAAAAAATATTCGAAGAGAAATAGAATTTTCTATAACAATGTTTTGTAAATCCTATTTAATATTTCCTTCTGAAAACTCACACAATGCAAGTTCTAAGAGTTCCCGAAAGAAGGTCTATCAACAGCAGTCTTGTACTTTGAATTCCGAAATTTCAATTTTAAATCATTTCTCGATCCTTTTGTTAATTTTCTTAATGGCATTGTGCCCATCAGAAATACTCTCGTTTCATTCTTTCCACCCACCCCATTTTTTTTCCTGAAAATTTTTTAATAGCATCCACCGATTATCGGCGAGCGACTGAAATCATTTTCCATTGTGAAACCCTTTCTGATGGTGATTGGAACGCACAAAAACTAGAATCATGTCCCATTCTTCGTGATCATGCCCTCCGCTTTTGAGACGAGAAAAATGCGCCGTATGGGGTAAGAGAGCAAGAGAGAAAATTTTTAAGGCTTGGCAGACCGGGTGATCTCGCGATGACCTATGAGTTCTGCAAGAAGCCAGTTGTAAGGATTAAACAGTTTGGGTCTGATCATTGAGAAGGGGCCGTATCCCAAACTGGCAATCATTGTTCCCAGGTCACTAGCACAGCGAAAATCTTTATAAATCTTTTTAAAAGCAGTAATCAAGGCCGGCTCTAGCAGTTTTTCCTTACTTTATTATAAAATGTTGCCTCTATTATCCAAGATAAATATTAATAATAAAAAGTATAAAATGAAATAAATTGTAAATAGATCCTTCCTTTCTTCCTCAGTGGCATGACAGCCCAGGATTTGCCTTAGCCTTCTCTAGAATTCCATACCAGGCAGTCCTATCTTTGGCTCTGGATTTCCAATTTGAAATTTTCAAGGATCTTATGTCTTTCTCAATGCAGTCTAACCATCTAAGTTTTGGTCGTCATCTAATTCGGGTTCCTATTGGTTTGGCCGTAAAAACTTTTTTTGTGGATCTATTGTCATTAAGTCGAACTAGGTGTCCGGCCATTTTAATCTTTGTAAGCTAATAAAATTAATTATACCTCTGTTTTTATATGTTCTGTATAATTCAATATTTGTTCTTCTTCTCCATATATCATTTACATTAATTCCCCCAAAAATATTTCTCAATATTTTCCTCTCAAAAACTGCTAGGGTTTCCTTGTCTCTTTCTGTCAATGCGCAGGTTTCAGATGAGTAAGTCAAAACAGGTCTTATTAGGCATTTATACAATATTATTTTATTCAATCTTTTAATATACTTAGACTTTAAATATTTCTTTAATCCAAAAAAACATCGATTAATTGTAGATAGATACAAATCTATAAACATATGCATGTTTCTCATCATATTTTCCCCCAGAAAACAGTAATCAACAATCACCAGTTCACGCTCACAGATCTAATTACGAACGGAGGATTGTTTTTTTATTTTCTTTTTCATTGGTTGTTTTTAGTTTTTACCATTTTTTCAAGAAGGGGTTTATGAGACTTTGGCCAAATGCGTTAACCCGATCTCGAACGGCTTCTATTATCCATGCAAGAAGTGGACTCGAAGAACGAACTCCTTGTCAGAAATGCCGAACGATGGCCGAATGGTTAGGGCACTGACCTTCAGAGCCGGAGTTCGTGGGTTCGAGTCCCACTTTGGTATGGATGTTCGTAGCCGTTCGGAATCGGCTTTAAACAGTAGGTCCTGGTCTCATTAGCCCTTGTGTTGCAAAAATTAGACCGTAGTGTTCCCAACCAACCAACCAACCTTGCCAGTAATGAAAGATAAAATGTAGATGAGTATTACCAGCAACAGGGGCTTAACAAGCAAAGCTAGCTCCAGGGGCACGATAATTTTTCCTGCCCCCCCCCCCTCGACCAAAAAATGCATAGCAGTACAATATATAAAATGAAGACCAGTGGTACCCTCCTCCGACCGGCACATGGGGTATGACCACATCTGTGAACTGCTACCAAAAAAATCATAGTTTCTACGAATTTAGCGAGTAATTACAATCCTACGAATATCGGTAAAAAAATACGATTTTTCGTCAAAAACATATACAAGAATAAAAAAAATTATATCGCATCTGGTAAATCAAAATGAATGGATATATTTTCGGAAGCGATATAAGGAAATCAGTAAAAAACTTTTACGATCTATTTTCATGTAACTACAGTGCGATACCATACTCTCTCGAAGGTAGACATTTTTGAATTAAAAATTAGATTTTTTTTGTCTGATAGTATTGGTTATAATGTAATCGTATATTTCTTTGTTCTTCCTTCAGTATATTTCTGAGATATTTTTAAAATTATTATTTCTTAATATAAAAATGTTAAGGTGTGAAATCACATTTAAAAATAACTAAAACAAATCTAAATAAAATACTTCTCACTTTTTATGGGGGGCGATTAGTTCAGAAAGGTATATAAATATGTATAAGATATTTTTAAAATGAAATATTGTCTATTTGAAATTTTATATGGGATTTTAGATACTTGAGTAGAATTGATTGTTTAGTTTGAGCAGTAAACATTCACACAATCATTTAGTAAGCACATTGTGTTATGGCAAGCGTGTGATTACCCAGGATTTATGGTGTAAAACCTCGCCATCCAACCTGCTTTGAAAATTAGTGTGCTACTACTTTTGATTTCAAAAATTGTCAAGTGCTACTATTTTCAACTAGCATATAGCCCGTCATACGACGGGATGAGTAAAATTTTTAATCTTCCAGAATTGTAAAGTACCCTATGAGGCGGGTAAAAAATGGTTTGTTTTTTGGCTGAGAATTATCGTTCTACAAAAATAATCGATTAAAATTATCCCATATGTACCTAATCTATTATTTAAGCCAAATATAACAGAAAATTATTTACGTAATATCTAAGTTCAGTGATAAAACGTATGGAAATCAAGCAGAAGATATTTAAATAATCTAAAATAAATGATTAAATGTGATAGTTAAAGAAATGATGTCATAATGCTAGAAAAAATTGTTATTTTTACCTATTTATTATGTGATGAATTCATAAATTTAATAGCTTGCTCCTAAAATAGGGCTTGATATAATGGCATTAAACGCTCGAAAAGGGGGACGTGGTGAACTTCGAAAGTTTTAAATATAATAGTATTTTTCGCTGTGATACGACGCTTATTCATGCCAATATATTTTAGAATCTCATCTATAGTTTAGGAGAAAATAAATTTTACTCGCCTTGAATTTTGCTAACCCTAAGTCATCCAAAAATCCAATATGGATGCTCTATCCATACCACGTCCAACCGCTTTATAAATTCGAGGACAGATAGACAGATAACTTAGGCTATTATTACATTACGAAAAGAAAGTTTAAGTCATAAAAAGTTGAAAAAATAAACATTTATTTTAAAAATAATAAAACAATTTTGAAAATAATAAAACAACTTTAGGAATAAGTATTTAAAAGAAAAATCAGAAAATATTAAATTAGACATTTAGAAAAATTTGGCCGAGTCGGGGACAGAACCGTCTATCCGAGAAGTGCGCTGGTTAAATGGGCAGACCCTCTACCAAACGTGCTAGGCCTACACTCGAGGAAGGAACTAATTAGAGTATATGAGGGTCGAGTAAACACAGTCCAGTTTAAATATTACGCTCCGCCCTCGCTGCTCCCTCTTATTCTATACTAAATTCATATCAAGAATGAATTTAGTATAGAATAAGAGGGAGAATAACACTTGAAATAATAGCATTAAACGCTCGAAAAGGGGGGATGGGGTGGATTTCGAACTCGCTTTGAATTTTGCTAACCCTAACTCATAAAAAATCCAATATGGATGCCTGTATCCATTCCAGGTACAACCGCTTCATAAATTCGTGGACATACAACTGAGGCTATTATTATATAGGGGATATTCAAAAGTTGGCAGGTGTGGGTATGACAGACCCCCTTCTTGCCTCTTCTTGCTTGTTACTAGACTGCAATATGCTACGGGATCTTAAATTTACGCAATGCATTTAGTGGGGAAATTCAAACTATAGGAAAATATGCCACCTTTTCCCAGAAATGAAAAGATTTTTTTTCTTAATTAAGAAATAAACTATTCTAATTTTTAAATTTCTAAAACCGAGTCACCAAGTTTATGTTTAATGAACATGTGAAGTTCTTTCGAGCTTTTCAGTTGTAAAAGTTGTCATTAAAACTTTTATTTGATTGCCATTGGCCTTTGTTTGATTTTATATAAAATAAAATGTTTTGCTATGTTTAGAATAATATATTTTTTAAATCGTTCAAAAGAGTTTAACGCTATAAAAATTATTTAATTTTGTTACATTAAGCAACAAGCTTTAAAAAAAATATTTATGCCATGTGAGAGCATTTGAAATACATTCACAGAAAAAAAAAATTTGAAATTTGAAAAACTAAAAATAATTTCAAATAGAACCTAATCATTTTATTCTGTGATTCTTAATAATAGCTTCGCACTAACTATTGCTTTATCCTAATATTTAAGAGATATATAACATCAGATTTCATTACATGTTTGTAAGGGGATATTCTCTTTGAATGAAAAGTAAGAAATAATCTTAAACAAGGTAAGTATTATTTTAAATGGACATTAAGATAACTGAATTCTGCATAGAATCTCGATTGTGTGCACACATTTCATGCATAGCATTCAATATAGAAAATTACAAAATGTCTACTTTTAATCATTTACTATATTCTTTGTGAAGAGGAAAAAATTGTTTCAGACAAACTATAAATGTAATATGTTAATACAGTATTCCAAATGGATAAAAAGTCGATTTAGGATGTAAAAAGTTTGTGTTGTGTAAA
>CM063506.1:28864464-28876964 GCA_032207245.1 Pardosa pseudoannulata
CATATAAGTAGTCCCTGGAAGAATTTGAAAATTTTAAATGTCACATTTTCACTTTCGGCTGTTTTAACACATACAGAAGAATAAGCTCAATTGTAGATGAAGTTTTGAAATGTTTAAGGTAAAATATAAGCATGATACATTGTTACAACTAGTAACTGCTCTATAAATGTCACCGGACATGTCCGTCACGGTTGAATAAGTTTCCAACTTAGACATTTCCATCATTTGGATTTTCTTTTTAGGAAAATATTTTAAAAAGTGAAAAGAAAGTATATGATGTCGAACGAGTTCCAAAACTAGTTTAACAATGTCAAGATTGGGAATTTCTTTTCTTTTTAAGAAGGTAAAATGATCTTTGTCACAAAAACCTCAAAATATTTTTTTAATCTAAAACTGTTAAAAATTTGTGCCTATTTAGTAACAGCTGTCATGTGAATCCTATAAAATATTTTACAAAAACTTAATCTTCAGCAATCTAACTTCACATAAGAGAGTGTCATTAATTTTATTTTAAAATGCAACCAAACTTTTTTTAAATATCTGACAAGAGCAACTTTGTGTAGATTTTCTAACTTCCTGTACGAGTCAATTGCAACCTCTGACCTCATAACGATCTACCATATACAGTTTAAAAAAATCGGACTGACCCTTAAGCCTATAAAGAAGAGAAAAGAAAAAGTAAGATATAATGTAATACTTATAAGAAATATAAATTCCAATTAAACGTCCCATTCCTTTTTGACACGAGGCAATAATTGACTCTCCCAGAAATTATGCCCGGGTGCTTTCAGCTTGCGTTACAGGTTGCTATCTGTCAAGATTTTATGTGTGCCATCTTTTCAACTATGCAAATTCCTCGGGAGTAAGAAAATAGAGAGTGTTTAAGAGTTCCAGACACGTAGGGCTAAGTCCGTTTCATCCGATTTGCCGTTCAAAGAGGCTCTAAACATCTTGATGGAACAATATAAATTAAGTACCTTGCCCTGGATGCCACAAACTGGTTATTAAGTGACAACAACCGAAGTTAAACTGCCAACACACGCAATTCTTATAAATTAAACATAATGTGAGAAATATCCGCAATGGACAAATTTTAACCCACGGCTCACTATCCGGGGCAAGGTGTCCGATTTCGCAACGGTAACAAATCGACGCACTTCTTTAAATCTTTTTTGAGACCTGTAGCATTTTTTTACCCCGAGACAATCATCTCTCGAAGAGAATGCGAACCATTTATCTCCCTCCCTACTCCTTCGAACAGAATTTATTTCCGCTCTAGATAATGGGATTTTCAGCTTTTGTGAAGTTCAAAGGAGAAAGAGATGTTTGAACTCGTAGAATCTTTGAGTGTTTTTTAAAGATTCTGTCGCTTATAATGAACTATATTACATCGTTTCCAATTAGAGATACGGGTTTTTAAAACTTTAGGCAGCAAAGCTTTTTTGTTCCTTTTGTAAAGGTGGCAGTGAGGATATCCATTGAGTAAATAGTACTTGTTGAAAGATCTGATTAATTATAAAATTATTGAATTCTCAGTGTGATGACAAAAATTGTTGGTAGAAAAGGAAGGATAAATAAGAGCAAGTTAATATTTTGATTTTGCCTGAAGGTGTTTTTAAACGAATTAATTCTTTTTATTTATGCTATATCCCTATTAAACATATTAAGAGGATACTTGTTTAGTTGGAAATTTCAACATACGGCTTATAAAAAATTTCTGTAGCCAGAACTGTAAATTTGGTATGTACTTTTCAGAACAAAAAATAGCAGAGGCAAGAATAACTCAACTAGTTTTTGAAATAAGTCTTATGACCTCCAGAATTATTTTGATGAGCTGTCCGAATCATTCAGTTAAATCAACCAAATAATGATTATTTTGAAATTCTACTTATTAACTCATTGTTTGCGGGACACGTACTAGTACGTTTTCTGACGAGTGATACTTGAGCACGGGACACTTACTAGTACGTTTTCTGACGATTGATACTTGAGCTAGTACGTTTTCTGACGATTGATACTTGAGAGCGGGTCACGTACTAGTACGGGTTAGTGTAACAACATTGTTTGTGGTTACAAAAATAACGGTATATACAGGAAAACGAAGCTGAATGTCCTTGTCTACTACATAGATTCTGGAAAAATTTAGACAAATAAAAACTAGTTTTTACATCAGTCGATGCGGAACCACAAAACGGGAAAAATTAAAACTATATACTACTATTTCTATTTGATTTTTCATATTTATGATATTATTATAAATTTATCCACTAAAAAATATATTTTTTGTTTACAAAAATTTTATGGTTGTTATTTATATATTTCTATTTATATATTTGTTTATATATTTCAATATAAAATACGAAAAGTTGGTTAAAAAATTAAATAATTTTCGATCTATTGAGATTTTACTGAATAACTAAATTTACGCGCAAAACGCCGCGAAATGTACCCGCACACAATGTGTTAAAAGTTACGTTTCAATAACTTATACTAAAATTTAAGTATTTCTTTATGACCTTAAAATCAAAATAAGTTTAGTTATTTCATATGCTCAATCAAAAGGTTGGAGTTAATTTCTTTAGGAATATAACTGATTAATTAATCAATGCCTGAAATTTGATTTTATTTAATTGAGGAAGTCAATACTGCGCGTTACAGAGCTGTCTACATTTGAGAGCAACAAGGTCAGATATGCGGAAGCTGGTGAATGAATATTTAAATAGGGAACCAGTATTGAACTAGTGAACAGTAAAAGACTTTTATACCCTATGTATTATCATTCATCATTGATGAAACACAGTTAGTTTTTTGGTGGGTCTGAATCACACCAGTCTCGAAAAAATTGCATTTATTTTTAAATATTAAGTTGAGAACTTTTTTAAATTAAATGAAACCACCTATATGTTACTACTATAATTGTATCAGCTTTATTTTTTACTACGTTAGTGTACACCACTCCCCCTTCAGGGGTTAAATTCCCTTGAAAAGTATTATACATGAATTATAGTGTGTGTTACATCACTGTAATAAAAGAATACATTTCTTTGCAAATTGAATTAATTTTACATTTCATCTATATTAACATTCTAAAATTAATAATCATAGTACTTAAAATAGTGTACAATGTAAGGAATAACAAGCATTTGCTAAAAGACGAGTAGAATATTTAATCAGTTAATTCTGATTTTATTTAATGTTTAATACTTAATAAATTAATTTTACTAATTTAATTCTGAGAAAATTCCATTTATCTCAGAATTTTTTTTCATGATTTATCAAATTCAAATTGACATTCTATTTAAGCAGCACGGTTTAAACTTTCTACAGATATTCTTTAATATATTTCTTTGTCATTGGAATTTTTAATTAATAGATATAGTGTTCTGGATATTGATCTCAAGACAAAAAAATCGCTTCTTGATATCCAAACTTATTACTTTCTAAATAATTAAAATATTTTTAAGTTTTTACAAATTTCAACGAGTAAGTATTTTATCTTTTCTTCTCTACATGAAAGAAAAAAATATTTTGAAGAAGATTTCGATCATGAGATAAATCAAGACTAACATACATTTAAAATAAATTTTTTGAAATTGTTTTGAAATTGAAAATTATAAAAGATATATTTATTTCTTGTATGTAGTAATTAAAAATATAGCTGAGCGAAAAAATTCCTCACAAGGCGAATATAATATAAAATATGGAATTTTGCATATCTTGGATTTTCCCCTCCCTTCTTAAAAATAAAGAAACTATTATTCCGATTTTTTGTCTTAAAATTGTGAAAACTGTATCTAAAAAGATTTACTTTTAATTATCTTTTACATTTCATACTTTGTTAAAAAATTAGCTCAAAAATAAGTACTCAAACTAAATTCACACAGCATTTTGAGACATTCTCTCAGCGATACTTTCTTCAAAAGACAGCAAGAGGAGATACTGTCTGAATTCAAGTCTGATTTCAGTTTTTTATAGATATCTCATAGACTAACTCAAGGATGGCAAATAGGATTTTGTCAAAATCCCAAAATAAAAGTAAATTAAAATGCAAATTTTTCAAGTGCCAGCACCTTATGTTTATATATGTAACACTTACATAATTTTAATATTGACATTTCAAATATTTCGTCTTGTCCGGAAAATTCCAGCATGGCTATGTCAACACGCATTTCATGTAATCAGACACAGGGCCGTAACTAGGTCCTTTAGCTCCCCGTGCCAAAAAACTAGTCTGCGACCCTGCCACCAAATATAGTGATAAAATACATAAACGTGATATATATATATATATATGTATATTTGTTATGTATATATTATAATATTATGTATGTATATATATTTGTATATTATATATGTATATATATTATAATAAAATATATATTATATAATATATATATGTATATATATATATAAATATATATATATATATATATATATATATATATATATATATATATATATATATATATAAATATATATGTAAATATGTACATATATACATATATACAAATATGTATATATGTATATATATAAAAAATATATATATATATATATATATATAGATATATGTATATATATATATGTATATATGTATATATATGTATATATATGTAATAAACATACATACAATATATATATATATATATATTATATATATATATATATATATATAAATATATATATATATATGTAATACCTATATAATTTTAACATTGACAGTTCAAATTTTTCGTCATGTCAGGAAAATTCCAACATGGTTATCTCGACAAGAATTTCATGTATTCAGACATATGATAAAACCTAAATACTTGGTCAATCTACAGCAAATCATGTAGGATTGTGTAAAGAACAAATATGTATTTATCAATACATACAAACATATATAAATACAAATATGCAAGGAAATTTATATGAACTACGAGCATGCAAAAAGAAAAAATTAAATAAAACAAATAAAAGCTCTACCAGTCTAACTAAATAATTTTGTGTGTCACGTTCGTGATATACTTACATCTTGGATCTGTAGCTTTAGTAAACAAAAGAGGCTACAAGAAATCTGTTTTAACTGAGTCCTTCATTTTGGAGAGAGAAGGAAAAAAAACAGAAAAAAAGCACACAGTAAAAGAGACAAGAGGTGTTAAATCGGACTGTTTTACGAGATTTAAGTTATTAACGTCGAGCTAAACCCACGAGCGCTGCAAAATTTTAAGTTGTAAAACTTTTTTCCATGTTACATTTCTTTTTATTTTTTTTTCGTGAGTAAGTTTTCTAACATTTTCAATTACTAAGAAAAGAAACAAAAATGAAAGTGCACCTACATTGCTAGAGCCTAAATGAAGCTGTTTAAATAAAGTGACTTATTTTATGAAGTAATATGAGATATGGTAAACGTCACAGGCAAAAGAATTCTTTTTGAAGTATCATCAATGGTGAACTAATTACCCCCAACGAAAACTTACAACGTAAGCAACTAGTTTAGAACTCTGTAGTAATAAAATTATTAAATATATTGAAAAGTAGAGATTCCGTATGCAACCAAGGATAAATAATCAAGAAGGCAATCACATTTTTCGCTAATACAGTGGACTCCACTTAATGTGATCGCGGTTAATGTTATCAATCGCTTATTGTTATCGAAATCACTTGGTCCCGATTTTCTCTATTCATTTGTATGTTAAAATTATCTCTTTATGTGATCGTTACATCGGTTAATGTTATCAGTTTTCGAACCTCATTTTAACTGTCAAATGAATATTCGCAATGTAATCAGAAGGAACCCATTCTTTTCTTTACCTTCGTTCTTGTTTTAATTTCTGAGAACTCTCCCTCTTCCACATAGGGAAAAGGAGAAAAATCAAAGGAGTGGGGCTTTACACGCTCTTGAAAATTTTCAGAAATATGTACAGCCCGCTGGTGGTCAATAGTTGTCAAATAAGCAGAAGGCAACAAATTCTGTTCAGAACTGAGAAGGAGCGTATTCACATTTTATGCCTTGCTCGCTTACATGCAGTTTGTCGATATGAAAGACAGAAAGCGAAATGATTTTAACATTAAAACTAAATAGCGAAATTTAAAATGGCTATGACAAGTTCCCAAATATGAGTCAGCTCAATGCTGCAGCGTAGTTAAACGTTCCTCAGCTTCTGAATTGCATTGAAAGTGTTGAAACGTGGAGTACAACACCCCTCCGATGACTTTAAAAAACATTATGATTACGAACGATTTATCAACGAGCTTCTTGGAATTATAGACAGTCAACAACTGATCAAGTATTTTCATTACGTAAACAAATTTTTATGTCTTAAAGGATAATATACAGTACATAAATATAAGGTGAGTTTTTTCATTTTACTTTGAAATGTAGTGCGTGTGAATTAAAGGAGGGGGGTAAATTTATCTAATTCTGTATATCGTTTATTGTTATCAATCGGTTATTGTTGTCAAAATCAAGGTGCCCCAGACTGATCACATTAAGTGGAACCTACTGTATTCTAATTTTAAAATAAGCTGTGATTTTCTTTTGCATTCTTATTCAAACATTATAATATTAATATATATTAAATATTTAGAAAGTTTATTAAACAATAAATATAATAAATTTAAGCAAGCTAAGTTAAGGTCTTTTCAATGCAGTTTATATAATATAAATTACTTTTAAATAAATAAGTACGTTTTTCTAAATTAAAAAAAGTTAAAATGATATTTTTATAGTTCTTGGTGAACTTTCTCAAAACTTGGCCATTGGTAGTTTCGTATTTAAATATGTATAATCCCGCCTACTTATATGTTATCAATAAGTATATTACGCATTTAATATTATCTGCATTGAAGAACTTTGATTAGAATATCGAAAGGCATTCATTATTAACTCTTTAAATTGGATTTAAAAATGGAGTCTATTCCTTCCATATAGTTATATTTTACAACTTTCTTTACAAACTGTACACATAGACATGCATTTATGTTTTTAGACCCCATGGTAATTCTCTTTTCATTCAGACTCTAAATGCATTTTATAATCCACTAAAATCGTATAATTCATAACCCTGCTTTTGATGTATATATTAAGACTATGCTAACGTATGTGTTTCACTCTTTTATAGATTCTGGTTCCTTTATAGATTCCGGTCCCTTTACCGTAAAACACAGGGTAAGTCGTATTATTAAAAACTGTACTAATTTAATTCTTCACTATATACTACACTTTATAAGTATTCGTCATTAAATACACACAAAGTGCCATATACATAAATATTATATATATATATATATATAATTATATATATATATATATATATATATATATATATATATATATATATATATATATATATATATATATATATATTATGTATGTATGTATATATACACATGTAGGAGAAATTCGTAAAATACTAACCTTTATAAATTAGTGGGATAATATAAATGATATATTGAAATTGAAAAAATATATCCCATATTTCAAAATAACATTCATGATAATATGTGAAAATGCAGCATGATTAATTAGAATGTAGATATAAAGCCAAAGAAATACGGAAACTAAAAGCAGAATATCAATCTTCACAGTCGGGTTCAATTTCTATTTATATTTTAAGTTTTAGATTCTTCTTTAGTTTTCCTTATTTCTATATACTTATACATACATACATACATACATACATACTATATATATATATGTGTGTGTGTGTGTGTGTGTGTGTGTAATATAGGCGAAACTGATTCAAAATCACAACGCAGTTTATTTCTGGTAAGAAACATAAAATTCATACAACAGGCAAAACTTTTACAACCTCGTGCACCCAGACAATGTGATCCCGCACGTACACTATTCAAGTAGGGATTCCTAAGGTAAAAAGACTACGAATAATCATTAAGCACAATTCATCACGTGATAAAAAATACCCATGTTTAAATAGAATATGCTAACTATTAAAATAGTACAGACAGAGGCTGAATGAGTCTATAGCGTGTAAAAAAATAAGAATTATCAAACTTACTTTATGAACAAAATTATTAAATTAATATTAAAATACGTAAATACGGGATTTTAGTATTACATATATATATATATATATATATATATATATATATATATATATATATATATATATATATATACAGGGAGCATGTACATTAGCGTGCGTGTCTGTGACATTCTTATTTTATGTTGGGTAAAACCTTAACTCTATAACTAACGAAAGAAAAGTAATACTTTAAAAATATTGAAATTGTTTCCCCATATCTTTAAAAGTATTTAAAATATGAACAATAGAAATAAGCAATCGAAGATCATCTCTTACAACGTCATACAAAACTCAGAACATTTTATTGTTCCTAGAATGGTTAAAAACATGACACTAGTCTATTAATTACTTAGAAAGGGGACCTTATAAAACAGATCCCCACTTCTAAGGAACAATACTTCATCGACAGATTGAAATAGTTTTAATGCATATATAATCAAGACCTTATACTATCCACCAAAGGCAGCTTGGTGTAGGTAACATTCGCGATCAAGATCCGGTCCATAAATTTGATCCTT
Organism: Pardosa pseudoannulata; assembly: GCA_032207245.1. Classification (NCBI taxonomy): domain Eukaryota; kingdom Metazoa; phylum Arthropoda; class Arachnida; order Araneae; family Lycosidae; genus Pardosa; species Pardosa pseudoannulata. The sequence goes on from CM063506.1 coordinate 28,873,010, forward strand.
CAGAGTGTATTAAAAGATGAAGTAGCGGTCTTTATATTCTAAGATATAGAAATCTAAAAATCTCTTGTTTTATATAAACAATTGAGCTTAGGTAGCTCATTCGGCAAAGGCTACTATCTCGTAACTGAAAATTTGCAGGTTCGGAACCCGAGGCAGCCTAAAATCCGCCTTGTTCTTTAAAGGTGACTGGGGCACGTAAAATATGTTCGTGGTCGCAAAGTTTCAATCAATACCTCTGAGGACGGCAGGCCAAGACTGTGGGTCTTCTGCTTGGCCCCTGCTTCTAAATTACGAGGACCTACTTGAGCGAAGTCGTCCTTTCACCTTAATGGTGTTCTTTAAAAAAAAAACGAAAGGTGAACCATGTGACCTTAATACGAGAGCCTGAAGGATCAATCGTGCTTGGTTTGTCCAAGTGTCAGGAGAAACAACAACAACATATAAACAATCAAAAGATATGCTTAAAATATAAACAATACATAAGTTGCAAATACCACTTGGACGAATGAAGCACGTAAACCGGACGCTACATGAATTATGAGGGGTTCGAATTTCGTATTTAAAAGCCCCTCTAGGTTGAAAAAACGACTTTGCTCAAAATAGATCCTCGTCATTGAGAATCAGGGACAAGGCAGAAGTCCCCCAGGATTATTCTGCTACCTCTAAAGCTACCGTATGAACTTGGGGGACGTTGCTATCACGAACATGGTTTACGAGCCCCAGTTGCCATTAATGAACACGGCGGATCTTTGATCGGTTCGAACCTCGAACCCCAAACCCTCCAGTCATGATCTGGACGCCTTTGCTTATTGAGCTGCTACGGCTCAAAACAATACATATAAACGATCTAAAGACCTTTTTAAAAACTATATGTAATAGATGTAAACAACTGACAGATCATTGTCTTACAAAATTATACAGGACTCAACATGTTAGGTACGGTCATTCTTCAGTCCAGAATCATCTATAAACAAGCTAATCCAGTTGGCCAACGAGAAACCACCGAGGCCACCTATTAAAACAGATCTCCGCTTGTACGCTACGAGACCCGAAGGCAGAAAACAAGTGTTAATGCAAATACCATAATGGCCCTGTACTCTTCACCAAAGGGAACATTGTGCATTCAACGACCGCAATCAAGACAAGATCCAGAAACGTGACTCTTCACAGTGTGCTAAACGAAAGAAGTTCATCGTGGAAATTCCTTGTCTCCCTACCCTCCACCCTGTGTGGTCCTCCAGCATTTCTTTTACTTTTTTTTTTCTTTCGAACAAAAATGCGACAACGAAGAAGGGGATTCCCGAAAAGAATGCGAAATGAAGTACGCTATATTAATCGTCGAGGCCCGGTTATAAATTATCAGCATTCATTCTGTCACCGTTATAGCCTCCCGCTGGGCTAATGCCACATGTCGCGGACCCACAAAAATCAAGCCATAAATAATTGGTGAAACAGGGATGGGACACTTCGGTTCAGAATCGTGTATGATGTCACCTAGCAGGATGTCATTCGCTAATTCTTCTTTCTGTTTTGTTTAAATGTAATGACTGCTCCATAAACAGCATGCTTCCACCAGGTCAAAAGCCAGCAGGTCTGATTCCTGGCATCCGAATTTATCAGGAACTCATCTAAAATTAGAAACGTGATAAAATGTTCACAATAGTTCAGTGACACAATGAGCAAACTCATTTTTTCTGTCACTGGATTTCATATTGTGTTGTTAAATAAACAACACATACATGCGCAACATTCAGGCATTTACGTCCGGAGCAACAGCGTGGTTTGAAATTTTCACTTGCTAATTATTGATTATGTAAGTACATATCTTATTGGTTTCTAAATTAAAATTAAATTTAAAATATTTACACAGTAGTAAATTGTAAAAGGTAAATTAAAAATTACGCATTTAAAAACATACTTTAAAATTCAGAAGCTAGTTTAAGAATTGTAAGTAAGTTATTTTTAAGTTAAGATCAATAATTAAGTTCATGTGATCCCCTGGTATACAGTTTGGATTAAAATTTGTAATACACAAACATTTCTAGGAAAAACTATGAACTACAAAATAAATGTCAAACTACAATAACTAAGCTATACTCAAATAAAAATTTTAGTAAATAAAAATTAAGATTTTTCTCTTCTTTTTTACAGAGAATATAAACGACACCTCATTAGAAAAGTACTTTAAAATCCAGTGGTTAGTTTAAGAATTGTAACTAAATTATTATAAAGTTAAGATCAATAATTAAGTTTATGTGATACTCTGGTATATAGTTTGAATAGAAATTTACAACACGCAATCATTTATAAGAAAAGCTATGAACTATAAAATAAATGTCTCATTATTAATACTAAGAAAGCCATATTCAAATAAAAAAAAATTAGTAAATAACAATTAAGATTTCCTCTCCTTTTTAAAGAGAATATAAACGACACCTCGTTAGAAATATTCTTTAAAATCCAGTGGTTAGTTTAAGAATTGTAACTAAATTATTATAAAGTTAAGATCAATAATTAAGTTTATGTGATCCCCTGGTATACAGTTTGAATTGACATTTGTAATGCACAAACGTTTCTATGAAAAACTATAGACTATAAATTAAATGTTACAAGTATAATAATTAAGCTATACTGAAATAAAAAATTTTAGTAAATAAAAATTACGATTTCATCTCATTTTTACAAATAATATAAATGATACCTCGTTAGAAAAATACTTTAAAATTCAGTGTCTAGTTTAGGAATTGTAAGTAAGTTATATTTAAGTTAAGATCAATAATTAAGTTCATGTAATCCCCTGGTATACAGTTTGAATTGAAGTTTGTAATGCACAAACGTTTCTAGAAAAAGCTATAAACTATAAAATAAATGTCTCACTATAATAGTTAAGCTATACTCAAATAAAAATTTTAGTAAATAAAAGTTAAGTTTTCATCTTCATTTTACAAAAAATATAAAAGACACCTCGGTAAAAGCATACTTTAAAATCCAGTGACTAGTTTAAGAATTGTAACTAAGTTATTATTAAGTTAAGATCAATAATTAAATTCATACTCTCGTATATAGTTTGAATAGAAATTTACAACACACAACCATTTATAGGAAAAGCTATGAATTATAAAATAAATGTCTCATTATTAAAGCTAAGAAAGCCATACTCAAATAAAAAAATTAGTAAATAAGAATTAAGATTTCCTCTCCTTTTTAAAGAGAATATAAACGACACCTCGTTAGAAACATACTTTTAAAATCAAGTGATTAATTTAAAAATTGTAACTAAATTATTATAAAGTTAAGATCAATAATTAAGTTTATGTGATACTCTGGTATATAGTTTGAATAGAAATTTACAACACGCAACCATTTATAGGAAAAACTATGAACAATAAAATAAATGTTGCACTATAATAATTCAGTTATACTCAAAAAGTTTAGTAAATAAAAATTAAGATTTCGTCTCCTTTTTACAAAGAATGTAAATGATACCTCGTTAAAAAATAATTTAAAATTCAGTGTCTAGTTTAAGAATTGTAAGTAAGTTATTATTGAGTTAAGATCAATAATTAAGTTCATGTGATCCCCTGGTATACAGTTTGAATTGAAGTTTGTAATGCACAAACATTTCTAGAAAAAACTATGAACCATAAAAAATGTTATTCTATAATAATTAAGCTATGCTGAAATAAAAATTTTAATAAATAAAGATTAAGATTTCTTCCCATTTTTAAAGAGAATAAAAACGACAGTTAGAAACATGTTTTAAAATTCAGTGGCTAGTTTAAGAACTGTAACTAAATTAATTTTAATTTAAGATCAATAATTAAGGTCATGCAATCCCCTGGTATACAGTTTGAATCAAAATTTGTAATGCACAATCGTTTCTAGAAAAAAACTATGAACTATAAAATAAATGTTACACTATAATAATTCAACTATACTCAAATAAACATTTTGT
>CM063506.1:28884464-28889464 GCA_032207245.1 Pardosa pseudoannulata
TAGGTACACGTCTCTATTCAGGAATACGTGTACTAATCACTTACCTGTGATCATATTGTTTTTTTTTATAGTTGTGAAATGATGTATATAGCAGAAGTGTAAATAAACCCATTAATCAAGATACATCTGATTCTTCTTTGTGTCTCCTGAAACAGGGGCCAGATACGTTACAATGGAAATTAAAATTGGGAAAAATAATTTAGGTGCATTTGGGTGAAAAATTGTGTGCTCAATGTAATTTTAATATTACATGTGTTCTTAAAGAATCCCTCCGTTTACCTTCCAATGGTCTTAAAAGAAATGCACTTTACCTGCTTGTAATAAAGTTTCCCTAGGGCCTCTGATGCTGGTAGAGCACTTTCTCGTCGATAGGTTAACTGTGATGCAATTTATTGCATCGGCTCTAATGAATTCGCCAAAAAATAAATCAAAAAATGGATACTTTTGAATTTTTGTGGATCTTTTTCCACTAAGTCGAGGCTTAATTTAAAATTTTAATGTTTGTGGTTAAAAACATTCCAAAAACTTTTTCCCACACAACATGCCGAACTCCCACCACCACACCACCACGCTTTACGCACATCAACGGGCGCACAGATTAAATGATGTAAACAGCATTTTTTCTTCTTTTTTTTAGCGCTCCACCTTCATAAATATGCAACCTGGCGCAAGGTGTACAAGCGGTTGAAAAGCGAAGATACGAAAGAAAAGAAGCAAGAAAAAAAACCTACTAAAAGAACAAACATTTTCATTGCATGGAATCTACGCGAGGCGATGAAAACCACCCCTAAACAACAGAAGAAAAAAATAAAGTTTCCCGCAAAAGCGTTCCGAGATCCATCTGCCACTTTGCATTAGCATATCCGGGTCAGAAAACTTTTCTCTTTGTAGTAATTAACACCTATCTGCAGGGTAGGCTTGGCCCAGTAGGTTTTCTATTTAATAACCGGGCTGCTCTCCCCTATTAAAAAGGGTGTGGCCACGCGCCGCTTAATGAGTGAACTTAAAGGCGGTTTTTGTTTGGGGCCCCAACTTTGATTCCTGACGGTGATTTTCGGAAATCGTGACTACCATCTGCAATGCGTGGTTTTTCATTCGGGGAGATAATTTAATCTGCATCATTTCTGTTTGATGAGTGCAAGTATTTTGCATGCTAGACTTTGCATTAAGAACGGAATGATCTATCGGCAGCCATTATGTTTCTGACCGGCTGGGGCACATCAGATTCTCTTCTTGGCCGTACTAAATGGGTGCTTTGGGAAGTTCAACAGTTATAATGCAAACCGTGGGTGTCTAATTATCTCGAACCCGCAGTGTTTAAATAGTGTTAAAATCCTCGTGACTTCATGAAAAGTGATAAATGGACGAAGAATACACCTACTTTTAGGCGAAAACGCGAATTTTTACCATATTACTTACCATTTTTTTCTATTCTTACTCAAAACTTTACATAGATTACGAAGCTTTTAACACCTACGCACAATTTCGGTCATAATACTCGAATGGTGCACAAATGTATTTCGTTATCTAAAGTACAGTATGCATGACTTGATTAAACTTTACCTTGTGTATACTTCAGTTTCACGTTTAGTAATTCTAGAGTTTCGTAGATACAGTTTCTAAGATAGTAACTGCGTCGGAGATCTTTTAAGTTCAAAACAAAACAATTGCATAAAAATACATGTTGATTCACCTTAAAATTTTATGTCTACAAAATAGGTTTTATGTTAATAACTATCAGCATGGCATGTTAGTAAGACGTAGCAATTTAATACGGAAAATATATGCCTGAAAAGCTGAGCTTAAATAACTGTCATATTTTTTTTTCTGTGTCTTTGTTGGAATATATGAGAAATAAAGACTTGACTTTTAATTTAAATCTTATTTTTTTATGTAAAACTATTTTAATTAACTAGCATATAGCCCGTCATATGACAGAATCAGTAAAATGTTTAATTTTCCAGAATTGTAAAGAACCCTGTAAAGCAGATAATAAAATGGTTTGCTTTTTTAGCTGAGAATTATCTAGTACACACTAAATGATTTGTTTAACTTCATACTCCTCTGAAGTCTCCCTATACTGTGAATGCAATTTAGAATCACGTTGAATTCATTTAGAAGGAAAATTCAAAGTTTTCTTAGCTAAGTCGAAATTATCGTTAAGTTTTTTCCCAATTTGTTTTGCCACAGTAATTAACGGAAGTAAACGAATGAAAATATAATTTCTACTACACCCTGGAGGTAAATAAAATTTGTTGTTAATACTTGTGATAAAATTTTCATTTCAACAAAAATAATCAATGATTAAATTTAAAATTATCACATATTTACCTTAGCTATTATTTAATCCAAATATAAAAGAAAATTATTTATGTAATATCTAAGTTCAGTGATAAAACGTATGAAAATAATGCAGACGATATTTAAATAATTTAAAATAAAAAATGATTAAATGAGATGGTTAAAGAATTGACGTCATAATGCTAGAAAAAAATGTTATTTTTACCTATTTATTATATGACAAATTGATAAATTTAATCCCCTGCTGTTATCCTAGGAAAAGCGCCTAACCATTCAACCCTCGCTCGACATTATAGATATGGTTAGAACAAATGCTCATTGCTGATACACAATAAACAAACCTTTATTTTCAGGACAGAATTTGTTTCATGACCATGCATTTATTTAAAAGTTTCATTTGCACAGAATGTGTTCCGCTAGAGGAAGTCCCAGATTAAAGTTATGTCGGAAAAGGAATTCATCGTGTAAACATTCATCTACTTGTTTCATCCACTCAATTCATCGACCTTTTTAAAAGTAAAGATATTCAAACTCTACAATTTACAAAATAATTAGAAAAGTTTCTATGGAAATCACATTTTACCGAGTTCTAAAATCCATTCGCACGTCGTCTGAAACCCAAATCGAAGATGTATACTCATAACTCTTTTCAATTATTCCTTCCATTTAAAAATAAATACTGCTCACCAAAGCATTAAGACAAGCGGATAAAATAGAGAGAATTCAAGATAGCGAGAAAAAGCTCTGTTAAATTAAGTTGACTTATGTTTGGGACATCAAAAAGCTTTGATACGCTTTAATTCTAGATATACGAAGTCGAACGGGGAATAAAGCTAATACTGAAAAACTTGAAAAATGTATTATAAGAAATATTTTAATCTAGAAATAATTTATTTTAACAGCTTTATACATATGTACGCATGTGTATGTTTGTGAAATTTGCTCCACTGAGCTCTACTTGTTAACCTTAAAATGAAATTAATTAGATAATTTATTAAATAAAATCACACTCTCTCTCTGCATATGTATATATATATATATATATATATATATATATATATATATATATATATATATATGTGTGTGTGTGTGTGTGTCTACATATATGTATATGTATGTATGTATGCGTGTATGTTTGTGTATGTGTCTTCTCATACATATAAAGCGCTATTTTACAATTTAAAAAAAGTTTACATTTTAATATAGAATGTATATTTTCAAAAAATCCAAAATATTAAACTTAATAACTTTTCTTCTTTAATAATAATTGTAATATTTTAACATTAAGAAAACCATTATGTTCATCTATCGACTAAAGAATTATGAACGATGTATTCCTTACATAAAGGAATACATAAGGAATACATTCTTAACAATAAATCTGTAATAGAATTATTATGGTTAATTTATATAATGATTTCGTTTCTAGATTATCTTTAGTCAATAGATAAACGTAATGGGTTTCTTAATAACCATTGCAATTGTTATTAAACAATAAAAATTATTAAGTTTAATATTTTAGATGTTTTGAAAATATACATTCTATATTAAAATGTTAAATTATTTTCTGTCGGTATTGCTTTGTCTAAACTCCGACAAGATAAATCTGATATCACTAAAAAGTACAATATACAAAGTCAATTTGGTCTGTTCTCTGTTAGAGACCTCTGGATTCGAGGGCTTGGCCCAGGCAATCCAGTTGCACCATCGCCTTGAATGCCTTGTATTTCTTACATATTTATTGATATAATCCATAATTTTCATCTACCCCTGGGTCAATCGTGAAAAAACTGTATTGACTTTGTATATTGCATTGTATACTGCATTGTTGCCTTGAATGCCTTGTATTTTTTACATATTTATTGATATAATCCATAATTTTCATCTCCCCTTGAGTCAATCGTGAAAAGGCTCAATTGACTTTGTATATTGCATTGTTTATTGACATCCACAGATTTATCTTTTGGGAGTTTAGACAAAGCAACACCGACATATTAAAAGTGTATATAATGCAGCAGCCATTTTGTCAAATCGTGGTATAATACAAGTGTATATTACATAATGATTTGACAAAAAATATATTAGAAGTGTCAAAATGTAATAAAACTGCTAAAGTCAAAGTAATATCTTTATAACAAAAATTAATAATTTATGAAATCTTTTCAATCTATTGGCTCAAAGGAGAGGTTTGAATACCCAAATCTTCCCTTGCATACGTCACTGGTACTTTCCAAGCCTTATAAGATGAGTGTCAAAACGTCCAAATTTCATTATTGTAATGAACGTTTGAATGTTGTTTATTGCTCTCCATTCATTTTTATTCAATTTTGTGACAAATATATATTTTGTATTTTTGTTCAGTAAAAAATTAATTAAACCTGAAGAGAAAATGGAAAAGAAAGCATAAAATAAACAGAACTACGGGAACAAATTTAAAAATAAAACCTCTTAAACGAGAAATTGTATTATTATAGCTATACTAGACGACCCGACAAACATTGTGCTGTTTTAACGCTGTAAATCCAAAAATTGTAAAATATTTTTAAATAAATTATAAATCGGACTGTTTTGATGAAAAAGTAAGGAAAAATTTATTTAAAAAATAATTGACGCCACCACGCGTATAGTCATCTCAAGATTAAATTAAAATTCCCACGTGACCTGTACGGGGATTCGATCCTTGGATTTCTCGTATTGAA
>CM063506.1:28894464-28916964 GCA_032207245.1 Pardosa pseudoannulata
TAAATTTGCCAAGCCCATTGGCCTGTTTTTTTTTTTTAATTAATTCGACGATTGCAACTGTACCGGAATGTTGCACACAATTATCCCGGCGCCAAAACATCGGGTGAGCATTAACGATAAATAATTACGGACTAGTAAACGCTTTCAAAGCTTATGCTTCAAATGAATAAGGCTAAATTATAGACCACTCAAATGGCACTGTGGTTTATTATTTTAATGTTATTAATCCTGAGTGTGTTTGGTTGTTCTGCAGGCAAAACCTTCTCACAATTACCAACTCGGACACCGTCACCGGATCTCGCGGATTTCAGATATTTCCTTTGCTTTTTTATTTTCTTCCCTTTCCCTGCCTGGGAGCTCTCTCGTACACGTAATAATTATAGCTGCGAGTTACGGCCTTTTTGGCAAACACTTGAAGGAATTGTCTGCATGAAATAGAGATTCATTTATAACATTATTTTATGCATTTTAACTCTTGTGGAAAATTTTACCTTGTGAGTTAATATCCTGTTTGCAAAGAGAGAGACTTTAAGAGGGTGTAGCTCATTGGCTTGAAATGTTTGTGAATCTTACAAACTGTATAAAACAGAGATTCACTTATGAAATTATATTCTGCATTTTAATTCTTGCGAAAAATTTTGCTTGATGAGTTGATATCTTGTTCATAAAAAAAAAGACTTTAAGAGGGTGTAGCGCATTGGCTTGAAACGTTGTTAATCTTACAAATTGCCTGAAATAGAGATTCACTTATAATAAAAAATATTTTTATGCATTTTTAATTTATGCGGAATATTTTGCCTAATGAGTTGATATCCTGTTCGTAAAAAGAGAGACTTTAAGAGGGTGTAGCTCATTGGCTTGAAACATTTGTGAATCTTACAAACTGCATGAAAAAAAGATTCACTTATAAAATTATTTTATGCATTATAAAATTAATTTATGCGGAATATTTTGCCTAATGAGTTGACATCCTGTTCGTAAAAAGAGAGCCTTTAAGAGGGTGTAGCTCATTGGCTTGAAACGTTGTTAATCTTAAAAACTGCATGAAATAGAGATTCACTTATAAAACTACTTTATGCATTTTAATTCTTGCAGAAAATTTTGCCTTATGAGTTGATATCCTTTTCGTTAAAAGAGAGCCTTTAAGAGGATGTAGCTCATTGGCTTGAAATGTGAATCTTTTAAACTGCATGAGTAAAAGATTTACTTATAAAATTATTTTATGCATTTTAATTCTTGATGAAAATTTTGCCTAATGAGGTGAAGTCCTGTTCATAAAAAGAGAAACTTTTAAAAGGGGTAATTAATTGGGTATGTTATCTGGAAAGGTTGTGAATCTCGCAAAGAGTGCTTGAAATAGAGATTCACTAATAAAAATTTTTATAACCTTATTTCTGGAAGAATATTTGGCAAAAGAGTTGATATCCTGTTCTTAAATAGAGAGTCTTTAATAGGGTGTAACTTATATAACGCTTGTGAATCTTAAAAATATTGCATAAAATAGTGATTTACTTATAAAATTATTTTATGCATTTTAATTCTGGCGGAAAGTGTGGCAAATGAGTTGATATCCTGTTCCTAAAAGAGGGAGCCTTTAAGGGTGTCTAGCTCATTGGCGAATGTTGGCTTGAAACGTTTGTAAATCTTACAAAAATTATTTTTATGCATTTTAATTCTTGCAGAAGATTTTGCATAATGAGGTGATATTCGGTTCGTAAAAAAAGTTATTTAAGAGGGTGTAGCTCATTGGCTTGAAACGTTTGTGAATCTTACAAACTGTATGAAATAGAGATTCACTTATAAAATTATTTTATGCATTTTAATTCTTGCGGAAAATTTTGCGTAATTAGTTAATATCCTATTCGTAAAAAGAGAGACTTTTAAGAGGGGGTAGTTAATTGGATCTGTTCGCTTGACAGGTTGGGAATCTGACAAAGATTGCATGAAATAGATATTCACTAATAAAAATTTATATACACCTTAATTCTGGTAGAATATTTGACAAAAGAGTTGATATCCTGTTCGTAAAGAGAGAGCCTTTAATAGGATGTAACTTATTGGCGCTTGCTGTTTTCAAACGCTTGTGAATCTAAAAAACATTGCATAAAATAGTGATTCATTTATAAATTTGTTTTATGCATTTTAATTCTGGCGGAAAGCGTAGCAAAGTTCTATCCTGATCGTAAAGAGAGAGAGATTTTAATAGGGTGTAATTTATAAGTTTCTGTTAGCTTGAAACGTTTGTGAATCTTGCAAACATTGCATAGAGCTTAACTTATAAAATTATTTTATGCATTTTAATTCTGGTGTAAAGTGTAGCAAATTAGTTTTATCCTGATCGTAAAGAGAGAGAGAACCCTATTAAATAGGGCGTAGTTTATTGGCTTCGGCTAGCTTGAAACGTTTGTGAATATTGCAAACATTGCATAAAATAGAGATTCACTAATAAAATTATTTTATGCATTTTAACTCTGGTGGAAAATGTGGCAAATGAGTTGATATCCTGTTCCTAAAAGGGGGAACTTTTAAGAGAGTGTAGCTCATTGGCGGCTGTTGGCTTGAAACGATTGTGAATCTTACAATCTGCTTGAAATAGAGATTTACTAATAAAATTATTTTATGCATTTTAATGATAAAACATATTTTTTCCGTTCTGAATTCAAAGCCGATTTTTAAAATGAATCATTGCATTCAGAAACAAAAAATAAAGATAAAATCTAAAATTAATCTAATTTTTTTACATTATAATTAATCCAGAACTATATATTGCTTTGATTTTTCAAGATTACGAATAATCATAGGCAAAAGCGGAAAATTACTTTAATGCTAAATTATCGGTACTTTACTAATTAAAATTTAATCATTCGGGTTATTGTTAACAATAATTCATGACATGGAAAATGCACATTTAAAACCCTTTCCATTTGTTTATGATGTACTTTATTAACAATAGCCTGGATCTAAAATCGATAAGATTGATAGAATTCGATTTTGAAATCCATAATAACTGTTCCTATTCATCTTTTCTCTGTGTTACGAGGTAGGTCATGAACTATTTTTCACATCGATTTCATTCGATTAAAACGATTACATTACCCCTCTAATGTCCCGTCTAAATTCTTTGTCTTATCGGCCTAATTGAAAGCCTCAGCAGTAACCGGTATAAAGCGAAAATTCGTTTCGCTTACTGGGGATATTTCCTCGACCCTACACCTGGCGTATCCCTTTCGCTCTAAGCGCCAGGGAGGGGCTCCCGGGGGCCCTAATGACCGTCTTAAGGGGGCCCTATGTTTTGTTTGCGGCGCCGATAATTGCCGTGGCCCCCTGTCAATCACGCCATCTGAGGGCCCTTATTAACCGCAACGAGAATCCGGCTCGCCAGGGCTCGGCGTTATTAGAGGGGTGGGCGCCGAAGATAGAGAATTTTTTTTTAATTCTTTTCTTTGGTTATTGTTGTTTCGTAATAAGAGATACTTTTTTGCAGTTAGCACGTTTCGCGTTGCGTTTGGAAGCTTAAGCGTTTTAAGGGTGGCTACAGCGAGTTTTTTTTTCTTTTTAACTTTCTTTTTGTAGGGCTCGTTGAAAGGAGGTGAAGTTTGCTCGCCAATTTGGCGACCTTAAATGTCATTATGCATTCACGTCATGTTTCTTTCGTTTTCTGTTAAGCACCGGTTATCCGAAATGTGTACTGCTGGCTACGAAGCTAATAGTTTTCTGCTTTCACTGCTTTTTTGTGAAGAATTATTAAGAGTGATGCTTTACGCTTCGAATTTAGGAGAAGAATATCTTTTATTCCCCAATTTCCCTTTTCCAATTTTGCTCAATTCACTTACAAAAAAATTGTTAGCCATCTTTTGCAACATGTTATCTACAGTACTTATATATTTTTTTAATTCAATGAATTTTAGTTTTTAATCAAAATCATTAATACAGACATGCTATTATACAGGGCGTACGTTCAGTATAAAATATAATACTTAATAATAAAGTCCTAGTAAATATAATGCTTAAAAAGGCTGAGAAAGTAAATTTTAAATTTTAAGTACTCATTTGCTTCTATTGCAATAAAGGTTAGAAACCTTTTAATCATTGATTTGGACTCCTTAGGACCGGCCTCACTAAAGTTATTTAAGGCTAACCGTGATTAATCTCTGTTTTAACGGAGAATTGCTTCGCACTATTGGTTGGCGTCATGGGTTAATCGCGGTTAGCCGTTAAATGACTTTAATGAGACCAGTCCTTAGTGGTGTAAATTACTTTCTCAATGGTTTTCAAGTATTTTATTTTGCCGATATATGAATGATTTCTCTTTTTTCTGAAACTAGTTTCAGATACAGACGAACTTTAATAACAAAGACGATATATTTTAAAAAATTTATAATATACACTTATAATTTTATTAATAATTTGTCCTGTAGTAATGACTACAAAATTATATAATAGAATTAAAGTTATATTTAGCTCAAGCGCAGTAATAGAGCATTTACATATTCATATCTAGCCGTCAGTTCAATTTTTTAAAATTAATCTGCACCATTATATTCCTCTTCGAAAGCTACTTCTTTTCTGTAATTTTCGTATACTATTCCTAAGCAACGTTAAATAAAATCCTTTTTTGTCTTTTTTTTTTAATAAATGAACGATGTTCCCTAAAATATTGCAATCATTGGGAACAGTTAGATGAAAGTTGTTCAAAATTTACACATAATTCTCAGCTATTTATGATACAGGATTGTCAAAATCTTTTTTTTTCTATTTCATTTGTGCTTCCTATTTATTTTTATTTCATATTTCGTATGGGGTTCCCTAATTGCAGAAGTTCCCAAACCTTCACTAGTAAGTGAGTATGAGAATGTTCTTTACATCGCCAAAATTGACAGTTAATTACCTTGTCGTTATAGCCGAACACTGACCGATTGGTTAAGGCGCTGATCGTCGGTACCGGAGTGCATGGATGTTCGAAGCCGTTCGGAATCTGCTTTAAACAGTAGGTCCCTTTCTCATTAGCCCTCGTGTGCAAAACAGTAGACCGTAGCGCTCCAAACCAAACCTTGTCGTTATAATTAAACTTCCCTTATACACGATATCCTACAGCGCAAACAGGTGAACGGTATGAGAAGTTTTGTATATGGATTACAAATGAGATGCGCTTATGGAATGTCGAAAAAAAAATTAGTTCCAAAATGTCCACCAGAGGGTGCCTTTTCGAGAAAAGCGTGAAATTTAATACAATAAACGCCCAAAACGGAATTCATAACTAATATTAACATTTATTGACTAGTTTCTGATCACCTTGCCATCGAACCACATTAAGTAATGGTAACGGAGAAACAAAAACAGTTTATTCTCTTAAATTTAACGTTTTTCTCGAAAAGGCGCCGTCTGGTGGACATTTCGGAAATAAAATTTACCGTGAGCGTATCTCGTGTATATCCCATTTACAAAATTTCGTTGTAATCTGTTCACCCGTTTGCGCTGTAGGAAGCTATTTATAGGGAAAGTTTAATTTTAACCCAAGGTTTTTTTTTAGAAAATTAAACAAATTAAAATTTATTTTTTTTAGAAAAATTAACAAAACTCCAACTGGTTTAATATAAACTGGTCATTGCATAAAAATCATGTGTGTATTTAAACTTTTTAATTCACTTTTCGAACATTTTATTTGGCGAATATATGAACGATTTCTTCTTTTATTGAGCTAGTTTCCGAGAGATACTGAAACATACCTCCAAATAACGACGATATACTTATATAACGACGATAAATTTTCATAATATACATTTAGAATTCTTTAAATAAGTTACTCTGTGGTAATGACTACAATGTTACATAACAGAGTAAGGGTATATTTCGAGTTAAAATATTCTCAGTTTTTTAAAAACCCTGTGAAACTGCTATTTTGAAAAGATTCTAAATAAGTTTATTTTTCCGTAGGACAACTACATAATCAAATAAAAACAAAAATATATTGCTTTTTATAGGGTTGCAAGGTTTATTCTTGTAACCATAAGTGCACATCGGAATTAAAAGCCACTTTATCACAAGTTTACAATTTTACAGGAGAGCTAAAGAAAGATTTTTGACAGATGTGTTTTAGTTGGACCGTTTCTTGAAAAGCTTCCTAAACGGCTTTGCGGAAGTAAAGAAGGCATAATGTCTGTACACATACGAAAATTATAGAAAAAAGTTTTGACTAAATGAGGGTCTGTACATAGATACCATGCTGGATCATAGCTTTTATCCAACTTGCTAAATCTCTCAGTTTTTTTAAGAAATAAAAAATGTTTTTATCACATAATAGAGAACAAATTATGAACGTATATAAAAATACTCCTAATATTTTTTTAAATATAGAACATGTTGTATTTTACTTTGTACAGATGTAAAATAAATTTTGATTCATATTGGTAATACATTTAATTTTTTTAACTGTATAAAGAAACTGTTCAAAATTTTCTAAACAAACTAATATTTATTGTTGTATATTAAATATTTTAGTTAATAAATATTTAAGATTTGTCTTAATTTATCACATTATTTAGCTTTGATATATTTGCTGTTTTTATTTGTGTGTTCCATTTACTGTGGGAGGAGGAGAAGGCCCTGTAAAAAATTATCGTCTTGGGGCTAAAATTGGTTTAATTCGGTTCTGGGTTTTAGCTAAGTATATGGCTCTAAGTTACTTGTCATATTCCTCAAAGATTCACCTTTACACGTTATTTCTATTTGAGTGTTTTTCAATTTTGATATTCTTTGTATCAGCTTAAAAAAATAAGGTTATTTTAAATATTAAGAAATGGTAACTTTTAAATCAGAAAAAAACCATTTCGTGTAATTACATATGTCGCGGCCGCAATGGTTCTTTTAGAATTGTTTTGGAGGAACTATAATTTTGCATCCATGTAAAAGTATTTTCACAACATGTAACTATTGAGTGTTTAGACTAATTTGATTTAAAACCTTACTACTCTAAATCTTCGGGAACAGGAGTGATATAGACATATTTTAGTATATTTAACTTTTTTTCGAGTAAGTAAGAAATATATTTCCGATTTATTTCAATTTTGATTGATTATCTCTACTTCTTCCGACTCTATTCATGTAAACTATTTTTCTATTGAAAAAAGGGTTTTGAGATTTTTTTAAATGGTTATTTTTAAAGTTAAAGTCATTTTCATTAATGATTTTAGAAAAAAAGAGTACTGTTGAACTAAATATTTTTCCAAATATAATTTAACTACAAACAATTAATAGGGGAAATTCATCTACTTACCTTAATATCAATAAAAGGAAAAGGTAATATATGTTAGAGAAATGGTTGGTAATGAATTTAAAGAAAGAAAAATTATTAAATTATTAAACTGTTTTTATCAATGTGTTATTTCTTGAAAATATTTTCTTTCTTATTAAAAGCTACTCAAATTTCTAAAATGGTAGGAACTCCTTAAAATGTTTTAAAGCTTAATGATTTCTTTATCAAATTCATCTTCTAATTCCATCTTGATTGTGACTTATTTTATCTTTATGACTGATAATAGTTCTAAACTTCTAGAAGGGAACCAAATAGGTAATAGGAGACTTGAGGATACATTGGGTCGTCTTATTGGTTTGTATGATAGTAGACATTTGTAATTCCTTTGGAGTAATAGCTCCTGGTCTTATTAACATTATTTTATCTTTAAAACTGATAATAGTTCTGAACTTCTTGAAGGCAATCGAATAGGTAGTAGGGTGCTTGAGGATACATTGGATCAGGTCTTATTGAATGATAGTAGACATTTGATTCCGCTTTGAGTAATAGGTCCTGGTCTTATTGACATTATTTTATCTTTATAACTAATAATAGTTCTAAACTACTTGAAGGGAACCGAATAGGTAGTAGGGTGCTTGAGGATACACTGGGTCAAGTCTTATTGGTTTGGATGATAGTAGACATTTGTACTCCGGGTTGAGTAATAGGTCCTGGTCTTATTGACATTATTTTTTCCTTATAACTGATAATAGTTCTAAACTACTTGAAGGGAACCGAATAAGTAGTAGGATGCTTGAGGATACACTGGGCCAAGTCTTATTGGTTTGGATGATAGTAGACATTTGTAATCCGTTTCGAGTAATAGGTCCTGGTGTTATTAACAATGAGGTAATAAGAAATTCACAATAGCATATCCAGGGAGTAGGCTGAAAGGCTCGAGCTCTCCCCCCCAATTTAAATCCTTTGACATAAAGGCCAATGTTTAGAAAACTGAAAACGTATTGAGAAAACACAATACAGCAAGAACGTCTTTTTACCTTTGTTAAATAGTCATCGGAAATATCAAAATAAACATAACTCTTCTTATTTAAGAAATGACAAAGGAAAGAAATAGTCAAATTTTGAATTTCTTTACAACCCCCAACACACACACACACACACACACACATATATATATATATATATATATATATATATATATATATATATATATATGTATATATATATATATATATATATATATATAGAGTTAGATTTTGATTGTTTCTTAATTTTAATGCTCTTTTATGTATTTGAACCAAATCAGAACAATGTTAAAAGGATTGATAAAATAATTAAAATGACATTTTGACTTCAAGTACATTTTCTATTTATTACAGTATAGTATGACTTACTGAGTTTTGTGAAACGATTACGTTTTAGTTTTTTGACTAGCCCAAGATAAAATCCTTGGTTTATGCGTGCATCTAGCGTTTTAAAAATATAGACGTTACTCTTTTTTAACATTTTCAAAAAAAAAAAAGTGTTTCAACAGCTTGAAGAATATATGCATTAACAATTTTTTATTATTATTAATGGTTTGTAATGAATGAAATCAAAGGGTTTTTTGTAATCAAATTTTTGAATTTTTCGTTGTACAATTCTTAAAAATTTAAAAGTACCACCTAAATATTTATAAGAATGCATCATGTTTATCTCAAATAAACACATAGGCTAAGGGCCAGTTTTCGGGCTTGTAAAATATATTGTTTTTAAAAGCAGAGTATTTATTATATTGCATACTGTTTAAGATTAACGAGACATCTGTTCCTGAAAATATGAAATTCTTTATTTTATATTTTGAAGATTCTATATATAAAATTATCTATTTTTCTAAATACTGTGATTTATGAATTTCACCCTCTGCTAGAACGAAATTTAAATTTTTCAAATTTTTAATAACTCTATTAAAGGAACGTTGTACTTTTCTGGCAAATAAAGTTTGCATTATAATAACCTATTTTTTAATTAATAATAAAAAGTTTCGAACTGTTTAGTTCGAAAACTTTAGCAATATATTTTATTTATGGTATAATAATACCAATTTTTTAAATATTTAAAAAATTGGTTTTATTATGCTACAAATAAAATTTATAAAATATTTTTTTTAATTGAAAACATTAATTTTAAAATTGCAGGTATCGTTTAAACGTTAGTTTATAAAAAAATAGACATACTTCAAGTTTCAATTTGATTTAAAAAATTAGTTTATAATATACATATTTTAAAAAAATATTTTGTGAAAAAGTGTGTTTCCTCTTGGGGTACATTTTTTATGTTATTTTAAAAAGTATACTATCTAAAAGGACAAAGCTAAATATATTTTCAAGCTAGACTTTTATGAAAGAACAAAGAAAAAAAATTATTCTAAAGTGAGCAAAATAATTTATTTTGTGATGAATCAAAGGAAATCTGTATAAATTAAAATTTTGGTAAGTCTAGAAAGATACTATATCTGCTTAAAACATAACTCATATAATATGCATACATGTACTTTTGCTTCTATATCACATTTTATAATACACGGGTGGGCAAGCTCCTTGATAGTCCGAGCCATTTTTCAAAATCTGAAATTTTTCGCGAGCCCCAATTAAATACGCACTTAAAAGGTATTAGGATTTTTTTTACAAAAATTATATTTATTGAATGACATTTGGAAGTTCTTAGTCCTTTAATTTTTCAAGGAAATTTTTGAATTGTCAATGAATAAATTAATCACGACAATAAATATTGCATTGATGCGAATGTTTTGGTTTGGTTTGGTTTGGAGCGCTACGGTCTACTGTTTTGCACACGAGGGCTAATGAGGGCTACAGTTTAAAGCCGATTCCGAACGGCTACAAACATCCATGCCAGAAGCGGGATTCGAACCCACGAACTCCGGTTCCGAAGAGCAGCGCTCTACCATTCGGCCATCGTTCGGCTTGCGAATGTAATTTAACGTCTATGCATTAGAAAGGTCTGTGCATTAGAAATTTCTATACACCAGGGAATCACATAAACTTAATTATTAATTTTTTTTTCAATAATGCTACTAAATCTGGCTATTGATTACATAACCAAATATTTCTTCCATTTTTACATTCAGTATATTAAGTTTCATAATTTGTAGCCTAATAGAAAATGTCTAAACTATACTATAATAATAACATACGGACATTCCTGATAGAATGACCAGATCATCAAATCGACCAGGAGAGATCAAGCTCCTTGATATTTCGAGCCATTTTTCATAATTTGAAATTTTTTGCGAGCCGCAATTAAATACGTATTTAAAAGGTATGCAAAAAAGGTATTAAAAATTTTTTTTACAGAAATTATATTTATCAAATGTCATTTGAAAATTCTTCGATCTTTAATTTTTCAAGGAAATTTTTGAATTGTCGATAATTTTTTGCATTGGTGCGAATGTAATTTACAATGTGTTACACTGTTTTCATAACATCAGGATATTTTAAATATTTTGTAACAAGATGTTCTCGGTGAATTATGCAGTAAATCAGTACGAATTGTGGAATTTGAGAATCATCTCTTAAAAGTCCAATAAGACCGATTTTTTTACCCATCATTGCCGGAGCTCCATCAGTTGTAACATTTTTTAAAAATATATTAACATAATGAAAAGGGAACTCTAGTACATTTATCGTGAGCCATAAATAATCCTTCAAAGAGCCGCATGTGGCTCGCGAGCAGCAGGTTGGTATATGGGAACCTTGCTATATGGGAATTTTTACGTTTTCAAAAGGAATAAAATGAATAAAATAAAATAAATCTTTTTTATTCATTCATGGTATAAGTATTTTGTTTACGATCATTCTTTCCCTTACATTACCATTGCGTTAAGGTATCCGTCTACATTCGAAGAACTTTTTTTCTTTAAACGTATAAAATAGTTCATGTTTTTACATTTTTAGATTTATTTTTTATATTATTATAGAGAATTGCACTTAAAAAATTTATTCCTGGAGAAGTTTTTATAAAATTTCTAATAAATTAAGAAAATTTAGTAAAAAATCGTTTTTTTTTCAAAAGGTCTAACTTTTTAATAAATTAAATTACCTCAATATTTTTTGATGCAATACATATCTTATACTCTGGAATAGTGAATCACCTAAAATAGTTGCTTAATTTACATTTTGAAAAAAATTTTGGTCCTTCAAAATCATACACATTGAATTTTTAAAGAATTTTCATTACCTTTATATCTAAATATCAGTGTAACATCATTAAAAAACATCCATATTTAAAGCTTTTAGGTCATTTACTAGTAAATACTATCAAAAGCATTCATAATAACTTTCAACAAAATACTTTAAGAACTTTTTGAAAAACAACATTTCAAGTTTCAACATTTTATTAAAAATACTGTTCTGAGAAAAACGCATTTGAAGTTTATGAAAGCAACTTTAACTATTAAAAAATTAAAATACATGTTTAAAATTCCCCACACTTTCTTGCCTCAAAACTTTCCAATTGCCAAGTTACTAATTATTAAAAACACTAGAAAAATGTTTAAACTAATCTTCATGAAAATTTAAAAAGTTTTGTCCAAAAAATGCTTTTAAAAGATTCACAATTTCCAGTTCCGAAGTCGCTACTTCCGTTTTGTTTTCACGGCTGTCACTGATGTTTAAACAGCTGTAACTTTCTCTAAAATGCAGTAGAGACAAAATAAAAACAGGTTTAGAAGCCTAAAAGTTGAAATTTTACAATAGAGAAACAAAAAAAATATGGTTTTTGGCAAAAATGACGTTTTTAACGTGGATACCTTAAGTGATATTCCTTGTAAACATATCAAATTGGCAATCATTATAGCCATAAAAATATATATTTCTTAACCTACTTATTGCAACGGAAATGTCAGCTAGAAATCCGTTTACAACCTTGCATTTAAATTGTCAATTTCGACCTTTAATGTAGTTCATAGTTCTCTCCTCAAAGCTATGTGTTAATTTAAATATCTTTTGTAGATATGTTAGAGATTAAAAACAGATTTAGAAGCCTAAAAGTTGAAATTTTACAATAGAAAAAAAAAATATGATTTATGGCAAAAAATGACGTTTTTAATGTAGACGGATACCTTATGTGATATTCCTTGTAAACATATCAAATTGGCAATCATTATAGCCATAAAAATATATATCTCTTAACCTACTTACTGCAACGGAAATGTCAGCTAGAAATCCGTTTACAACCTTGCATTTAAATTGTCAATTTCGACCTTTAATCTAATTCATAGTTTTCTCCTCAAAGCTATGTGTTAATTTAAGTATCTTTTGTAGATATGTTATGTATTTAAAACAGATTTAGAAGCCTAAAAGTTGAAATTTTACAATAGAAAAACAAAAAATATGATTTTTGGCAAAAAAAATGACGTTTTTAACGTAGACGGATGCCTTAAGTGATATTACTTGTAAACATATCAAATTGACAATCATTATAGCCATAGAAATATATATTTCTTAACCTACTTATTGCAACGGAAATGTCAGCTAGAAATCCGTTTACAACCATGCATTTAAATTGTCAATTTCGACCTTTAATCTAGGTCACAGTTTTCTCCTCAATGCTATGTGTTAATTTAAATATGTTTTGTAGTTATGTTATGGATTTAAAACAGATTTAGAAGCCTAAAAGTTGAAATTTTACAATAGAGAAACAAAAAAAATATATGATTTTTGGCAAAAAATGACATTTTTAAAGTAGACGGATACCTTAAAGTTTTGTGAACTCCCGAGTTCTTTTTGACAGCTCTCACTGATATTTAAAGAGCTCTAACTTTTATTTATAATGCTGTAGAGACAAAACAAAAACAGATTTAGAAGCCTAAAAGTTGAAATTTTACAATAGAGAAACAAAAAAAATATGATTTTTGGAAAAAAAAATGACGTTTTCAACGTAGACGGACACCTTAAAGTTTTGTGAACTCCTGAGTTCTTTTTGACAGCAGTTCTATTTAAACAGCTGTAACTTTTCTTTAAAATGACGTTGTGACAAAGCAAAAACAGATTTAGAAGCATAAAAGTTGAAATTTTACAATAGAAAAACAACAACAACAAAAAAAATATATGATTTTTGGCAAAAAATGACGTTTTCTATTTAGACGGATACTTTAAAGTTTTGTGAACTCCGGAGTTCTTTTGTAATTAGAATTAATTAAAACCGGCGAACACCAGCTCGCCAAGCTCAGTGATTAGCAGCCAAATCTCGTTCCGCCACCAATAATGTAGCTGAGCGGATAAACCAACAATCCGCTAATGGCGATGGGCGGGATCTGAGCGTGAACAACGGTCGCCTGCCCCCCTGCCTTCTTCCACGGACAGACAGACAATTAGGGCATCATCGCCTCCTACTATCTCCATCTTACCTTTGACTTATTTTTAGTTTAGTTTTTTCAGAGATCCCTGGGCAACGCATTAAGGAAGCACAATCACTAATAGTCCGGCGGAGATAGGAATTTCTGTCGTGAGGAACCCCCTCCTCCTTACCTTACTTTACTTCTTTATAATAAACACCATCTTTCTCTCTCTTTCTCGTGTTTGTTTTTTTAGATCTGCTGAGGTTTTTGTTAATTCTTAGATTCATTTTCGCGGGGCCGTCTTGTACGAGATAATTCTTTATTTCGTTATTTATTTTTTTTTCTTTTATGCTGCAAACTCGTTTTTTGTTTTCTGAAGCTATATCTTTGATCGTGCTAATCTTTTTATATTCTGCATCTCGTTCAACGAAGAACATTTTTTTATATATATTTATGTATTTTGATAAGCGATGGATATATATCGAAGCAATCTCTCTTGAGGGAGGGAGGGGATGAATATTCCTCACCGTGGTGACTAATTTAATATAGGCTTGACTTTGAAGTTGTGTAATGGAAATTTATTGCTGCATAGATTACGGTTCGTTATGAGAATGTCTCTGGGTATTAGAATGACGAATTATTTCAGACGTAACAGAAATGTCCTATGAGTGTAATCTCCAAAAAACTTGATATAATTATTGCATCTCTTCAAATCAATATCTGGAAGAAATATTTATCTTTTCAGAATTTCTTTCACGGGTTTACATTATACAATCAGAAACTTCAATTTGTACAAATTTTAAATACAAAGTAAAGTTCATTATGAGGACAGGATTTAGGAGGATAAATTATTTAACTCGTGGCAGAAGTAACCTATGACAGAAATCTAAGAAAGACTGCACTATAATATCAAAAAATTCTAATTTGTGTGAGTATTAAGGATAGATTTAAGTTCATTATAAGAATGCACTTCAAGATATTAGAATGACGACTTATTTCAGACTTAACAGAAATTTCCAATGAGTGTAATCTCCAAAAAAAAAAAAAAAATGATATCATTATTGCATCTATTAAAATCAATATCTGGAAGAGATATTTATCTTTTCAGAATTTTCTTTTACATGTTTACATTATATAATCAAAAACTTCAATTTGTGCAAATCTTAAAGATAGATTAAAGTTCATTATGAGAACAGGATTTAGGAGGATGAATTATTTAACCCGTAGCAGAAGTAATTTATGACTGCTATCTACAAAAGACTGAGAAATATTGCACTATAATATAAAAAAATTCTGATTTGTGTAAATATTAAAGACATATTTAAGTTCATTATTAGAATGCACTTCAAGATATTAGAATGACGAATTGTTTCAGACGTAACAGAAATGTCCTATGAGGGTAATCTCCAAAAAACTTGATATAATTATGGCATCTCTTCAAATCCATATCTGGAAGAAATATTTATCTTTTCAGAATTTTCTTTCACAGGTTTACATTATACAATCAGAAACTTCAATTTGTATAAATCTTAAATATAAATTAAAGTTGATTATGGGGGCAAAATTTAGGAGGATGAATTATTTAACCCGTCGCAGAAGTAACTCATGACTGCTATCTACAAAAGACTGAGAAATATTGCACTATAATATCAAAAAATTCTAATTAGTGTAAATATTAAAAATAGATTTATGTTTATTATGAGAATGCAGTTCAAGATATTAGAATGAAGAATTATTTGAGACATAACAGAAATTTCCTAGAGGGTAATCTCCAAAAAACTTGATATAATTATTGCATCTCTTACAATCAGTATCTGAAAGAAATATTTATCTCTTCAGAACATTTTTCGCATGTTTATATTATAAAATCAAAAACTTCAATTAGTACAAATCTGAAAAATAGATTAAAGTTCATTGTAAGAACAGCATATTAAAAGGACGAATTATTTCAATCTAAGCAGAAGTGACCTATGAGTGTAATCTCCAAAAGACTAAGAAAGACTGCACTGTAATATCAAAAAATTCCGATTTGTGTAAATATTAAAGACATATTTAAGTTCATTATTAGAATGCACTTCAAGATATTAGAATGACGAATTATTTCAGACGTAACAGAAATGTCCTATGAGTGTAATCTCCAAAAAACTTGATATAATTATTGCATCTCTTAAAATCAATATATGCAAGAAATATTTACCTTTCAGAATTTTCTTTCACGGGTTTACATTTTACACTCAAAAACTTCAATTTGTATAAATCTTAAATATAAATTAAAGTTGATTATGGTGGCAGAATTTAGGAGGATGAATTATTTAACCCGTCGCAGAAGTAACTCATGACTGCTATCTACAAAAGACTGAGAAATATTCCATTATAATATCAAAAAATTCTAATTTGTGTAAATATTAAAATAGATTTATGTTCATTATGAGAATGCAGTTCAAGATATTAGAATAAAGAATTATTTGAGACGTAACAGAAATTTCCTATGAGGGTAATCTCTTAAAATCATTGTCTGGAAAAAACAGGATTTAGAAGGACGAATTATTTAACCCGTAGCTGAAGTAATATATGAGTGCAATCTCCAAAAAACTTAGAAAGACTGCACTATAATATCAAAAAGTTCTAATTTGTGTAAAGATAGATTTAAGTTCATTATGAGAATCCACTTCAAGATATAAGAATGACGAATTACTTTAGACGTAACAGAAATTTTGTATAAGGGTAATCTCCAAAAAACTTGATATAATTATTGCATCTCCTAAAATCAATATCTGGAAGAAATATTTATCGTTTTAGAATTTTCTTTCACGGGTTTACATTATACATTCAAAATCTTCAATTTGTACAAATCGAAAAATAGATTAAAGTTTATTATGAGAACAGCATATTAGAAGGACGAATTATTTCAATCGAAGCAGAAGTGACCTACGAGTGCAATCTCCAAAAGACTAAAAAAGACTGCACTATAATATCAAAAAGTTCTAATTTGTGTAAAGATAGATTTAAGTTCATTATGAGAATCCACTTCAAGATATAAGAATGACGAATTACTTTAGACGTAACAGAAATGTTCTATTGAAGGTAATCTCCAAAACACTTGATATAATTATTGCATCACTTGCCCTCAATATCTGGAAGAAATATTTATCTCTTCAGAACATTTTTCACAGGTTTATATTATAAAATCAAAAACTTCAATTAGTACAAATCTGAAAAATAGATTAAAGTTCATTGTAAGAACAGCATATTAAAAGGACGAATTATTTCAATCTAAGCAGAAGTGACCTATGAGTGTAATCTCCAAAAGACTAAGAAAGACTGCACTGTAATATCAAAAAATTCCGATTTGTGTAAATATTAAAGACATATTTAAGTTCATTATTAGAATGCACTTCAAGATATTAGAATGACGAATTATTTCAGACGTAACAGAAATGTCCTATGAGTGTAATCTCCAAAAAACTTGATATAATTATTGCATCTCTTCAAATCAATATCTGGAAGAAATATTTATCTTTTCAGAATTTTCTTTCACGGGTTTACATTATACATTCAAAATCTTCAATTTGTACAAACATTAATATAAATTAAAGTTCATTATAGGAGCAGAATTTAGGAGGATGAATTATTTAATCCGTAGGAGAAGTAACCTACGACTGCTATCTACAAAAGACTAAGAAACACTGCACTATAATATAAAAAAAATTCTAATTTGTGTAAATATTAAAATAGATTTAAGTTCATTATGAGAATGCAGTTCAAGATATTAGAATAAAGAATTATTTGAGACGTAACAGAAATTTCCTATGAGGGTAATCTCTTAAAATCATTGTCTGGAAAAAACAGGATTTAGAAGGACGAATTATTTAACCCGTAGCTGAAGTAATATATGAGTGCAATCTCCAAAAAACTTAGAAAGACTGCACTATAATATCAAAAAATTCTAATTTGTGAGAGTATTAAAGATATATTTAAGTTCATTATAAGAATGTACTTCAAGATATTAGAATGATGAATTATTTCAGACGCAACAGAAATGTCCTATTAGTGTAATCTCCAAAAAACTTTATAATTATTGCACCAATACAATTGCAACAATTATTACAATCAATATCTGGAAGAAATATTTATCTCTTTAGAGCATATTTCGCAGGTTTAAGACTAAGAAACACTGCACTATAATATAAAAAAAATTCTAATTTGTGTGAGTATTAAAGATAGATTTAAGTTCATTATGAGAATGCACTTCAAGATATTATAATGACGAATTATTTCAGACGTAACAGAAATGTTCTATTGAAGGTAATCTCCAAAACACTTGATATAATTATTGCATCTCCTAAAATCAATATCTGGAAGAAATATTTATCGTTTTAGAATTTTCTTTCACGGGTTTACATTATACATTCAAAATCTTCAATTTGTACAAATCTTGACGTTAGATTAAAGTTCATTATGAGAACAGGATTTAGGAGGGTGAATTATTTAACCCATAGCAGAAGTAACCGATGATTAAGTAAATTTTGAAATAAACATAAAGTCATAAATACCTTATTTAAGTAATTTATATTTCATAATCTAGCAGAATCTGCCATTCAGATTTACAAAAACAAATGAACATTGATGAGTCTCAAATTTTTCTGTTTTAAACTGCATGATCATTGTATTTTCATTAAGTAAATGCTTCTGCACAAGAGATATTTCTAACACTTATAACAGTATAACTGTTCAAAAATTCATTTTTAATGCTTAAAACAGCAATTAAATTAGATATAAGTGCATTCATTTCTGAATTATGCCATTAAATGTTTTTGAAATTGTTGTTTAATAATCAATGCTAAACAAATTCCACAAGAGTGAAACGTTTTAAAATAAGCAGATCATATTTAACTCATTTTTATCACGCAATTAACTTTTATGTTTATGTCTTATGCTAATTATAAAGTGGACATGTAATAAAATATGAATTTCTCTGATATTATCTCCGTATAAATCACAAAGGTAACACATCGCGAGTGACAGGGACTGTTAAACGCTATCGACAATGAAATGGACAGTAAATTAGTACTAATATAGCAAGCATCTTATTAGGATAAAGAGTTAGAGTCACAGATACTAACCGTTTTTTTTTTCGGATTCAAAAAATACTTGAAGTCTAACTTCACTAGCAGAAAATCGGAGATCCAAATTTACAAAAGCTTAATCAGACCCATTCTTACTTATTCTGCTGAGACCTGGGCAATGACAGAAAAAGTAAAAAATATCATTTCTGTTTTGGAAAGAAAAATTTTGAGAAGTATTTTTGGTGGTATAAAACATAATAATATCTGGAGAAGAAGAACTAACTCTGAACTCTGTGAATCTTTTAAAGATCTAGATATAGTACAATATATAAGGATTCAGAGAATTAAATGGGCAGGACACCTGTGCAGAATGGATGAAGATCGTGTAACAGAAAAGATCTCTCGGACAGACCATTTGGCACCCTAAACTTATGTGGCTCGACTGTTTGGAATCAGACTTTTTTAAAAACTACTAACTGGATGTCCATGGCCAGGAACAGAAGAGATTGGAATTCGATTCTGAGGAAGGCAAGGGAATGTGGCGTTCTAATGTTAACAGCGTCGAAGAAATTTTCGTCAAATGCAAATTGACACGGATGCAAATTTCCCTCGATGCTGCGAGCGCGAGCATGTTGCAGTATATAAGGTGAGAGGCACAGTTCAGTCGGAAGGTTTTTTCTTGCCCGTTGAACCCCTCAGTTTTCTGTGCTTGCACAGATCTTGAGTTCAGTATTTTGTCTCTCTCGCTGTTAATTTATTAAAAAAAAAATATTTTGTTCTAATCTGCATTCGTAGCTTAAGTCTGTAATTACCTTATATTCACCATAATTTCTATCCAGCAACTTCATTTAATTTTACTTATGATGGTTAATTTGTTTGCTTCATTAGTGTTTTATCATTTCTCGTCGAAACTCATGCATCTCTGCCCTCCCACATTTAAATTTCTTTAACTTGTTGTCATGCCAACTCATTTTCCTAGTTTTGTACAAATCCATTGTCAGTATTCCAGCACTAGAGGGCTTGGACCACTAAGTGCTGTAGCCAACTTTTTCTGTGAGCTTCTGTGAGCTTCAGTCGAGAGGGGAAATCACTTCACTCTCGGCTTTGGAATTAGCGTGCTCAATCTAAAGAACTTTTCGCCAGATTGTCACTTGCAAGCCGCAAGTGTTATCAACGCACTGATGTCTTTATACTTTACCTTTTTACTCTTTATTTACTTATTAGTCTTTTAATAAAAGCTCATGTTGACGATTAGTTTGTTCCGCTTCAATATCCCTCTACAGGCCCATCCAGGGCTGTCTGGCTATTGAAGAAGAAGAAGAAGAAAGAGTCAGTAAAGTACAATTTCACTTTGATCAGGGCAAAATTGTTCTTAACTTGATAGCAAACTGATAGCTTATAAACAAGCAATTGTTTTATTAAATATAGGTTTAATGCTATTATAAAAAATCTAGAAAATATTTTAAAACAGAAAATATTTTTAAATAACATAGACAATATTTTCTTACAGTTAAATTTGATCAACCTTTGATTGAATTTTAAAAATAATTCTGAAATTTTTGGAAACAAATTTTTAGGTGGACTGTTTTAGCAGTAATAATGTTTCTTAAACCTTATTTTTTAAGATGTACGTTCATATGAACAAAATAACACATATACTGTTCTTATTAAAATTTGACCATTATGATTTATATTGACAAAAGAATTTTAAAATTTTCGGATCTAATTTGAATTATTATTTGTATATGTCATTGTACCGATGTACTTTTCGACGATGGTCTTAGGAAATTTAGTCCACACCTGTTTATGCACATGCTGACCATTGTAATAAAGTACATCTGTAGAATCATTATTAAAACATTAATAAGGCTTTCAAGCTCTGTTTTAAAGATTGCATTAGTATTAATAGAAAACACAAAACATCGTTTTTATTAAAATTTGACTGTTAATTATTTAAATTTAAATGATTCTGAAGTTAGAAATAATGCTTAACTTTAACTGTTATATGCCATTATAACAGCATTAATAATGTTTTATAAAACTGCTGTTTTAAATGACTAAGTTTGTATGAACCAGTACAAGTTAGACATAGTTCTTATTAAAATTTGATTTTTTATGAATTAAATACACAGAATGATACTGTAATTTTTAGAAAGAAATTTTTAACTAAAATGTTATATGTCACCATAATAGTAGTAATAATTTTTTAAGGATTATGTTTGCGTGAACCAGATTAACATACATATTGTTCTTATTAAAATTTGATTAGTTATAAATTAAATTTCCAGAGACGATCTGAAAATTCTAGCAATAATTATTTTAGTTGAATTGCTCTGGGTCCTTATAAAAGCAGTTGTAATGCTTTTAAAACCACTTTTATAAGGATTATGTTTGAATTTACCAAAATACAGCATTTACAGATTGTTCTTATTAAAATTTGATTAGTTATGAATTACATTTCCAGAAATTATCTGAAAATTCTAGCAATAATTATTTTTTTTAATTGTTATACCTAATTATAAAAGCAATTGTACTGCTTTTAAAACTACTTTTTCAAGGATTACGTTTGATTTTACCAGAATACAGCCTTTACAGATCTTACTTATTAAAATTTGATTAGTTATGAATTAAATTTTCAGAAACGATATGAAAATTCTAGCAATAATTATTTAAGTTGAATTGCTATAAGCTCTTATAAAAGCAGTTGTAATGTTTTTAAAACCACTTTTATAAGGATTATGTTTGAATTTATCAAAATACAGCATTTAGAGATTTTACTTATTAAAATTTGATTAGTTATAAATTAAATTTCCAGAAATAATCTGAAAATTCTAGCAATAATTATTTTAGTTGAATTGCTCTGAGTCCTTATAAAAGCAGTTGTAATGTTTTTAGAACCATTTTTATAAGGATTATGTTTGAATTTACCAAAATACAGCATTTACAAATTTTACTTATTAAAATTTGATTAGTTATGAATTAAATTTCCAGAAACGATCTTAAGTTGCTAGTAATAATTATTTTAGTAGAATTGCTATACGTCCTTATGAAAACAGTTGTAATGTTTTTAAAACCTCTTTTATAAATATTAAGTTTGATTTTACCAGAATACAGGGTTTACAGATTTTACTTATTAAAATTTGATTAGTTATGAATTAAATTTCCAGAAACGATCTGAAATTGTTAGTAATAATTACTTTAGTAGAATTGTTATACGTTCTTATGAAAAAAGTTGCAATGATTTTAAAACCACTTTTATAAGGATTATGTTTGAATTTACCAGAATACGGCATTTACAGATTTGACTTGTTAAAATTTGATTAGTTATGGATTAAATTTCCAGATTATCTGAAATTTTTAGCAATACTTATTTTAGTTGAATTGTTATACGCCCTTATAAAAACAATTGTAATGTTTTTTAAAACACTTTTATAAGGATTAAGTTTGATTTTATCAGAATACAGGATTTACAGGTTTTATTTATTAAAATTTGATTAGTTATGAATTAAATTTCCAGAAACGATCTGAAATTTCTAGCAATAATTATTTCAGTTTAACATCTATACGTCTTTATAAAAGCAGCTGTAATATTTATAAAACCAATTTTTTAGGGATTACGTTTGAATTTACCAGAATACAGCCTTTACAGATTTTACTTATTAAACATTTGACTACATGTCTTATATTTGCTGAAATTAGATTTTTATATGCCAAGAAAGCTAGCGGTGTAGTAGAAATAGCGACACAAGTACGTGCTGCAAGATTTATCATATATTTCTCTTCTTTTAGTTTGCTTTAATGGATTTATTTTTTCCACCAAAGAAAAATGAAAAAAAATAAAACTA
>CM063506.1:28921964-28971964 GCA_032207245.1 Pardosa pseudoannulata
CTATATTTGATTTTGATGTGGTAGGGTTAGCAACTTTCGAAATACATGCATTCATGCTTTTCTAGTATTTAATGCCATTATTTCAAGCCCTATTTTCCCTGGTTAAGAGCAGACGATTAAATTTATCAATGTATCACAAAATAAATAGGTTAAAAATAACGTTTTTCTTGCATTATGGCATCATTCTTTTAACCATCACATTTAATCCTTTCTTATTTTAAATTCTTTAAATACCGTCTGCATTATTTTTATGCATTTTATCACTAAACTTAAATATTAAGTAAAGGATTTTCTTTTATATTTGGATTAAATAATAGATTAGGTACATATGGGATAATTTTAAATTTAATTATCGATTATTTTTTGCTGCAATGGAAATTTTATCATTGGGATTAGCAACAAATTCTATCTACCTGCAAGGTGTAGTAAAAATGACAGTTTCATTCCATTACTTCCATTAATTAATGGGGCAAAAAAATTGGGAAGAACTTAACGGTAATTTCGACGTAGCTAAGAAAACTTTGAATTATCTTTCTAAATGAATTCAACGTGATTCTAAACTGCATTCACAGTTTCGGGAGACTTTAGAAAATTATGAAGATAAACAAATTATTGAGTGTGTACCAGGTAATTCACAGCCAAATAGGAAACCATTTTTTACTTGAATCATAGAGTATTTTACAATTCTGGAAAATTAAAAATTTTACTGACCCCTTCATATTCTACTGTAAAATAGGAATTATAATTAGTGTTCTGCCGGATAATAGCCGAACAGAAATATCTTTCATTAGTCACCAGTATATGTGACTTTAAACCAAACTTTGTCATGCTTGTTTGAGTCCTTGGAATCAAAATTAAGCAATAAATCCGAGTGAAACTAATAACACAGGCCTGCATGAAAAAAATTACAAGGTTGTGTAAACTTAACGTATTTTTTAGTATGATTTCCAAAAAATCATTAAAATGTCTATCACGTCACATTTTTTTTGAAAAATTGAATTTTATGTGGTTTTTTATGACATATTTCTCACGTATTTGCTTTCATACTTTCCTTCGTGTTTTGACATTTTACCGTGATGAAACCCTAAAATTACCCTTCTGTGGTATACAACAGCGCAGTTATATTTAACTTTTTTAAGCTTTAATGTTATCATCACCAATTAGACAGATTTGGAAGCGCGCGAGCCTAAGAGACTTGGAACGCGCAATGTCCCTCTTCATACCTTCTCGCAATCGCTGTTAACTTATAGCGATGTTCGAATCCTTATCAGT
This sequence comes from Pardosa pseudoannulata, assembly GCA_032207245.1. Lineage (NCBI taxonomy): Eukaryota > Metazoa > Arthropoda > Arachnida > Araneae > Lycosidae > Pardosa > Pardosa pseudoannulata. The sequence continues at coordinate 28,923,237 of CM063506.1, forward strand.
GATCTCATGTAAACACATACTTAGTCTGTAAAAGAGGCAACTCATTTATTAGGCTCCATATTGAAAGAAAAAAAACTTATTGGCCAAACTACTTTTTTATTTACAGGAAGCTAAAAGGAATTTTTTTCAGTATTTTGACGAAAACGAGAACCTCATTTATTGCTCAGATGTTCCTGGATTGATAAAATTTAAGATTCCCTACATACAGATGAATGGAGGCTTTTTATAGATTCGTGAAAAAGGAACCTTAAAGCTGTCCTACTTCATCAAGGAAACCATTGGGCGTCTGTGCCAGTTGAATACTCGGTGCATTTAAAAGAAAGGTATGAAAACCTAGCTCTCGTTCTCAACAAAATAAAATATGAAAACCACGGCTGGATTATTTGCAGTGATTTAAAAATCATCACCATGCTTCTCGATCAACAAAACGGGTATACAAAATTTCCGTGTTTTATTTGTGAGTGAGACAGCCGTGACAAAACACAATATTGGGTCAGAAAAGATTGGCTCAAAAGGCAGAATCTTGCGCCAGGCACCAAAAATGTAATTCGAGAAAGCTTAGTGGATCAAAAAAATATTACTACCCCGCTGCACATAAAATTAGGTGTTATGAAGCAGTTTGTTAAGGCTCTTCCAAAAGATGGTGAGTGCTTAAAATATATGTGTAAAAAGTTTCCTGGATTTTCTGAAGCTAAATTGAAAGAGGGAGCCAGACATCCGAAAATTTATTAGGAATAACAAATTTGAGACAACTATGACATTAAAGGAAAGAGAAGCTTGGGTTGCCTTCAAAGATGTTGTGGAAAAAATTCTGGGGAATCACAAATATCCTAAATTTAAAAGAATTGTTGGCAACATGCTAGACAAATTCAAAGTGTTGGGCAGCTCCATGTGTGTAAAATTGCATTTCCTCCAATCGCATTTGGACTTTTTTCCCGAAAATTTAGGATCCGTCAGCGAAGAACAGGGAGAAGGTTCCACCAAGACATGAAGGATATGGAGAGAAAATATCAAGGTAGGTGGAATAAGAATATGCTTGCCGACTATTGTTGGATGTTAGCAAGAGATGAAGATAAGATTGAACATAAAAGAAGAACGTCAAAAAGAAATTTTAACGGAAAAAATGTACGTAACTAAATTTAAATGTCTTTGTTTAATATTGAGTTTCAAATATATTTCAAACTTACATTTATTATATATAAACCTTAATAAAACGTAAAAACAGGTAGTTGGGGTTTTTCTAGGACTGTTTTTCTTATAAAATTAATGTAAAAAGTTTAATAACGAGGGAACTTTTTGTCTCGCCCTGGTGCAGCTCATGCGTTCTGGTTGCGGTGTTTTTCATTCTTAATATACAAAATGTATACATTTTTAATTTTATTTGTTGTTTAAAAATTAATATGCCTAATCATAAACAGATTAAATAAACTCACATGAATAGATAAAACCCACTGTTGCCAGTCAGTACAAGCTAACAGTTCGAGAGCATTTTTTCCATATAGGATATTACCAGTAATATGTACATCATTACAAAAATCTGACGTGATGAAAAAAAATGGATCATTTTCGAAATCAGCATACCAAATAACTTAAAAAAATAAGAAAAAACTTCTCTTGTATTTTTCAAAAATTTCAATTTCGCAGGCCTGTGTAATTAATAGCATTTGATCGCATTGCTGTCAACAGTTATTACTCGAAAGGTTGTGTACAACTCTGTGATTCAATGCTCTCTAAAATTATAACATTCCAAACAAACATAACAATTTTTGAGCATGTTTGATTTACCTTTTTGATTTATTTTTGCTGCATTTAACATTTTAAACACATTAAAAATTCTTTGCATTTGTTACCGTTTTTCTCTATCAATTTCGATTCGGTTTTGATCGTATATGCTTAGGATATCACATATTTTTACTTACCTTTCTCAGTTATATGCATTATCTTTTCTGTATCAATTTCGATTATATTAGGTTTTGATCGTATATGCTTAGGATCATATATATATCACATATTTTTGCTTACTTCTCTCAATTATATGCATTATCTTTTTCGTATCAATTTCGTTTAGGTTTTGATCGCTTATGCTTAGGATATCGCATTTTTGCTTACTTCTCTCAATTATATGCATTACCTTTTTTATTATGTATATTAATAAATAACTCTACCATCTTTCCTACTTTTCAACACATACGTTAAACACATTTTTAAAACTTTATTATCCGTATATTACTTGGACACTTTTAACGTGTCGAGAATCATAAAATTCTAAATAAACCTACCGATTTCTAAAGTGTGTCTTATGCCCTATAGAAAAATTACTCAAATTGTTCCCGACTGAAGTTTTTACCTTTACTTTTTACCTTGTTACGATTTTCGACCTTAATAAATCAACTTGCCTGTTAAATTGTCATTCTCTACAATTCAACTTTTGTATTAATTCTGTGACATGGCAAGTCATTCTCGTGGACGATATTAATAAAATGTAACAATAAGTTTTAAAATAGGACCATAAATGACTGCAAAACATACTTAGGGACGAGTCATAACTACAGCAATGACGTGCTGTGACACTGACACGAACATGTTTCATTTCATGCGAATTTTAATTTGGCCAGAAAGCGACCTAAAAGTTTAATAGAAACGCAAAATGTTAACTGTGCATACATGCGTATCAGCTGCGTTTAATTCAGCTCTCCTACTTTCACAAGGAGATATCATTAGTTATTCAAGGAAATATAGTACCCGAAAGAGTGTGTTGTTAAGAAAAATTAATGGAATTCTCCATCACGCCAGACAAAAAAATATGCAGACCGAACAGCGTTAATTTTAAGTGGCGTGTTAAGAGAATCCATTCAAAAGGAACACCCCCTAGCATGTTGGACGGTAAAAATTCATACACGGTATTAACAAGAACATTCGCGACTACTGAAACTTTGAGAAATGAAATATCGGTTAAGTGAAAATATGTATTCGGCTTTAATGGATATTCTACTCACAACAAAACGCGTCGACATGTTCCTAATACCTTTTCCAAGAGTTTTTGAATGTACGTTAGCTGATATTATATATAAAGAGTTATACGCTCATTGATATTGATTGTTTGTTATTCTAGGTGAGAAAATTAATATAAACATTCAAGATTTAACATTGTATGCGGGACAAGTACTAGTACATGAAAATTTATCCCCTATTACTTTTAATTGCCAGGGCTTACTGGGCAACGAGTGAACCTAATTAGTAAGCAATCGTGACTTCATTACAAGGAAGCTGAAGGCTCTGTGATGGTATGGGGCGTGTGTAGTTGGAGTGATATGTTTGTTTTTCTAGGTGAGAAAATTAATATTAATATTCAAGATTTAACATTGCATGCGGGACAAGTACTAGTACATGCAAATTTAGCCCTTATTATTTTTAATTGCCAGGGCTTACTGGGCAACGAGTGAACCTAATTAGTAAGCAATCGTGACTTCATTACAAGGAAGCTGAAGGCTCTGTGATGGTATGGGGCGTGTGTAGTTGGAGTGATATGTTTGTTTTTCTAGGTGAGAAAATTAATATTAATATTCAAGATTTAACATTGTATGCGGGACAAGTACTAGTACATGAAAATTTACTCCCTATTATTTTTAATTGCCAGGGCTTACTGGGCAACGAGTGAACCTAATTAGTAAGCAATCGTGACTTCATTACAAGGAAGCTGAAGGCTCTGTGATGGTATGGGGCGTGTGTAGTTGGAGTGAGATGTTTGTTTTTCTAGGTGAGAAAATTAATATTAATATTCAAGATTTAACATTGCATGCGGGACAAGTACTAGTACATGCAAATTTAGCCCTTATTATTTTTAATTGCCAGGGCTTACTGGGCAACGAGTGAACATAATTAGTAAGCAATCGTGACTTCATTACAAGGAAGCTGAAGGCTCTGTGATGGTATGGGGCGTGTGTAGTTGGAGTGATATGTTTGTTTTTCTAGGTGAGAAAATTAATATTAATATTCAAGATTTAACATTGCATGCGGGACAAGTACTAGTACATGCAAATTTAGCCCTTATTATTTTTAATTGCCAGGGCTTACTGGGCAACGAGTGAACATAATTAGTAAGCAATCGTGACTTCATTAAAGGAAGCTGAAGGCTCTGTGATGGTATGGGGCGTGTGTAGTAGGAGTGAAATGGGACCAGTGATACGTCTAGATACGACTCTGACCGGTACCGCTGTGACAGGTGACACGTCCGTAAGCATCCTGTCTGATCAACTGCACCCATTCATGCCTATTGTGCATTCCGATGGACTTCGGAAATTCCAGCAAGATAATGCGACTCCCACACGTTCAGATTTGCTACAAAATTGCTGTCATTACTGTCATTTTGCTGTTAACCCCTTCCGGTTTTTCCCGAGCTGAACTCGGGCAGGCGAAATATATCATCCTGGCTCATCCCGAGTGTAGCTCGGACATTGTGCAATCAGTCTTTCCCTTATTATTTCACATGTTCTTTTTATGGTTTCGAATACTTTTGTTTACTTATCTGGCTACTAGATTAATTACTGCTCAAAAAGAGACAGTAGAGGGAAGAAGGTAAAGGGAGAAACAAGGTTCTACTGTCCAGATTGCGATGTTGGTCTCTTTGCAGTGCCGTGTTTTCGATTGTCTCATACACGACCACATTTTGATTAATAATTTCATAATCATTTATGTAAATGCATAGAATATAAATAAAATTTAATTCAAGATAAAAGCTAGGTATTCTTAGCTTTGTATTTATAGTTAGTGTGAGTTGACTCCAAAGTCTAATGATTTCTGCCGTATATAAAGCCAACTATACAGGTAAATTACTCATTTATTTAAATTGATTTTTTTACATTAATTTTTAGGAAATTTTGTATACGAATGATGCTATTATGTTTAAAAAGCTATGTATGCATAAAAATAAGCATAAAATTGACATTTTTTGACCCATAATCCCGAAATAAAATGAACCTGGAAGGGGTTAAAGTGAGGGCCAAAGAAGGACGAATTCCTATTTTTGAAGTATTTGCAACACTCAGCTAAGATTTCACTGCTTAGCTGAAAGTTGTGATCACGCATTCTATTTTACGATTATTTTTTTAACCAGATATTCCAGACATTCACTGTCTGCTATTTAACAACGGGCAGGAAAATCACACAACTGGTGAACAAATTTTATATATAGCTGGGAAATATCTGCAACCCAAACACATGAAATGATATTGTACAATTTTTGTAAATGGTGCCTTAAATCGGCCAATGATTTTTGTGAATAACACTGGCATTATAATGCTGGGTGTCATGCATTTGAAGTTGAAAAGCGTTTAGGGCGCTCTAGTACCAAACAGAAAATACATGTAGGACGAATTGAAAAACCAAGGCCGTAATTGGTCCATTATCGCTCGTGGTAAAAGACTGGTCTGCGCCCCTACCACCAAATATAAATATTGTATTTTTGTGAATAACACTCGTATTATAATGCTGGATGTCATTCATTTGAAGTTGAAAAGCGTTTAGGGCGATCAAGTACCAAACAGAAAATACATGTAGGACGAATTGAAAAACCAAGGCCGTAATTAGGTCCTTTATCGCCCGTGGCAAAAGACTGGTCTGCGCCCCTACCACCAAATATAAATATTGTATTTTTGTGAATAACACTCGCATTATAATGCTGGGTGTCATGCATTTGAAATTGAAAAGCGTTTAGGGCGATCAAGTACCAAACAGAAAATACATGTAGGACGAATTGAAAAACCAAGGCCGTAATTAGGTCCTTTATCGCCCGTGGCAAAAGACTGGTCTGCGCCCCTACCACCAAATATAAATATTGTATTTTTGTGAATAACACTCGCATTATAATGCTGGATGTCATTCATTTAAAGTTGAAAAGCGTTTAGGGCGATCAAGTACCAAACAGAAAATACATGTATTACGAATTGAAAAACCAAGACCGCAACTAGGTCCTTTATCGCAAGTGGCAATCGACTGGTCTGCGCCCCTACCACCAAATATAGTGATAAAATATATAAACATTTTTTTATATCATATATTCAGAATGAACTCAATATTTTGTTAATTCTTAAAATGTTCCTAGTATATTAATTTATAAATTTTCTTCTATTTTTATCTTATTAATACTTACAAATATTTTTTTAACATTTTGTAGATATTATTTATTTTGATGATAAATTGAATAGTTTAACGGGAATATTTTTTATTTGGAAGTGGAATTTTAATAAAAAATTTAGCGAATTTAAAAATTTAAATTTATTTTAATAACTTTAATTAATTCGAAATTTTATACAAATATCTAGAATTATATTAAAGCATATTAGTGGTGTTTGGTAAGCATTTTGTATGAATCTATAACAAGTTTAGTATCTAGAAACATTTTACAAAATAAGAAAATTCATAAAAAAGCAATTTTTAAACACATTGGATTTTATAATTAAAAGCATTATATTTCAAATTTTCCTTATTTCTACTCGGGGTGAATTGTCCTCTTTCGGACCCCATTTTCCCCTCGGTGCTGAGCTCCTAAGATGAGCCCGTGGAAATTGCCACGTTTGCCACGCTCTAGTTACGGCCCTGTGAAAAACTGATATTAGAAAAACTTTTTCCGTTACAGATAAATCTGATTATTAGAGGATGGTTCTAAGAGGTTTTATAGAACATGTGTGATGAAAACTAACTGGTCATTTGAGTGATGTAAACTGGATTCTTTATCACGAAAATACACCAGAACATTTCGCTAAAGGAAAGGTTGAGCGATGGCTAAATGGGTAGGGGGATGCTCTTTGGTACAAGAGTTTAGTTCTTTAAACATCATTTATCTTTAAATCAAACTACTAAAGTTATAAATTTTATACTGTCAACTGAGATGGACAGTTTTATGATTTTGTCAACACAAATAAAAATTTGAAATAATATTCTTGTTGTTTGTAAACAAGATATTACATTCAAGTCTCCTAAGACTTGACGAAAGGGTAGAGCGCTGCTCTTCTTTATCGTAGATCGTGGGCCTAAATCCTACTATTAGCGTAGATGTTCATAGCTATTTGGAATCGATTTTAAACAGTAAGTATTGGTCTAACCCTAAAGACAATATAGTTTGAAGATTATAAAAAATGGTTGTTCCGCTTATTCACTGTGATTTTGTATTATTCCCAAAGTTAAAAATTAATTTCACACACGTCGTAATTTCAGATTCATTGAAAATGAAACCAACAATATCCGATATTCAACGAGAATCACAGGAGGTCATTGACATCTTTGGAAAGAATGATTTCAGGCAGGTTTTAGAGGGGATGAAAAAACAATGAGATCAGCCTGTATATTCAGATAGAGACTATTTGTCAGGAAATGATAACTAACATTGAACTCAAACAATACTTGTTTTGCTATATAGTTTAGGAACTTTCTACTAGAACCTCGCATGTACATGTACAGACGCTGTTCGCACATTTTTTAGACGATTTTGGTTAGCGGCATTGAAAAATCGTTTTTTGCAAAATAAATAACTGCAATAAGGCAATTTGTCGCAACGTCACGAACTACTATAATGCCCTTCCCATTCATTTTCATGTTTACAACAGCCAATAGACAAACAATAAACTGCCCTTCCGTTTGAAACTAAAGCCAGAATTGTCATAATTGGAAAATTTGCCCTACTGCGTGAAATCGCCTTATTGTACTATATTTTTAAAAGTCAAAATTATCGTCTGCGGCTTGAGAGGTTATTCAAAATGGAGTTTTTAACGAAGCTGTGGTTCAAAGGCTATATTTATGCTTTTTCCGAAGAGATGTATTCATGTTCCGTTATCCAAAAACGATGTGAGAGTCATGGTTTTGTGATATCTAAAGCGTCGATAGGTGATATCGTCAAAGAGAAAGGGAAAAAAACGTCAAATTGGAGCCGCAAGTGGGACAAAAATTCCAAACAAGTATCAAAGGAAAAACGAACACCCCACGTCGTCCCACAACCCTTACAGGACTCTGTAAAACTGTTAAGGAGGAATGGGATAGAATACCTCTTCTGACACTTCATAAGACATTATTATCCTGAAAATTACGGTGTCGCAAGATAGTTCAGAATAAGGTCTATCAAATAGAACATTTCAAACACAAGAATTTTATGTAATTTAGTTTTGTGACTACAATGTATATCGTCTAAAAAAAATGTGTGAACAGCCTATCTACACATATACATATATATTTATATTATGATGATAAATGCTAATATATTTAGAAGATTAGAATGTTTCATACACAATAGATTGTGGTATACTTCTTTTTAAATATTTTTATCGTTCTACTTATATCTATATGCTTTAAACATGTATAATTTATACACATTTAAATAATATATGCATATGTGTATACACGCATATAAAATTTACACACACAGACACTATATATATAGAGAGAGACAAGAATATTCATGCAAATTAGTATAATTATAAAAATTGTCCTTCCCTCTCATTGAATACTCTTTGTTTCATTAATAAATCTGTGTCCACCTTTTAGCTAAATCTCATTTCCATAGACCTTCAACTGAAAATAGATGTTCTTTGAAGGTGCACGTAATTAATAAGAGCGCAAACTATTTCGTTTCCGCTACTATAAACATTCCTATTCCTTTCCACGTTCTCCTTTACCCTCTCCCCCTCCTCTGACACGGAAGCCCTTTTTTTACGTACACACTGCATCCGTAAAAAAAAATCCAAGTGTCGCGTGATACAAAATAATATCCAAGGATGTTTTTTTTATTCTCGTGATTTTGCCCCCTTCTCCCCGCTGGTGCGTTTGAAGCTAAGTGATTTCCCCCACGCGTCCCTCCAGCAGACGTTTGCGTGAAATCTTTCGCGTGCTTCGTTTTCAATTAACGTCCTAGAGGTGACCTTTACCTGGGTGACGATGGGGACCAAACAATGGCGAGCGGGTAATAAGTAACAAAATGCTTGTTAAGTCGCTGGGGCCATTATTTCGCCTCTTAATAGAACACGAACATTAGAGATCAATTTAGGGAAATAGGATGGTTCCTTGTGTTGACATCTCATTGTGTGCGATCCAACCGCAGGGGTAGTTAGTTGCCCCGGATCTATCTCATTTTGTCTCGATTAGTAAAGAGGTCCGCGTTCGGGCACAAGGCGACGTTATCGGGGCACCAAACGCTCATTAGAAGTTCTGAGGAGATATCTTACTTTCATTCTTTAAAGTGTCATCTACTTTGATGCTTCTGCCGTTTTTGAAGATAAGAATACTTGTTGGCGATAATTAATACTTTCTTGGCTTTCAGGGAGAATCTATATAGACATCCTGATGGCTGATGACGTAAATAGACATCTTTATAAATTGCTGGTGGTAAGAGACTGTGTCAATGAAATGAAAAGTGTACAGTTCAACCAATTAGAGGAAAAAGCTTAGTGAAAGTGTTAATACTTTGAACAGTAGACACTTTAGAAATATTCTCGTTATTATCTCAAGTTAAATTTATCTCTTATTTATTGCTGAACGGTGGCCGAATGGCAGAGCTTTGCCTTTCGGTACCGAAGTTCACGGGTTCGAATCCTGCTGCTTGTATCGTTGTTCAGAATCAGCTTTAGGCAGTCAGTCCCGGTCTCATTGGCCTTCGTGAGCAAAGCAGTAGACCATAGCGTTTCCAATAACACATACACATCGCTTAATTGTTAATTTTTCATTCTTTTCATGTAATTTAATGGGCTATAATACCAAAAGTAGTTAGTTGCTCAAGATTTATCTCATTTTATCTCGATTAGAGAAGAGGTCCTCGTGAGCAAAGCAGTAGACATTAGCGCTTCCAATAACACATACACATCGCTTAAATGTCAATTTTTCATTTAATATAATGGGCTATAACAACAGAAGTAGTTAGTTGCTCCAGATCTATCTCATTTTATTTTGATTAGAGAAGAGGTCCTCGTGAGCAAAGCAGCAGACAGTAGTCTTCCAATAACACATACACATCGCTTAAATGTTAATTTTTCATTTAATTTAATGGGCTATAACAACAGAAGTAGTTAGTTGCTCCAGATCTATCTCATTTTATTTCGATTAGAGAAGAGGTCCTCGTGAGCAAAGCAGTAGACAGTAGCGCTTGCAATAACACATACACATAGCTTAATTGTTAATTTTTTATTCTTTTCATTTAATTTAATGGGCTCAAAACCAGAAGTAATTTCACCAAATCTATCTCATTTTATCTCGATTAGTGAAAAGGTCCTCTTCAGGCACATGTAAATTTCATCGAAATCTCAAAGACAAATCATATTAAAAACCATATTTCGTTTCTTTTCTTTTTTTAAACTGTGATCTAGTTTGATGTTCCTGCCTATTTTTGATATTAGAATACTTATTCGCGATATTTAATACTTCTTTAGCTTGTAAAATCTATATAAACATCTTTTTGGGAAGGCTTGGAGGATATAATTCTAAGACGTGTGTTGTTTTTTTATTCAAATACTGCATTATATAGACGGTTTCATGGAAATACGACAAGAAGCACCGTAAAATCTCTTTTATTAATTTCTTATATATGTTTTCCGTTATCTTACAATACTCCAATCTAGTCAGATAAAACTTATTATTCTTTCTTTTCAAAAGTTGTCACATCCCAAAAGAAAAATTAAAATAAAGCTAATGACAAACGATAATATTTTTTAAAACAAATATTAAATCCATTGATGCACGCAACAACGTGAGTCATGTGTCAATGTTCATTGAAAGTTTGATAGTTTAATCAAGTAGAGAAAAAAGTATTGAGAGTGGAAATATACTATTACAGAGGTCACTTCAAAATAATTCTCTTTAATACTTTAGTTAAATTTATCTGTTAACTTTTCATTTCCACATGTTAACATATAATTGTGCGCGTGCCAGTGATAGAAGTAGCTTAATGCCTCTGTTCATTCTCATTTTCTGTCAATTGATATCACAGTTTTCTGACTAACTTTCTTCACAGGAAACACAAATGTCAGTTCTTTGCGGTAACGCGGTCCCTGAGGTATCGTGAGTATCACTTTGAAACCACTAATCTAAAAATTATTTTCATTATCGCATAGCGGTATTTGCATTATCCTAGTATAAAACCCTGAAATAAAGATAAGCAGAGAAGAAAGTAGTTGCTTAAATATGCAGCCATAGACAGATAGATGGAGTTACGAACAGTAAATATTTTTTTTCCGCTCGAATCACAGAATAATCGAAAACATTTTCACAACTGACTAAAATATTCACTTATTCCTCAGATTCGCTAAATCGGGAAAACGCATTACGCCGCTGAAGATGAAATTTTCTGTTTGCAATATCGGTTGTCTTTTCGAATTAGGGAGGAAATTCAGCGGTGGAAGATGTACTTCTTATAACTTTGATTGCCGATCAAAAAACTTTAATGCACGCACACAGTCGTAAAAATATGGCTCATATTTTCTTCTCTGACAGCCAAATGTAACGCAGCAAATGCCTTGCCCGTGGCTACGTGTGATCCACCCTGACACGAGCGAAATATGCTTATTTAATTTCTGCTTCACTTGAAAATTGTAAAATTCCCCACCACTTCTCGGTCTGAAGTATTCCCCAATGATGCATGAAAGCACTGATTTTGGTTATTACTTTTGCCAGACACTCAAACGCCGGAGATGGGCTGGCCTCGAGCATAAAATTAATACTCACCAGAATGTTCGAGTTCCACGATTTGTTGAGGCAGCAAATGAATATTAAAAACGAAAATGACAGGGAGATACTTATGTTAACATATTGCGTACTTGAGGAGAGGGAAGCAAATTTCATAGACCTAACCATATTTTAAAATTATGTTTGCATGCATAGCTCTGCCAAAATGTGTTCGAAATAAATGAAGATATGATCAAAATATGATCAAAGACATTGAAGCCCCAAAGTATCTCTAATATAAATACGTTTTAATATTGCAACCGCTTTCATTAAAGTCACTTTATACTGTACTAAATATTAAAGAAACTTTTTTTTACATTTCTTTTTCATATACATGGAAATAAACCTACTTCAAATGTAGACATTAAACAAATAAAAAATGTATAATTTAGGTACAGGTTTTTAAGAATTTTAATAAATTTTAAGTAATTTATATATTTTTCGTACAGAAAATTGTATGCCAAAATGTGACTGTAATAAACGAGAACATAAACAAATTTACGATAAAAATATATCAAAAAAAGATGGAAGCTACGAAATATGAATAAAACAAATAATCTCTAATAACTGATTAAAGAGGCTATATTAAAAAGGTCAAAGAAAACTTTTATTGTTATTTTTTTTTAATATGCATGACATATACGTTTATCAAACGAATACGTTTATTAAAGAAATGAAAGAAAAAGTTAACAAAAATAAATATTTTAGAATGTAACTTTTAAAGTAAGAAATTTTCTTAAAACAAAAATATTGATAACCAATATATATATTTTTGTGTTTTATGATTTAGTAAAAAAAATTGTCTTAAGTATACATAAATTGTATATCTTTAATATAGAAAACAGTAACTTAATAGCTACATAAATTTCGTCTTAACTTTTGTTAAATTTGAAATTACACTTGTGTTACCCACAGAACGCAATTACTTATCAGGAAAGTAACACAAAGAGGAATTTTTTAACTTTTAAAGAGTTTTTAGTTAAAAGCGTTATAAAATATAGTTTTAATCGATAGTTATTACTTAACACTATTCATTTAAACTAATACTACATATAAACATTCAATTTTTTATTTATGCAACTATACGTGAGCTTGGAATATTAAATAAAAGCAATATAAAACTAAATTTTTTATCAGAATAGAATTTAGACTGGAAATTTTATAACCAGTGCCACATTAACTAGAAACATAACTAATAATGCACATGAAAGTCCTGTGCATTCATTCCACTTTACTTTCAATATTATATAAACTAATCGCAAACAAGCCATAGAATAATATAATTTCGTTATCAGACTAGATCTTAGATTGGAAATTTTATAAACATTGCCACATTAACTAGAAACATAACTAATAAGTACATGAAAGTCCTGTGCACTCGATCAATTTTACTTTGAATATTATATAAACTGATCGTAAACAAGCCATAGATTAATATAATTTCATTATCATAATAAAATTTAGACTGGAAATTTTATAACCATTGCCACATTAACTAGAATCACAACTCATAATGCACATGAAAGAAAGCAATTATTCAACTTTACTTTGAATATTATATAAACTAATTGTAAACAAGCCTTACATTAATATAATTTAAATTTCCCTTCATGAAACTTAAAAATTAACTTTTAGTGGCTTTAGGAAATTTAAAACCAGTTCCCTGTCTGCAGCAGCAAATTGACGGCATTTTGTTCGTATTTCTTATATACTTTCTTTATTAGGAAAAATGTGTTGCGGATATTTTACAACATTTAATTATTTATTTGTAAGCCTGCAATTTATCATTTATTTTTTATTACATGTAATTACAATGCCAACCAGTTCATGTAAAATGTGTAAAATTGGAGTATATATTTTGCAAAGAAAGATTGGAATGCAAAGCGATTTGTCGTAAATCATAAACAGAAGTAATAAAAATAGGTAGATATGCTTGTTTTGAAATAATTTTTACTAAGGGAAAAGTAGTAATTCCATTGTTTTGTATGTTCTATTACGAATTTCAGATGGGAAAGTACGGACAAAACCGAGCATTTTCTTCAAGCAATTCATGGCAATCAGAGAAGTAATCAGTGTTGTAAAATTTCTGAGATGATTAAAATAAATACCTTTTTTATATTTTAAAAACTGTTTTGCAAAATTGTCCTAAGGGAAAGGCATTTTACATCGTTATCCATGGGTGCAAAATTTTTAGAGCCTTCATTGCCCATACAATGTTCATTGAATGCATACAATTATCACAAGAATTTTTTTTAATTCTTTGCAAACAAATGTAAAAATCATTATTAGCTAAAAGTTAATTATCACTTCTGTTATTTTTCCAGGAATTTCAACAATATAGAATTCCAAAAGAAAATTTTTACGAGCAACAAGAAGTGAAAGAAGCAAAATGTCATTAGCAAAGAATTTCGTTAGCGCTCAATCTTGACTGATATTTCCAAGAAAAGAAACCCCAGTGTGTATCTGAAGATGTTTGCTGTTAACTTTAAGTAAGTATCTATGTTTTTTTTTATTTTAAATTTCTTGTTAAAGTTTTAAAATCAGCAGAATTGATATTATGTTTCTTCTCCGTAAGTCTTTTATCGTGAAGTCTACAAATTCTTAATCAAATACCAAACCCTAGTTAAAGTAAGCATATCCGTCATATTGGTATCATTAAAGCTTTATGCTAGCTTCAGGAAGAAAAATTTTTATCTATTAAAGCAGGGATCCGATACCTTTTTCATATTACAGAGGTTTCATATTATTTTTTTATTAATACAGTGCATTCTAGAATACCAGTATAGCGGTCAGCACATTTAAATTTTATAGATAAATTTATAGGTGTGTATAATATGCAATAATAATTGTAATATAACATAATTTTAAGGTATACATCTTACTGGTCGTATTCTTATGCAATATAAATAAGTATATATAATGAAACAAAATAATGAAAATTTTAAGGAAGGTTCCAGCAAACATTTGTTCCTAATATCAAAGTGAATAAAAGAAAATTTTGAAAATATTCTTTTAATAGCAGCAGGAAATATGCCAACGAGTTTGTAAAGGAGCAATGGGATCACATAATTTTTTGAAATACTTCAAACAGATGAAATACTTGATTAAATATACTAGCAGAGAAGTACAACTATTATATCTATGCGAATATGATAACAAATCTTGTAAATAACCGCTGCTTTTAATAAATTAAATATTACTTAACCCCTTGAGATATAATAGCATATTGGAGACGTTAATCATTTCGTATGCCAATGTAGAATTTGAAGTCTTCGAGACGTCAAGAACTGTCTCCAGCAGAAGTCGTGGTGTATATTATTAAATCATTTAATTATTCAACTCGTGCTTAGGTATTGTTTTGATTGGATTGTTTAAAACGCCATGTGTACTTAACAATAATATAAGAAACAAAGCAAAACAAAGCAAACGTGTAGAAAAATGTCGGTTCCCCTCCTATTCGAAAATGCTTTGAAATATTTCATACTTTATAGAAATACTAATTTATTTTATACTATTATTTAATTACTGTCCATTAACATCATATATGAGACTAATATTACATAGCAATGAAATAATCATACTTTATAGAAATAATAATTTATTTTACACTATTACTTAATTATTAACAGTTAACCTCATATATCAGCCTCATATTACACAGCAATGCAAATTTCAAAATAAAATGTTTTGCTTCTAAGGCTGCATATCACTTTTAGTTTCATCCGAATTTAATAGTATTTTTTGGGTGAACCAAACTGTGTCTCAGCCGAACGATGGCCGAATGGTTAGATCGCTGGTTCTAGATACTGGAGTTCGTGGGTTCAAATTCCACTGTGACGTGATTTTCGTAGCCGTTCGATATCGGCTTTAAGCAGTAGATATCGGCCTCATTAGCCCTCGTGTTGTAAAAAAAAAGGTAGACTGCAGCGCTCTAAGTCAAATAAAATTTTGTGTTATTTGTATGTCAAGGAAATAAATGGTTCTTTCTTTCGCGCTTTTCGTCTATCATCATTTTTGTATGCATGATAACGTAATTTACTTAGTATTACACATTCTGTAAGTTAGAACGATTCAACACTCATCCATACTATATCTCCATAGAGCAAAAAGATCTAACACCTCTTCCAACTATTTACTAAATGAATACAGATTCGCAAGCATAACCTTTCCCTGATATACGTTTTCATCAAGACCTTACCAATGAAACCCCGATTTTAAATATTATACATTCTATAAGTTAGCGGAATTCTACACTCATCCATACTGTATCTCCATAGAGCAAAAAGATCTAACATCTCTTACAACTATTTACTAAATGAATACAGATTCGCTGCAAGCAGAACATTTCCCTGATATACGTTTACCTCAAGACCTTACCAATGAAACCACGATTTTAAATATCATTCATTCTATAAGTTAGCGGAATTCAACACTCTTCCCTACTGTATCTCCATACAGCGAAAAAATCTAACACCTCTTCAAACTATTTACTAATATAGTTTCGCTGTAAGCGGAACATTTACCTGATATACGTTATCATCAAGACCTTACCAATGAAACCCTGATATTAACTTTACATGAAAGGAAAGCCTGGTGTATTTAATCCGCTGCGAAAGCAAACTGCTTAGTTTCAAGCTTGAATGATTGCGGCTCCTCGTCCTTTTGAATGCAAAACTTGTCTTTTGCATGTTGAGAGTGTATTGCTCTAAAACGAGAAACATCCTTTAATCATGTTGCACTTTCCCTCAAGTCAATGTGCAAAATTTGTTATTTCTACGATTGAAATCTTTCATCTTTTCAAAAACCATGAAACGCAATTTATTCCTTAAAAGGAGTACTTGCAATGCAATACATAACTAGTATTCCACGTACACCACAAAACCACCTTTTAAAATCAACACTGATGCAGAAGTTTCATCTTATACGATCACATATTCAATCATTTTTTATAAATATCGATCTCCTTCCCGCAATGAATTTTATGAATGCTTTCTAAAAACCAAGATGAAAATATTAAATGTAATGAACCAACCTCCTTCATTTTCTTCAAAAATGAGCTTCTGATGGGAAAGAAGTATCTCCCGCAATATATAATATTAAAAGTTTGAATTTATTTGAAGTCTGCATTATTAATTGAGACGCAGTTGTCAGATAATTTTCACATTTCCAAAATAACATTCAATTGCAAAAAGTCTCTTTCTATTACTTAAAAAAATTTTCCGAATACCCGTCATAAATGCATTACGAAAATTATTAATTTCCCAATATTTCGTTTCATCTCCGCCTTCTCCGCTTTTAATTTAACCAGCTTAAAGGGGCCATATACTCTGAAATTTTTGAAATTTTTCTGATGTCTTAACCCTTTAAAATGCCACTTTTTCTAGCAATTATTAAAATACTTTTTAAACTGAGATTTATTTAAAAATTAAAATTCATTTAGATTATTACGTAAATTTGATTTTAAAAGGACAAAGTATCTTTCGAGCTGAGAACTGTCAATTATAAGGCCACTTTTTCTATCAATTGTGTATAAAAATACTTTTTAAACTGAGATTTATTTAAAAAATAAACTTCATTTAGATTAATAGATAAATTTAATTTTAAAAGGACAAAGTATCTTTCGAGCTGAGAACAGTACATTAGAATGTCACTTTTTCCTAGAAATTGTGTATAAAACTAATTTTTAAACTAAAATTGATTTAAAAAATAAAATTCATTTAGATTATTAAGTAAATTAGGTATAAAGGGACAAAGTATCTTTCAAACTGAGAGTTGTAGAATATAAGGCTTCTTTTTACTAACAATTGTGTGTAAAAATGCTTTTTAAACTGTGATTGATTTAAAGAATAAAATTCATTTAGATTATTAGATAATTTTGGTTTTAAAGGGACAAAGTATCTTTCGATCCGAGAAGTTATTTTATAAGGTCATTTTTTACTACCAATAATGCATAAAAATACTTTTTAAACTGAGACTGATTTAAAAAATAAAATTCATTTAGATTAATAGATAAATTTAATTTTAATAGGACAAAGTATCTTCCGAGCTGAGAACTGTACATTAAAAGACCACTTTTTCCTAGCAATTGTGTAAAAAAATACTTTTTAAACTGAGTTTGATTTAAAGAATGAAATTCATTTAGATTATTAGATAAATTTAATATTAAAGGGACAAAGTATCCTTCGAGCCGAGGAGTTATTTCATAAGGCCACTTTTTCCTAGCAATTGTATATAAAACTATTTTTTTAAGAAAAGATTGATTTAAAAAATAAAATTCATTTAGATTATTAAGTAAATTTGATATTAAAAGGGCAAAGTATCTTTCAAACTAAGATCTGTAGAGTATAAGGCCATTTTTTCCCACCACTTGTGTATAAAAATGCTTTTTAAACTGAGATGGATTTAAAGAATAAAATTAATTTAGATTATTAGATAAATTTGATTTTTAAAAGACAAAATATCTTTCGAGCTGAAAACTGTACATTTTAAAGTCACTTTTTCCTAGTAATTGTGTATAAAAATACTTTTTAAATTGAGATTGATTTAAAGAATAAAATTCATTTAGATTATTAGATAAATTTGGTTTTAAAGGGACAGAGTATCTTTCGAGCTGAGAACTGTATATTATAAGGTCACATTTTCCTAGCAATTGTGTGTAAAAATATTTTTTAAACTGAGATTGATTTAAAGAATAAAATCCATTCAGATTATTAGATAAATTTTGTTTTAAAGGGACAGAGTATCTTTTGATCAGAGAAGTTATTTTATAAGGTCATTTTTTTACTACCAATAATGCATAAAAATGCTTTTTAAACTGAGATGGATTTAAAAAGTAAAATTCATTTAAATTATTAGATAAATTTGATTTTAAAAGGACAAAGTATCTTTCGAGCTGAGAACTGTACATTATAAGGCCACTTTTTCCTAGCAATTGTGTATAAAAATACTTTTTAAATTGAGATTGATTTAAAGAATAAAATTCATTTAGATTATTAGATAAATTTGATTTTAAAGAGACAAAGTATGTTTCGAGCCGAGAAGTTACTTTATAAGGTCACTTTTTCCTAGCAATTGTATATAAAACTATTTTTTAAACTGAGATTGATTTAAAAAATAAAATTTATTTAGACTATTAGATAAATTTAATTTTAAAAGGGCAAGTATCTTTCAAACTAAGATCTGTAGAGTTTAAGGCCACTTTTTCAAACCAATTGTGTATAAAAATAATTTTTAAATTGAGATTGATTTAAAGAATAAAACTCATTAAGATTATTAGGTAAATTTGATTTTAAAAGGACAAAGTATCTTTCGAGCTGAGAACTGTACATTATAAGGCCACTTTTTCCTAGCAGTTGTGTATAAAAATATTTTTTAAACTGAGATTGATTTAAAAAATAAAATTGATTAGAGTATTAGATAAATTTGGTTTTAAAGGGACAGAGTATCTTTCAAACTGAGAGTTGTAGAATATAAGGCCACTTTTTACTAACAATTGTGTATAAAAATGCTTTTTAAACTGTGATTGATTTAAAGAATAAAATTCATTTAGATTATTAGATAATTTTGGTTTTAAAGGGACAAAGTATCTTTCGATCCGAGAAGTTATTTTATAAGGTCATTTTTTACTACCAATAATGTATAAAAATACTTTTTAAACTGAGACTGATTTAAAAAATAAAATTCATTTAGATTAATAGATAAATTTAATTTTAATAGGACAAAGTAATCTTCCGAGCTGAGAAACTGTACATTAAAAGGCCACTTTTTCCTAGCAATTGTGTAAAAAAATACTTTTTAAATTGAGATTGATTTAAAGAATAAAATTCATTTAGATTATTAGATAAATTTGATTTTAAAGAGACAAAGTATGTTTCGAGCCGAGAAGTTACTTTATAAGGTCACTTTTTCCTAGCAATTGTATATAAAACTATTTTTTAAACTGAGATTGATTTAAAAAATAAAATTCATTTAGATTATTAAGTAAATTTGATATTAAAAGGGCAAAGTATCTTTCAAACTAAGATCTGTAGAGTATAAGGCCACTCTTTCAAACCAATTGTGTATAAAAATACTTTTTAAACGGAGATTGATTTAAAAAATAAAATTCATTTAGGTTTATAGGTAAATTTGATTCTAAAAGGACAAAGTATCTTTAGAGCTGAGAACTGTACATTATAAGGTCACTTTTTCCTAACAATTGTGTATAAAAATACTTTGTAAATTGAGATTGATTTAAAGAACAAAATTGATTTAGAGTATTAGATAAATTTGGTTTTAAAGGGACAGAGTATCTTTTGAGTTGAGAACTGTATATTATAAGGTCACTTTTTCCTAGCAATAGTGTATAAAAATACTTTTTAAACTGAGATTGATTTAAAAAATGAAATTAATTTAGATTATTAGGTAAATTTAATTTTAAACGGACAAATTCTTTTTTGAACTGATAACTCTTCGTTATAAGGCACCTTATTCCTAACAATGGTATATTAAAATACTTTTGAAACTAAGATTGATTTACAGAATCAAATTCATTTAGATTATTAGATAAATTTGATTTTAAAGGGACAAAGTATCTATCGAGTGGAGAAGCTACTTTTAAAGGCCGCTTTTACCTATAAATTGTATATAAAAATACTTATTAATCTGAGATTGATTTAAAAAATAAAATTTATTTAGATTATTAGATAAATTTGATTTTAAACGGACAAACTATCATTCGAATTGAAAATTCCTCTTTATAAAGCACCTTATTCCTAACAATGGTATATTAAAATACTTTTTAAACTGAGATTGATTTAAGAAATAAAATTAATTTGCATTATTATAAATTTAATTTTAAAGGGACATAGTATTTTAGAGATTAAATCTTTTTGTTATAGGGACACATTTTTAGTAGTAATGGTGTACTAAATTAATTTTTAAACTCAGATTGATTTTAAAAATTAAATTGATTTAGATATTATATACATTTAATTTTAAAGGGACATAGTATCTTTCGAGCTGAAAACTCTTAGTTATAAGGCACCTTTTTCCTACCAATGGTATATTAAAATACTTTTTAAACTCAGATTGATTTAAGAAATAAAATTGATTTAGATTGTTATAAATTTAATTTCAAAAGGATATAGTATTTTCGAAATTAAATCGCTGCGTTATAAGGACACTTTTTCCTAGTAATGATATACTAAATTACTTTTTAAACTGATCTTGATTTTAAAATAAAATTAATTTAGATATCGAAAAAAAATTGATTTTAAAGGGGCATACTATCTCTCGACCTGAAAACTCTTCATTATAAGGCACTTTTTTCCTATCGATGGTATTTTAAAACACCTTTTGAACTCAACATAAAATTGTTTTAGATTATTAGATAAATTTGATTTTGAAAGGATGTATCTATCAAGCTTAACTCTTTCAGTGAAAAGCCTAATTTTACTTTAGTATATATTAGTTTAGCTATACTAAGTTTAGCTAGACTAAGAAAAATAAATCTAGATCGTTAATAAGGGTTTAACTTTATAAAACTGTATAATTTTGATGCATAAAGCTATAATTTTTAAAATTCATAATAATGTATGCACACCAAGTGAACAAAATAAAAATACACCCAAAAAATAACATTTAAAATTTGTAAAGGATAAACTGATGTTTTACATCAAGTAGAAGCTAATTATCTTTTTTATTCTGCGAATCTCTAATTATATTAACATGAGCAATACATTTTACTTTATAGCATGATAAAGACTATTTTTTTATTTTTAATTTTTTAACTGTTTTTTTTTTCATTTTAAAATATTAGGTGATTTGAATGTTTTGGTTTACAGAATAACACAGATATTTTGCTTCGGTTTGATAGCAAATTTTGATTAATAATATACATATACTGTAGCTAAATTAGGTAGTCAATTTTGATAAGGATTTAAGAAAAAAATAAAAAAGTTTTTACATCACTGACTGTTTTGAACAGTGTTTCGACATATCTTGAAATTTATGCATTATATATATTTATGCATATATGCGTATATGTTTATATAAATGCATATATATGCAATGTGTATATATATATATATATATATATATATATATATATATACATATATATAAATATATATATAAATATATATATATACATATAATATATATATATTATATTATATGTATATTATGTATATATTAATATATATGTGTATATATATGTATATATATGTATATATATGTATGTATATATATGTGTATATACAAATATACAAATATATATATATGTATATGTATAAATAAATATATATATATATATATATATATATATATATATATATATAAATAGACAGATAGATAGATAGATAGATAGATATAGATATAGATATATTACTAGACGACCCGACAGACTTTGTCCTGTTTTAAAAAGTTGTCAAAAAGTGTAAAATGTTTTTAAATAAATTATAAATATTTTGATAAAAAGTAATAAAATTTTTAAATATTCTTGACATATATAGTCATTCAGTATACAAACGTAATTAGATTAAGTTAAATTTACATATAACATTCGGTTATTTATATAATTATTATATATAGATATGGCAATATATATTTCAAGTATTATAATAATATAATAATATAAAATTCTGTATTTTATATATAAAAACATTTTATATTATAAAATGTGAAATATAATATTTAATAACTTAATTGCATACACAAATTATATAAAATCAGCCAGTCGTTTTAGGAGGATTTCTATACAAACACACAGACAGAAGAATTTTATCTATAACTATATATATATATATATATATATATATATATATATATATATATATATATATATATATATATATATATATTTGTGTGTGTGTGTGTGTTGTGTTTGTTTTAATATTAAAATCCCTTACTTTCATATTTTAATATTAAATTAATAACTTTTGTTTATAAAGTGAGTTCGGAGTTTGCGCGGTAATTCCGATTTTTCCCTCCACACACGCTGTACACTTAATTTAGCCTCTGTCTGTACTACTTTAGAAAATAGCTAGCGCGTTCTCTTTAAACATGGGTATTTTGTATCACTTGATCAATTGTGTTTAGGGATTATTCGTAGTTTTTTTACCTTAGGAATCCCTACTTGAAAAGTGTATGTGCGGCATCACATTGTCTGTGTGCACGAAGTTGTAAAGGTTTTTGCCTGGTATGTGAATTTCATGTTTCTCGAAATAAACTGTGTTGTGATTTTGAATGAGTCTCGCCCATATTACACACACACACACACACACACACACACACACACATATATATATATATATATAAATATATATATATAAATATATATATAATATATAATATGTGTGTTTATGTGTGTGTGTGTATAAATGTACTTGCCTCTATGTACAGCCTAGGCATCATTTGAAGTAAGCAATCGTGGCACATTGAAGAGAAAGAACGCACAGAGTTCGTCCAGGAACTTAAACTTTTATTGATTTAAGAGAATTCAATTCACTATCTGGCTTCCATATCGACAAACTGCATGTAAGCAAGCAAAGTATAAAATGTAAATACGCTTCTTCTAAGTTCCGAATAGAATTAGTTGCCTTCTGATTATCTGACAACTATTGACCACCGGCAGGGTGTGCGTATTCCTGAAAAATTCCAGGAACTTCTAATTTTCCACTTCTTTGTTTTTTCTCCTTTTCCCTAGGTGGAAGAGGGAGAATTCTCAGAAATTAAAACAAGAATGAAGGGAACGAAAAGAATGGGTTCCTTCTGAATACATTGTGAATATTCCTTTGACAGTTAAAAT
This sequence comes from Pardosa pseudoannulata, assembly GCA_032207245.1. NCBI lineage: Eukaryota > Metazoa > Arthropoda > Arachnida > Araneae > Lycosidae > Pardosa > Pardosa pseudoannulata. The sequence goes on from CM063506.1 coordinate 28,946,722, forward strand.
GAGGTTCAGAAACTGATCACATTAACCGATGTAAGGATCACATAAAGCGATAATTTTAACATACAAATGAATAGAGTAAATCGGGACCAATAGAGTAAATCGGGATCAATAAGCGATTGATAAAATTAACTGCGATCACATTAAGCGGACTCCACTGTACTACCAAGATGCTTGACAGAGGCCTGATAATCTAAAAGAACCCATTTTCTGACTTCTGTTTGTATGAAGTACACAGGGAAATATGCTAAATGGAAGTCCAATGAATGAAATAATTTGAAAAATGTAATTTTAAGCGAAAAATTTAGGATTTCTTCTGGAGATCTACGTTATTGAGCTCGAAGCATAAACAGTATCGCCGATGGGGATATATCGTCAGAACAGAATTTTAATATTGTTATCGCAATACTATCAATACTATCGCGATAATAATACTATCGCAGTTATACCAATATTTGACTACATATTGATCCAACCCTAATCAACACCAGGTTAAAACTACCTTTGTATTTCTGTGACAATTATCATTTCATCAGATACAAAAATAAATGGCGTTATTTTACCGGATATATGTAATATGCAAATATAATTATAAGCATTTGATTTCTTGAAATTCGTAGAGTTTTAAATACTTACATAACTGTCAGTTCCTTCCAGTCTCTTAAGAAGTCCAGAAGGCATTACTTGCTTCTTTATTTGTTTTCATTTTTGAAAGCCCCAAATTAAATATTTTGAAGATTCAAAAGATGAAATTTCAAAATTATTACCTTTTTACCCACACGAAAACTCCATACGAAGCAGAAATCAATGAACTTTTTTTTTACCCCTACTTCAAAAGTGTGTATTCCTTCGAACGCCACTAAAACACTTCACTTTTAATTCCGATTTATTATGACTTTTTTCCTCTTACATTTCAGAAGAAAAGACGTTGAATTCATATTTCGATCAAAAGGACAGAAGTAAAAAAGAAAAAGAAATTTTTTTAAAAAAAGTTTCTTACCACTGATGATGATACTTAAGAATGTTGGTTGAAAGACAGTTTGACTTTTTAATGGAAGTGCATCCCACCCACAAAAGCGGTATGAGAGTGAAATGCGTTTAATAAATTCAGCCATGTTTCAGGATTTTAAATTAGGGATCGACTAACAGTTGCATTACCGCAGGATTCTGGTCTTTTTTAATTAAGGGAAATTTGTGAATTTTTCTAATTATGTAAAAATAATGTTACGTTGGCCTAGTGTTTGAGAAAGAAGAAATTAAAACTCATTAATAAACACATGGACAAATATGTCTTGATTAAATGAATTTATACAATTAAATAAATGCCTAAGGAATACAACTGGAATCAACTTATCATTTGTAGATATCGAAGACTGCTCTCGAGTCGGCGCCGGCCCTAAAAAACAATATGGCGATGATTTTTCTCAAAGGGTCTATCCCGCAAGCCGCGGATGCCAGCAGCGTTCACTTTCTTCTCTCCTCTGGTCTTGTCCTCTAAAAAAATCAGACTGCCTAAAAACAGAGAAAAACAGAGAAAAAACAGGGGTCCACTCCAGAACGGCGGAGGGGGGGCCCAGAATCCCCCAAACCAACGGATATTTCTATTGGTTGGGAGAAGTCCGAAGTTTCTTTCTAGTTCAAACCGGCCCTGTTCTGGTATGTCTTCCAAGAAGTACCCAAAATCCGCTTTTGGTTGAGTTCCCGAAATTTACAATCAATAAAAATATTGCGTTAACGAATTAATAAATATCCTGAAATGATTTCATTTGTCCTTGCTATAAATTCTACCGTGTAAAGATTTGCATAGCTTATTCTCTATGTCGTTTTGTCTATACATCTGTAAGTATTTGATAACCATGTAATTCTAAAACTGATACAAATTATGCATGGGAGTGGCGCGTCAGTCAAGATTGCATTATGGAAAACAAGCTTCCTAGATATGCTTACATATGTTTACGTATTTTTATTGCATTTCGCACAGGGAAATCCTACAGAACTTATGTGCCGAAATGACAATGTTATATTTTCATATTATGATTCTACTTATCACAGTTTTATTCCTGTCCCTTTATATCTTTATAACGTTCGACGTTGTACCAATTTTCGTCGTTTCTTTAGTGTTTTCTTTTGTTGACTCCGCGTCGTTAGAGCGGAAACCAACCAACCAAACAACCACAGATGTCAATCAGTGAACGATGGATTCACATCAGTGACGTACATCAAATTATCTCTTGGAGAATATTTATAGAGAGGTCATTAAAATGAAATTGTCAAGGACATTCATAATATTCTTTATATATTATGGAAATTTCAAACATTAAAAGTATAAAGATAAAAGATTAGAGTCGTAATGTAGAACTTATATCATACTGTTGATCTCTAAAGATTTAAAACTGAAGTCATAAAGTATTACTAAACATTAAAATTCAAGCAAAATCCTCTAAAATGTAGTCGACTTATAAACATTAAAAATACAAACTATCTTTACTGTAAAAAAGAATATAAACTAATTTGTTCCAAGGTTGGGAAATGCAAAAACTTTTTTTTTCTTTATTTTTACCCCTGTTTTACTTCTTTGAAGACACCGAGTGGCTTTTTAAGCATTTATAATGCCCTTTTATTAGAACGAAACTGGGCTTCGAGCTGATTTGTGAATAAGCTAATGATATATTTCAGCTAGGATAATCACCCGTACCTCAGATTTTTACCCACGTAGAATTACTACTGACTCACTTTCGTGGTTACTTAAAATAATGATAGTGTACAATCAAATACCCGAGACATCTTTTGTTCTTCTCACACAGATGTCGAGAGAAAAATAACATTAAAACGCATCCGTCATTAGTTACTTATTTTCTGACTATTAGGGACTTAGTAGGGGATTTAAAATGTAAAATTATATTGCTGGTAAAGGCAGTAGAGAGAGGATGCTAAAGTTTAGTGATTGGTTCCCATGTGCATGTTTTACCAGCCGGCGAAGATTATCCTTGTCTCATACGAAAGTCACCTAGGGCATGATCTGTACGGTACTAAATCCGGCTTTTTATGGAAATTATAAGGTAGTAGACCATAAAACACTACCCTTTCTTCCAGTAAATAACCTTATCTGCTGGGATTCAATGAATTATAGGCTATATATGTTTCGGAAATCGTTGAAACTATCTTTAACATATTTGAACAGCCGAATCACTAACTAAATACCAATGTATAGGGTTTAACTATGTACGCTTCTAAGTAAAACAGGAGAAAAATACCATGTTGGATGCCAACAGATTAGTGGCTTACACTACAAGCCAAACTAGAGATATATGTGATATCGACTGCAAATGTTTCTTGGACCAACGGCTTTCAAATTAGGATTGTATTTTTGACCGGTCAAAATTGCTTTTGACCAGAACAATGGATAAAAATGGTTTTAACCGTGCAAAACTGGTCAAAAGTGGCGACAAAATTTAAAGCCATATCTTATTTATATCATATACAGTACCTATTACGCTCTTGAAAAGTATAATGGATTACTCCTTTATCTCGAAAGCTTATTATGTTGTTTTACTTTGTTGCTGATTGAAGTTGTTAACAGTAGATGGTTTTATATTAAGTTTTAATAAATGTAAAAGTACTCGCATTTTAATATATTAATTCTGCAAAAGTTTTGAACACTCGTTTAGATATTATTACAATCTATTCCACGTAGACTTAGATTAAATTGCAAGTGATTTAGTTTTTAATTAAGTTAGACCCCCTATTAAAGATTTAAGAAGAATTTAATTCAAAACATAGCAGAATTTTTAATTTAATACTGAAAAAAATGGGCAGTTTTATTGAATACTTTTTAGTTTCAGAGATACTTTATAATTATAGCAAATTTTATAGTACTTTATAACTATAGCCAGGGTTGTAATTTTGACCGGTCAAAACTGATTTTGACCAGGATACTGGGTAAAAATAGTTTTAACCGTCCAAAACTGGTCAAAAGTTGTCAAAAATGGTCAGAAGTGGTCAGAATTGTTTAAAATAGTTTTAAATGGTCTTAATTTTAATATATATTAACTTTTGTAATTAGAAGTGATTTTTAATAAGCAATAAAAATAGTAGTGCAGTTAAACAAAATATTACACTAACAAAACAAGTTCATGAGATTTAACATGCTTATACAGTATAATATGAATGTTTGAATTTAAAAAAGGAAGAAGGTTAAAGGCATTAACATAAAATTTGTTGATTTTACAATACATCTAAGGAACTGTTGAGTCAGCTCTTCATATATAAAAAGATTATTTTCAAAGTTTGGAGTAATCCAAAACAAATAACGAAATCGTTTAAATTTAAAGACAACTACAAAACTTGTTACTTGTAACCGTTTTTTGAATTCAACATAAATTACATATAAAACAGCTTGTATAAAAAAAATAATTGAAACATTTTTTTTTTTTTTGTATCTTGGTGTTATGTTATATTTGTTTTTTTTCTGGTGTTATTTATATTATTACAATTTTAATAAATGTAACTTCTCTTTATCATATGCTAGTAAACTATGTTCGATTAGTATTAATGTACTTTCCCACGATGGTCAGCACGTGCATGCACAGTTGTGGGAGAAATTTCCTAGAAGAATTTAGGACTTCGATTGTTGACTACGAGTTTAGGGATCCGTGCAGAGAAGGTATAGATCACGGAATGGCAGCGTAACGGTCAAGCTAAGATGTAACCGTGAGTTACGGACAGCTAAAAATAATGTCAGCTTTCACAAAAGGGGCTATTTTAATGAGCCCACCTGCACTATCGAAGGGGGTGCAGATGTGGGAAAATTTCACGAAACAAGCGATTGGAAAAGAAGAAAAAGTGGAGTTAAAACAGAGGTGAGAAGTTGGGAAAGAGAGTTAAAAAAAGGAGTTAAAGTCGGGATTCAATAGTATTTGTACATCGAAATCCCAAGCCCGGCTCACCAGCACCGACTCACGTGCGCTCGAACGGCCGGACCGACACATCGCATGAGGAAAGCCCCTGCCTGATCCTCTGTACTTACTAAGGGACCGACACATCGCGTGAGGAAAGCCCCTGCCTGCTCCCCTGTGTCTGTACTGTAGGTTAATCATATTCAGAACCGTCATTCAGGCCTCTGTAAGTAATTTAACATAGTGATTAAGGAATAACGCATAACTAAAGAGAATTATAATAATTATGGTGTAAATATGAATATAAGACACAAATAATTGCTGGTTATGTTATATGATAATCAAGGATATAAATTTGTAAATAGTGTACAGAATAAATGTCTTAATCTCAATATAATGTATCAGATTTTTACCGTGTTTCCCCTTTGTAAACGAACACTGGTGTTAAGGTAAGTACATTACAAAAATTAAATATATTGTAAAGTGAATTTCAGTGGTGAAAACTGGTAAAAATTAATATTGACCAAGGCGGTTAAAACCACTGGTTCAAATCCCTATGGTTAAAACCAATACAACCCTGTCTCAAATGTTGTTTGCTGCGGCACACTCGGAAAATTCTTGGAGCAACCCAGGATGTTGCGCCATCCAGTTTGAAAACCGCGAGGCAGAAGATTGGTCACATTACGTGGTAAATACAAGAGCAATTCTAAACACATTGTGACAGATGTGTGATGGTTAGAGAAGACAACTTAAATTTTAAATACTTTCATGCCTTCTTTAACAATTACGCATGTTTTAATCAATTTTCTATTTTCTCGCTGCACTCCTGGAATACGTTCGAGGCACCACAGAGTGGCTAAAAACCGCTAGGCAGAAGATCGGTCACACTTCGTGGTAAATGAAAGGGCAATTCTAAATACATTTCGATAGTGGTGCAACGGTGAGAGAAGACAACTTAAATTTTAAATACCTTCATGCCTTCTTTAACAATTACGCATGTTTTAATCGATTTTCTATTTTCTCGCTGCACCCCTGGCATGCGCTCGAGGCACCACAGAGTGGCTAAAAACCGCCAGGTAGAAAATCGGTCACACTTCGTGATAAATACATTTTGATAGTGGTGCAACGTTTGAGAGAAGAGAACTTAAATTTTAAATACCTTCATGCCTTCTTTAACAATTACGCATGTTTTAATCGATTTTCTATTTTCTCGCTGCACCCCTGGCATGCGCTCGAGGCACCACATAGTGGCTAAAAACCGCCAGGTAGAAAATCGGTCACACTTCGTGATAAATACATTTTGATAGTGGTGCAACGTTTGAGAGAAGAGAACTTAAATTTTAAATACCTTCATGCATTCTTTAACAATTACGGATGTCTTAATCGATTTTCTATTTTATCGCTTCAACCCTGGCATACGCTGGAGGTACCACAGAGTGACCAAAAACCACGAGGCAGAAGATTGGTCACACTTCGTGGTAAATACAAGAGCAATTCTAAACACACTGTGACAGTGGTGTGACGGTTAGAGAAGACAACTTAAATTTTAAATACTTTCATGCCTTCTTTAACAATTACGCATGTTTTAATCGATTTTCTATTTTCTTGCTTCACCCCTAGTATACGCTCGAGGCACCACATAGTGGCTAAAAACCGCCAGGTAGAAAATCGGTCACACTTCTTGGTAAATACATTTCAATAGTGGTGCAACGGAGAGAGAAGACAAATTTTAAATACCTTCATGCATTCTTTAACAATTACGGATGTCTTAATCGATTTTCTATTTTATCGCTTCATATACGCTGAACCACTGATGACAAAAACCCACAGCAGAAGATTTCACTTCGTGGTATACAGAGCTTAATTGTGACAGTTTGATTTAAGACTTAAATTTTAATATTCATGCCTTCTTTATTAAACAATTACGCATGTTTTTAATCGATTTCTATTTTCTGCTTCTTTGGCATACGAGATGCACCACTTTTTTTATACTTAAGACCAATTTTAAATGAAAAATTGAGAGAAAACATTCTACAGAAGTTCTTTATTTTTATAAAAATAACTCATAGAAACAGGTAGCAGAATTTTTCAATTTAGATAGCAGTAAAATATTAATTTAACAACTACATCCATTGAATATTTACGACACACGAATATTTAATTCATATGAAGACACATTTTGAAATTTGAACGTTGAAACCAATTAAAGAAATATGTTTCTAAGTATTCAAAAAATTAAATTTGAATTGATTCTGTTGTCGATTCTGGAATAAAAAATTACTTTTACTTTTAATATACTCTATTTTCTCCTCTCATTTTTAAATATCCGTTCACTTATATTTCGAATGTAGCCTTTTAACTGATGACATAACCCCATGCATTTTGATATTTATACGACTATAGATATTCAATTAGGAGATTGATTTCAATTAGATAAAGTGTTATATTCAAACCCTTTATTAATATTGGTGAAAAGGCTTTCAAAAAACAGTTTTGATTTTTGGAGAGTAGACTTTTTTTAATAGCAGCAATACTTTTAGAAGAGATGCAATTTTAAAATCGTATTACATATTTATTAATAAGAGAAAAGCAAATAAAGAATTTTTGAAAAGTAATATCATTTCCATGGTTAGATCTACATTAAAAGAAACAGTATTTCACAGCTTGCATTTACTTTTAGTTATTAATAAGTTAAAACAACTATCTATTATTTTGTGGTCTCGTTTAGATTAAAATATTTTAAGACTCTGATTTGGCAATCAAAGTAAAAGGTTTTTCGAAGGGAATAATATATTTTAAGTTGAAACTTTGAATTATACATTACTGACTTTATAGCTCACTGATCTTTCTTCACAATTTATCTACAAAAGCAGACTATTTGTGTAGAGTTTTATATTCTTCACCCATATATTAAAGAAAAAAGGTGATGGACCCAAGAAATCTTTTCTTTTTTGGTTGCACGTTGTTACTATTGTCACTTCTACAAGACATTTTTTTAAAAATTTTATTCATAAGTGTCGAAAGCATGTAATACATATGGTTTTATCTAAAATATAACTTATTAAATCCTAAAGATATTTTCAGCTTCCAACAGTTATTATTTAAATTACAAAACATATAGCGTTGTAAGATTTAGTAACTGGTGGATTGGAACTAGTGCGGAGCTATTAGGTGTGCAGTAGGTGCATGTACGCAAGCTATCAAAATCTCTAGGGTGGCCGATGATCATAATATTGAAATATGATAAATAAAGTTTTTTAAATACTTATGTTTGGAGTTAGATCTTCCCCTTTAAATTGATATTTAATTTATATTTGCTTAAAAGTTTAGAATAATCCGATTTTACGCATGAACTAAAAGAGAAAACAAGAATGTAGTTCTAACTTCGTAAATGCATTTTTGTCACTTCTGCTAGCATATACTGCTTCATAAAAGAATATTAGGTCTATAATGCAAATATTTGTATTTTTTGTACGTAATCAGTTATATGGAGTAGTCATATTGCTACATAAACCAGCGAGTTCAGTGGCCGAATGGTCAAAGCACGCGATCCAAACCCGAAGATTGTGGGTTCGTTGCTTGCCATGGCGATTTATCCCAAGTACGGATTTTTAATTTAAAAATGTTATTTATTGTTTCCTTATGTTCTTGAACATTCTAGATCTTTCTTTAATATGTAAATCAGTTATTTCTCGAATATTCTGTTCGGTTATAAAAGCTGATACCCACTAGTTGTAGGCAACTTCTCGATCTTGTAAAGTTGCGAGTTGCTACTTAGCTTCAATAAATTCTTCTGTTAAGTTAAACGGTGTGTTCATTCGAATCTTCGTGACAATATAAGCATGTAGTGAGCTTATATGCGCTCTATCATGAATCTACAAGACTTGATTTCAACCGCATTTCAAACTGCGTACATGAACAAATGGAATATAGCATATTTAAAATAAGGTGTTTGTTCCCAAAAGTAGTGAGATTTGGAAATTTTATTACTTTTAAAAATGTATTGAGGCCACCTTACACTTGGATACTAAAGAGAGACGCAATGCATGGCTATATTACTCTGTCGAGATGAAAAGCTTTATATAATTCATTACATGGTCAAAAAAAAGCATATTGTTAAAATAGTAAATTAAACATTCAATTAAAAAATTATTTCCTTTTTAGGTGCGTAATGAGCTTGACCTTTTCAGAACGAAAAATATTTTAGATTTTTGGTCAAACTCTGTCATTTTGAATTTTCCTTCTCCCTCAAACAGTTAGAAATTATCTATGAAATCCATTCTAACTTCCGAAATCCATTCTAACACAAATATGCCATGTTTTTCACAAAGCCGTCTCTAGCATTTTTTCGCTTCGTACAAAATTCTAATGCAACATACGCCCACTCTCCACAGAAAAAAATATGTATTAAAAGGTATAAATTGTAGATCTATGTAAACCTATAAAACTGGAGTGGTTCTTGGAGTTAAAAGGGAAGCATCATAGAATGTATTTTTATTTTATGCTTTTTTAATTAATAATTAATTATATATATATATATATATATATATATATATATATATATATATATATATATATATATATATATATATATATATATATATATATATATATATATATATATATATATATATATATATATATATATATATATATATATATATATATATATATATATGTGTGTGTGTGTGTGTGTGTGTGTATGTGTGTTAAAAACCATACAATAAACTAAAGAGAAAATAAAGTCGATTTAAATTCCAAACAAATAACAAAATAAACAAACGAAAGCTTTTTTTTTAAACTTGATAAAAGGTTTGAAGCACTTCGGTCCACCTTTTGCAACACGAAGGCTAATGAGACCAGGACCTATTGCTTAAAGCTTTTTGCGAACGGCTACGATCATGCATGCCACAGTGGGATTCGAGCCCACGAACTCTGATACCGAAGATCAGCCGATCAGCGAAGATCGGCTACCGTTCGTCAAAATTTCACTAAAAGTTTTTTGATTAAATTCTTAAGTTGTTATGTTCAGCTAATGCAGATAAACTAGTTAACTGCCATGAAGAATTGTGGAGCATAAGAAATTTTTTTATTAAGTTTTAAAACTCTCTCTCACTTTCTTTTTCCTTGCCAAACGTAATTTAAAATGCTTTTATAGAGTTTTTTTTTTTCTTAATAAAAATCAGTTCGCAAATTCGAGCTAAAATACTGCCCCTAAAATTTGCCTCTCCGGATAGGGGCCCCGGTAGGTTCTGCTCTAGAAACAGTTCTGTTCTTGAATACCACTCTTCTCTCACGCCGTAATAGGCTGATTGATTGAGCAATCTGTGGTGTTTATATCAGTATTACGTTATAGACACATGACTTGTATTATTTTGGCAGACGAAGCACACTTTGACTAATGAATCTCTTTTCATTGACAAGGGAACGCATTCTGGCAGCATTAGAATGCAACTCCTGCCATCCGGTAGCCTGTTGAGTAACCGAGCCGCTCGTCTTTTCGAACCGATAGCGACAGGATTACACGCTGAGCACGCAGACTCGGTTCACGCACCAGAAGAAATACCTCTAGACGGTGCTCATTCTTGCGTGTAAACACGATCGGCTATCAGTGGTGGCTGAAATGCGCGAGCAGTAACACATTTTATAACACAGTCTTTTTAGCACTCTCCAGTTAGACTTCAGAAGTGTTGATAACTGATCTTCCCCATCGCGTGCGTGCGTGAAATTTGACAGAAAAAAAATGCAGAGCGGTGTTAAATTTTTGACGTATTGCCTGCTTTTCAAAGAGATCGATATCTATGCTGGAGAAGTGGCTTTGACACGAGCGTTTATTATGCAATAACATGAGATAAATCATACAAGCCTATAGTAAAAAAAAAATATTTTATTAATCTCTACCTTATAAAAAGTTTTTGATTATTTTACATTTAAAAATTTTAGACAATATTCACTAAAATTATAGAAATTATTAGTATGAACATAAGCCTACACTGTGGATTTATGTTACTGAAAAGCATCAAAACTTAAATAAAAAAAAAACTGCGACAAATATTTTTTTTCTTTCCTTAAAATTCGTGTAAATATCTTAGTGCATTTAGGATATTTACAAAAACACAAGGCAAATCATACACGCATATAGTAAAGAAAAAAATATTTTATTGACACCTGTGTTGTATTTAGGATTATTTTGCATTGCCAAAATTTTAGACAACATTCACTAACGTTACAGAAATTATTAGTATGAACATAAGCCTACACTGTGGATTTATGTTACTGAAAAGCATTGAAAGTTAAATGAAAAAAGACTTTGACAAATATTTTTTTCTTTCTTTAAAATTCGTGTAAATATCTTACTGCATTTAGGATATTTACAAAAACACGAGGGAAATCATACAAGCATACAGTAAAAAAATATTTTATTGATACCTGTGTAGTAAAATGTTTTGGACTATTTTACATTGCCAAAATTTTAGGCAACATTCACTAACATTATAGAAAGTATTAGTATGAACATAAGCTTACACAGTGGATTTATATTACTGAAAATCATTGAAAGTTAAATTTTTTTTAAATGTGGCAAATACTTTTTTCTTTCTTTAAAATTTGTGTAAATATCTTAGTGCATTTAGGATATTTAGGAAAACACGAGAGGAATCCTACAGACATATAGTAAAAAAAGAAATTTTGTTGATACCTTTGTAGTAAAATGTTTTGGATTATTTTACATTTCCAAAATTTTAGGCAACATTCACTAGCATTATAGAAATTATTAGTATGAACATAAGCTTACACTGTGAATTTATGTTACTGAAAATCATGAAAGTTAAATTTTTTTTAAATGTGGCAAATACTTTTTTTCTTTCTTCAAAGTTCGTGTAAATATCTTAGTGCATTTAGGATATTTACAAAAACACGAGGAAAATCTTACACGTATATAGTAAAGAAAAAAATTATTTTATTGATGCCCATGTTGCAAAATGTTTTGGATTATTTTACATTTCCAAAATTTTAGACAACATTCACTAACATTATAGATATTATTAGTATGAACATAAGCTTACACTGTGAATTTATGTTACTGAAAAGCATTGAAAGTTAAATAAAAAAACAAACTGTGACAAATATTTTTTTTCTTTCTTTAAGATTTGCGTAAATATCTTTGTGCATTTAGAATAGTTACAAAAACAGGAGGAAAATCATACACGCATATAGTAAAAAAGTATATATATTGATACCTGTGTAGTAAAATGTTTTTGACTATTTTACATATCCAAAATTTTACGCAACATTCACTAACGTTATAGAAATTAGTATGAACATAAGATCACACTGTGGATTTATGTTACTAAAAATCATTGAAAGTTAATTTTTTTTAAATGGGACAAATACTTTTTTCTTTCTTTAAAATTTGTGTAAATATCTTAGTGCATTTAGGATATTTACAAAAACACGAGGAAAATCTTACACGCATATAGTAAAAAAAATTATTTTATTAATGCCCGTGTTGTAAAATGTTTTGGATTATTTTACATTTCCAAAATTTTAGACAACATTCACTAACATTATAGAAATTATTAGTATGAACATAAGCTTACACTGCCGATTTATGTTACTGAAAAGCATTGAAAGTCAAATTTTTTAAAAGCGTGACAAATACTTTTTTTTCTTTCTTTAAAGTTCGTGTAACTATCTTACTGCATTTAGGATATTTACAAAAAAAAAAGAGGGAAATCTTACAGGTATATAGTGAAGAAAAAATTATTTTATTGATATCCATGTTGTAAAATGTTTTGGATTATATTACATTTCCAAAATTTTAGACAACATTCAGTAACATTACAGAAATTATTATAATAAACATAAGCTTACACTGTAGATTTATGTTACTGAAAAGATATAAAGTTAAATTTAAAAAAAAAATGTGACAAATATATTTTTCCTTCTTTAATGTTTGTGTAAATATCTTAGTGCATTTAGGATATTTACAAAAACACTAGAGAAATTTTGCAAGCATATAGTAAAGATAAAAGTATTTTATTGATATCTATGTTGTAAAATATTTTGAATTATTTTACAGTTCCAAAATTTTAGACAACACTCACCAACATTATAGAAATTATTAGTATGAACATAAGCCATAATTGTGGATTATGTTACTGAAAAGCATTAAAAGTTAAATTTTAAAAAAATGTGACAAATATTATTTCTTTCTATAATGTTTGTGTAAATATCTTAGTGCATTTAGGATATTTACAAAAACACGAGGGAAATCATACATGCATATAGTAAAGAAAAAATTATTTTATCGATACCCATGTTGGAAAATGTTTTGAATTATTTTTCATTTCCAAATTTTTAAAAAATATTCAATAACCTTATAGAGATTATTAATATGTACAAAAATTTACATTACAGATTTACATTACTGAAAAGTATTGAATGTGTTGAAAAGAAAAGCTTCTGTTTGTAAAATTAGGATATAAAACACATTCAAGACACAATTTATTATTAATTATGGACATAAATACTCTTTCAAAATATCTCGTTTATAGTACATTAAAACATTAATACATTATAAAAATAATTTACACACCATATACATTTCATATACATTATTCATATATATTTTGGCTATCTAAGTTCAAATCTTTTATTCCTACTTTAGCCTCATTACGTTTAATAATGGATAATGGATGTAGGTTTACAATTTTTTACAAATATATCTTTTAACAGAGTTTTAAATATTTATGTAGATTATCATTTTGATATATTAGATCAACTTGTTATATCGTAAATATTTCGTTACAATTATATTAGATTCCCTGTTAATCGTTTAAATGGGTCTGAGCTTTAAGCTGGTTTAACGAAATCCCAGTTACAGAGATGAAAGAAAAATTTATTTAATTGATGAAAATGCACTTTATTATAGTTAAAGTAAGCATTTATTAAATCATCAATTTATTACAAAAGTTTTATTTACCATTAGTATGAATATTTAAAAAAAATCATTTTTTTTCCTCTTTTAAAGCTTTAAATTTAATTCACTGCATTTCGTCATTGTTTCAGAAGCATCACATCAATGGATGAAAAGCGAAAGGCTGTTGCTCCACATACAATAAAACCATTTCCAATGGTTAAAGTACATAATTCAGGGTTGTATCGTTTTTAACCATGGGGGTTTAAACCAGTGCTTTTAACCGTCATAGTCAATATCAATTTTGACCAGTTTTGACAACTGAAATTCACTTTTCAATATATTTAATACTAATCGAACATAGTTTACTAGTCTATATATATAAAAATGAATTTGTGTGTGTCTGTCTGTCTGTCTGTACTCAATAGACTCAAAAACTATGCATCCAATCGCCGTGAAAATTTGGGAAATGTTTAGGTATATCCCTGGGAAGGTTTTTGTAAATTTTCAACGTTCGAAATTCATTCCTTCCCCCTTTTTCGAGCATTTCATGTCATTATTCCAAGCATTATTTTCCCCGGTTAAACGCAAACGATTAAGTTTTTAATTTATCGCATCATATCTAAGGGAAAGAAGCAATATTTCTAGCAATGTGACGTCATCCCAAGTAATTGTTTTAAACGCAGTTTTCCACGGTTAAAAGCAGGAGATTAAAATGTTCAATTCATCACATAATAAATAGGCGAAAATGATATTTTTCTATCATTATGACGTCATTCATTTAAATATTTCATTTATTCATTTCTTATTTTATATTATTTAAAATCGTCTGCTTAGTATCTATTCGATTTGAACTGAAATTTGAGATATAAAGTGATTCACTTTCATTTCTATGTGACGCAAATTATAGCATTTTTATATGAGAACTAATTTTAAATTTAATTCTTGGTTCATTTTTATGTTACAATGAAATGCATATCAACAATATTCTAAGTACAAAAAGTACAAATTTCAGTGACTCTCATGGCCAAATAAAACCTATCATTTTATATAGTTATCTTCATATTCATATGGTTGTCGATATGAATGTGTGTTTCTGTTTCATACAAAACTATGTGGTTTGTCATAAATTTCCTTAATTTTGGAAAACATTTATTACTACCAACAAAATTAGCACTGTTGCTGTCAAAACCTGTGCTTCCTATTCTATCACGTAATATGGCAAGATCTGTTAACTTTGCTAATCAACGTACAGTAGTAATACAGTAATGCAATTTAGGGTTAAGCTTATATTTTACAATAAAAAAAGTTTGAGCAAATTTAATATAAGACAAATTCGATTATAAAAACTGAATAATGTTATAATACGCTTATGATAGAAATATATAAACATGCCAATGACTCGAACTGAACTGTGACGAATTTAGAGAGTTATTCACGAAAAATAAATCTTTGTTTAAAAGTAATATATTAAGTTCACCGTAGCGAAGCACGGGCAAACTTGCTAGTATATATATAAAAATGAATTTGTGTCTGTCTGTCTGTACTCAATAGACTCAAAAACCATGCATCCAATCGCCGTGAAAATTTGGGAAATGTTTAGGTATATCCCTGGGAAGGTTTTTGTAAATTTTTAACGTTCGAAATCCATTCCTTCCCCCTTTTTCGAGCATTTTATGTCATTATTCCAAGCATTATTTTCCCCGGTTAAACGCAAACGATTAATTTTTTAATTTATCGCATCATAACTAAGTGAATGAAGCAATATTTCTAGCAATGTGACGTCATCCCAAGTAATTGTTTTAAACGCAGTTTTCCTCGGTTAAAAGGAGATTAAAATTTTCAATTTATCACATAATAAATAGGTGAAAATGATATTTTTCTATCATTATGACGTCATTACTTTAAATATCTGATTTATTCATTTCTTATTTTATATTATTTAAACATCGTCTGCGAAGTATCAATTCGATTTGACCTGGAAATTGAGATATAAAGTGATTCACTTTCATTTCTATGTGACGCAAATTATAGCATTTTTATATGAGAACTTATTTTAAATTTAATTCTTAGTTAATTTTTACGTTACAATAAAATGTTTATCAACAATATTTTAACAACAAAAAGTACAAATTTCAGTGACTCTCATGGGTAAATAAAAACCTATAATTTTATATAGTTATCTTCATATTCATATGGTTGTCGGTATGAATGTGAGTTTCTGTTTCATACAAAACTATGTGATTTGTCATAAATTTCCTTAATTTTGGAAAACATTTATTACTACCAACAAAATTAGCACTGTTGCTGTCAAAACCTCTGCTTCCTGTTCTACCACGTAATATGGCAAGGTATATTAACGTTGCTAATCAACGTACAGTAGTAATGCAGTAATGTAATTTAGGGTTAAACTTATATTTTACCATAAAAAAAAGTTTGAGCAAATTTAATATAAGACACAAATTCGATGCAGATTTAATCGTACTAAAAGACATCCAATCTCTAAAATGAATTATCCCATTCAAAACAGTACATATATATTACTCTCCACAGTATTATGAAATTTGACTCCTACATTAAAAAAGTCGTGAATTGGGAATAATTATGCAGCTGCTCACGGGCAACACAGTGCACTTACTGGACATTCAGTTATTAATAAACTGCTATAATCGTCAACAATCTGAAACATACGAGATTTATTCAGCATTTCTATTAATGCGCCTTATTATCTTTAATAGTGGTTCTAAATCTTTCATCGAAATATTTTAAAACTAAGACCGAAGGCTGGATGCGAAGCAGCTAGTATATGATAAAGGCAAGTTACATTTGTTAAAAATGTCATAGTATAAATAACACCAGAAAAAAAAATATAACATAACACCAAGATACAAAAAAAAATGTTTTACTTATTTTTTATACAAGCTGTTTTATATGTAATTTATGTTAAATTCAAAAAACGGTTACAAGTAACAAGTTTTGTAGTTGTCTCTAAATTTAAACGATTTCGTAATTTATTTTAGATTACTCCAAACTTTGAAAATAATCTTTCTCTAGATGAAGAGCTGGCACAACAGTTCATTAGATGTATTGTAAAATCAACAAATTTTATGTTAATGCCTTTAACCTTTTTCATTGCTGCCCAATCAAGTCCAAGTGTATCTTTGACACTTTCAGTCATGTTATGTAGATGTTAATGTCATGTTATTTGTTTTAAAATTAAAATTTATGCTTTTAACTACAACTTATGTTTTTCACTTCAACTCATGTTTTATGTTTTTAACTTCAACTCTTGTTTTATTTTTTAACTGTAACTCATATTTTATAACTGTAATCCTTTTTTTCTGAAACTGGATTACATTTTTACAATTGCATGTGCATGGTTCATTTTTAAAATTCAAACTTCGTATTATACTGTATAAACATGTTAAATCTCATGAACTTGTTAGCGTAATATTTTGTTTAACTGCACTAATACTACCCTGACATCATTACGAAATTTTCAATGTTTTGTAATTTTGTAATTTTTTTACTTAAATTAGTTTAAGTGGAAATCCGGTTAACGAAAGTGGCTAAGAGCGAGTCTGGTGTATGGCTAGTTTAATATTTGCAACACATTTATTTCGTTGGTGCATTGAAAAAGTAGAAAATGTATGTTTTTGTCACACAAGGACAGATTTTTTTCATTACCTTTAAGTTCGTAAAATATAATCAATACATAAAAACTTTTCAAAGCTTGGTATGTACATATTGAACAAGGTAAATAGTTACTTTTAACGTTTTTAATACTAGTGTATTTTGAGTAACCAGTAAAAGAATTCCCCCTTGAAGCTTTCTACTTATATTAACACTTGGCATGCGGGTATACTTCACCGCTGATTTACGCGTGCATCGGCCTTTTTTTTCGTGTATCGCGCGAAAGTTTAGTTATTCATAAAAATCGCAGTAAATCGAAAACTACTTTGTTTTTATGAATGAAACTTTTTTTATTAACAATTATTTTTATGAAATCACAAAAACAAAGGATTTTTAAAATTAAAGTCCGATAATCTGTCAGCGCATATTTCTTCATCACTATCTTTGTCACAACGGCTCATTTTATCAATTTTGTATTCAACAATAAAAAAAACCAAGCTTCAAATTGAGAAAACATGACTTGTGTGTTCCAGAGCTAAGAATTCGATTGAAAACGAAAAAACGCAACAAAAGACAGAGTAACTCGACAGTCATAACTTGTGTAAAGAAAAATGCAAAGCGTTGCATAGCAATGCAAACAACATTTATATAATATCACACATACATATAATTTCACGTATTTAGTAGATTTGCGGTGGTTAGCGGGTATACACCACAAATCTACTAAATACGTATTTTTACGTGACTCGCGCTCCAGTGACAGACTGCAAAAAACGTAAAAATACGTTTCCCGCACGTGAAGTGTTAATTACAAAAGGGTGTTTTTTTAATTGTCTAATTTAAATATCTTACATACATCACTTCTTTAACTTAAACCAGGGTAAGCCTTTATTGTTTTCCTTCTTTTCTCCTATCAGATTGGTATGTGAAATTACATACTTTCATGTACTTATTTTTCGTTTTCAAATAAAGCTGTGTAGAAACTTGATTCAGTGCTTTTAAAACCATTAAAAATGTTTTCCTTTGCTTTGGAAAATAACCTCTCAAATAAATAATATGAAATAAATTTTATAAAAAAATGTCTTTAAAGTTTCATATACATTTTACCCAAAGAAATTTTTTCTATTGATAATACTTAAAATATTTATATTACGTAACCCTAATAACTGTTCTGGAGACGTAGAAAGACTACTTAATCAAAGAACATTGGGATTTAAGGGATTTATTTTTTTACATTAAAATATTTCTAACAGGTTTTTTATAGCAGATGTATAAAGTTACCAAAATATTTTTAAATTTTATGTTATATAAACAAGCAAAACTTAAAACATTATCCATTTAATAGAGTATTTGAGATCAATAGATTCATCAATATGCAATTTCTGTTCTAACTGAGCAATTCAAAAGGGAAAGTATCAACATAAGATTACAGTTTTTAACTTATAATCCCCTATATAATAATAGCCTAAGTTATCTGTCCGTCTGTCCTCAAATTTATGAAGCGGTTGGACCTGGAATGGATAGAGACATCCATATTGGATACTTTATGAGTTAGGGTTAGCAAAATTCAAAGTGAGTAAAGTTTATCTTCCCCCAAACTATCGATCTGATTCTAAAATAAATTTGTATAAATATGCTTCATATCACAGCAAAAAATATGACGTCCTTAAAACGTTCGAAATCCACCCCTTCCCCCCCCATTTTGAGCATTTAATACCATTATTTCAAGCCATATTTTCCTCGGAAGAGCAGGCGATTGTACTTATCATTTTACCACATTATAAATAGGCAAAAATAACATTTTTTCTAGCATTATGACGTCATTCCTTTAACCATCTCATTTAATAATTTCTTATTTTAAATTATTTAAATATCGTCTGCATTATTTTCGTACTTTTTATCACTGAACTTAGATATTGCGTAAATAATTTTCTTTTATATTTGGCTTAAATAATATATTAGGTAAATATGTAATAATTTTAAATTTAATCATATATTATTTTTTGCTGCAATGAAAATTTTATCACCGATATTAAAAAATTCTTTTCATAAAAGTCTAGGAGTATATTTCACAGACTAATAACTATCTAGCGTTTAAGTTATATATCTTTGAAAATTAAGAAGTTTGTTTGTTTGTGTACATAACCGTACGGTTTTATACATAACCACACGGTTTGACTAAATGAATTCAATGTCATTCTAAACTGCACGTACAGTATCGGGAAACTTTAGAAGAGTACAAAGATAAACATATTATTGAGCGTGTATCAGACAATTCTAAGAAAAAAAAACCTTTTTTTTACCTGCCTCATAGAGTACTTTACAATTCTGAAAATCTAAAAAAATTACTGATGATACTAGCATATACCCCTCATATGACGAGTTATATGCTAGTATATGGTATAAATAATTATTATGTAAAAGGAAGTATTCGAATATATATATATATATATATATATATATATATATATATATATATATATATATATATATATATATATATATATATATATTGCTTTTAAAGGGGCGGTGACGCAGAAAAGAGTGGGAACTACTGCTCTAGACCATTTCTTGGTAACTTGCACTAATTACAACAACTCAGTAACAACACCACCACCAATTTTGACAGTTTTACAGGTTCGATAAATATTTCTTGAAGAAATATTGTGGCATTTCAGTCAGCAGCGTTAGATGGATTAGTCCACAACTTTCGGAATTTATTTGCAATAATGAATGTCCCCCATCTGTTCCACTCACTAGTTCTTACTTTGCTGCTAAGATACATTCACCTAAAAAACCTCAGACAGACGTAATTTGTTAACTTTTTCATATTCATCGAGCTATTAGTCCATATTTATGCAAAGTTCACGAGAATGCCGCATCGAACATGCACGTGTCTGTTTGTACCCCAAGACCGCCGTTTGTGAGTTTCGTCTCGCAAGGTTGGCCAAAACAATTGCCAGGAGACCAGACAAGTGAACTCGACACAACTCATCCAAGACCGAAGTAAAACAACTAAAAAAAGGGAGAAAAAAAAAAGAAACTTAACAGATTAGCATAAATGGCGATAAATTGTTCCAGTTTCTTGTCGAAACCAAGGTACGAGCAGGGGAGATAAAAATATATTTATCGCTTAATGAGGCGAGGTACACGAAAGATTCGGGCACATGCAAATAAGTCTAGATTTCCTGTAGAGAGAAAGCGAGTATCACATTGGGATGTCAAGTGCGAAAGATCTGCAGCTACAATTTTGTATTCAGTGCAGTGTCTTTGTGTCCTAAGCGTGGTGTATTATCCTGGAAGGATAAATAGATTGTTTTTTTAAACTTAAACATATTTTTTCGTTATTATCGGCGATTGACAAGAAGATATGCAGGTAGAATTTTAATGGTTATCTGATGCTGGTATTAGATAACTAAAGAGAAATCCCATCAACATTTGAAGCATTGCTTGGTTAGAAAAGTTCCAGTTTGATTTTAAAATTCTGAAAATGAAGTTGTTGGAATAATTTTGAGGTTTTTTTCAGATAAGATATCAAAGGGGTTTACAACTAAGAACTTAATCTCTGACAACGGGAAATTATTCTTTGAACAAATTAGAAACTGTTTTTAGATACAGAAAAATTCCAGATTAATTTTTAAATTCTGAAGTTAAAATTCTACACATTTATTACGATTGCGTAAGCTGTTTCTGTTTTGATTTGAAGCGGTACGATCTAATGTTTTGCTTCACGAGGGTTAAAATACAATTTTGTATTTAGTGCAGCGTCTTTGTGTCCTAAGAGTGGTGTATAATCCTGGAAGTATAAATAGATTGTTTTTTTAAAGTTAAACATATTTTTTCGTTTTTTATCAGGCGATTGACAAGAAGATGCAGGAGAATTTTAATGGTTATCTGATGATCGTATTAGATAACTAAACAGAAATCCCCTCACCATTTCAAACATAGCTTGTTTAGGAAAATCACAGCTTGATTTTTAAAATTCTGA
Source organism: Pardosa pseudoannulata (assembly GCA_032207245.1). Classification (NCBI taxonomy): domain Eukaryota; kingdom Metazoa; phylum Arthropoda; class Arachnida; order Araneae; family Lycosidae; genus Pardosa; species Pardosa pseudoannulata. The sequence continues at coordinate 28,968,152 of CM063506.1, forward strand.
AAATGAAGTTGTTGGAATAATTTTGAGGTTTTTTTCAAGATATCAAAGGGGTTTACAACTAAGAACTTAATCTCTGACAACGGGAAATTATTCTTTGAACAAATTAGAAACTGTTTTTAGATACAGAAAAATTCCAGATTAATTTTTAAATTCTGAAGTTAAGGTTTTAAGAATTTATTAGGATTGCGTAAGCTGTTTCTGTTTTGATTTGAAGCGGTACGATCTAATGTTTTGCTTCACGAGGGTTAAAATACAATTTTGTATTTAGTGCAGCGTCTTTGTGTCCTAAGAGTGGTGTATAATCCTGGAAGTATAAATAGATTGTAGATATGCAGGTAGAATTTTAATGGTTATCTGATGCTGGTATTAGATAACTAAAGAGAAATCCCATCAACATTTGAAGCATTGCTTGGTTAGAAAAGTTCCAGTTTGATTTTAAAATTCTGAAAATGAAGTTGTTGGAATAATTTTGAGGTTTTTTTTTCAAGATATTAGGGGTGTTTACAGCTAAGAACTTAATCTCTGACAACATGAAATTATTCTTTAAACAAATTAAAAGCTGTTTTTAGATATAGAAAAATTCCAGATTCATTTTTAAATTCTGAAGCTAAAGTTTTAACCCTTTATTAGGATTGTGTAATCTGTTTCTGATTTGATTTGAAGCGGTACGATGTAATGTTTTACTACACAAGGGTTTAAATACAATTTTGTATTCAGTGCAGTGTCTGTATGTCCTAAGCGTGGTGTATCATCCTGGAAGGATAAATAGATTGTTTTTTTAAACTTATTTTTTCGTTTTTATCAGCGATTGACAACAAGGTATGCAGGGAGAATTTTAATGGTTATCTGATGCTCGTATTAGATAACTAAACAAAAATTCCCTCACCATTTGAAACATTGCTTGGTTAGGAAAAATCTCAGTTTGATTTTAAAATTCTGAAAATGAAGTTGTTCGAATAATTTTGAGGTTTTTTGAAGATATTAGAGATGTTTACAACTAAGAACTTCATATCTGACACGATGAAATTACTCTTTAAACAAATTAGAAACTGTTTTTAGACATAGAAAAATTCCAGATTAATTTTTAAATTCTATAGTTAAGGTTTTAAGAATTTATTAGGATTGCGTAAGTTGTTTCTGATTTGATTTGAAGCGGTACGATCTAATGTTTTGCTACACAAGGGTTAAAATCCAATTTTATATTCAGTGCGATGTCTTTGTGTCCTAAGCGTGGTGTATCATCCTGGAAGGATAAATAGATTGTTTTTTTCAACTTAAACATATTTTTTCGTTATTATCAGCGATTTACAAGAAGATATGCAATGAGAATTTTAATGGTTATCTGATGCTCGTATTAGATAACTAAAGAGAAATTCCCTCAACATTTGAAGCATTGTTTGGTTAGAAATGTCCCAGTTTGATTTTAAAATTCTTAAAATGAAGTTCTTGGAATAATTTTGAAGGTTTTTCCAAGGTATTTGGGATGTTTACATCTAAGAACTTAATCTTTGACAACATAAAACTATTATTTGAAGAAATTAGAAACTGTTTTTGGTGTAGAAGAATTTCAGATTAATTTTTAAATTCTGAAGTTAAAGTTGTAGGCATTTATTAGGACTGTGTAAGCAGTTTCTGATTTGATTTGAAGCTCTATGATCTAATGTTTTGCTACACAAGGGCTACAGAGACCTACCGCTTGAAGCCGATTCTAAACGGCTATTAACATTCATGCTAATGAACATATAAAACAACTATATAGGAAACCGACTGATTTTGAAATTTTATATATGAAGTTATCTGAATAATCAGCAGTTTATTAAAGATATTATGCAATGCCTTCAAGTAAACATTTTTTTTTCTCTTTTACTTAAATACACATGTTTTTCAGAAGTATGGAAATCTTTGTACTATATCAACACATTACGTACTTCATATCATAGTTATTGGTTAATAAATTTATTACGGTAAATAAATAAAATAAATAAAATACGATTAATAAATTAATTATGGTATTTTAAAACACATCTTTTATTTATTTTATGAATAAACCATTAACATTTTGTATTATTAATTAAAGTTTCGCTTACGTCAATTATGGAAAATTCTGGAATAGGAATATAAACCTACAGAATAATATAATTAATGTATAAATACCAAGTATGAAAGTGAGTTTAATAAAAACCAATAAATATTCCAAGAATTTCTTGCATAAAGCAAAGAAAATGCTGTGGGACATATCTTCTATAACACAAATTGAATATTACATTTCAAGGAATATAGGATCTCGTTTAATAAAACATTTGTGAGGCCAATTGTGTTAGATATCTTAAAGAAGAAATTTCAGTTTCATTTTCTGTCAACAACTTTTGGAGGTTCTGTCATTTGTGCGTTATAATTTCCTATGAGGCCCAAAACATATTAAAAAGCGCTTGTAGGTAATGAAATGTTAGTATTTTATGATGCATTAGCTATATGATGAAATGAATCTTTCAGATTAGATATACTATCATTTTAATTTAAGAATATCGTTTAATAAAACATTCGTGACGTCAATTGTGTTAGATACCTTATAACAGAAACTTTTCAGTTTCATTTTCTGTCAAAAACTTTTGGAAGTTCTGCCATTTGTACGTTGTAAATTTCTATGAGGCCCAAAACATTGTAAAAGGCGATTGTAGGTAATGAAGTGTTAATATTTTATTTCAGATCCATTAGCTATATGATGAAATGAATCTGTCAGATTAGATATACTACTATTTTGATTTAAGAGTATCGTTTAATAAAACATTCATGACGTCAATTGTGTTAGATATCTTAAAAAAGAAACATATCAGTTTCAGTTTCTATCAATAATTTTTGTAGGTTTAACCATTTGTACCGTAGAACTTCTTATGAGGCCCAAAACATTATGTTAAAAAGCGTTTGTAGGTAATGAAATGTTAGTATTTTCTTTCATTTGCATAGAGATGAAATAATTTTTCAGATTAGATATATGAATATATTAATTTAAGAATCTCGTCTAATAAAACATTCGTGACGATAATTGTCTTATGTAGCTTAGAGAAGAACTTTTCTGTTTCATTTTGTGTCAATGATTTTTGGAGGTTCTGTCCTCTGTGTCTTAGAATTTCCTATGAGGCCCAAAATATGTTTAAAAGCACTTGTGAGTAATAAAAAATTATTACCTTTTTACAGTTGTATTAGAAATATAATTGAATTCATTTTTCAGATTAGCTATATAAATGTCTTAATCTATTTTTGAAAGATTTTCAGTATCTATTAACAAAGAGGCTATTCTTCCCATATTGTATTTCATGCAACTAAACTTTCATATTATAAGAAAATTGAAGGATTTCTGAGTACTTCTTCTTTGAAAGGTAATTATTCTGAACTACCTGGTCCAAGCCTCTAGTTCAGAAATGTCGATTATTCCGTTTACATAAAAGTATTGGTGTGACAAAGGGTTCTTATGTTTACAAGACATGTTGACAGGAAGATAAATGGTAAAAACTTCTTGGGCCGAGCCCTCTATTTCAGAGTTTCCTTCGAAATGATACATATAAAATGTTCAAACGATGTTAGAACAACATTAAATAGAATGTAAGTTAATTAAATTAATAAAATAAACTTAGATGATTATGTTACTTTTAGTTTGGGCTGGGCAGTAACAAGAAAATGAAGACAAAACAGAGTAGACAATTAGAATTAAATAGTAAACACGACGCATAGATTGAAATAAGAAATTCAAATAATAATTCAAATACATAATACGATATTAAAATTAACAAGAATATTTTAGGAGTGCAAGCCCCA
>CM063506.1:28976964-29009464 GCA_032207245.1 Pardosa pseudoannulata
TACATTATATTTATATATTATACCTTTATACTAAAAATATATTAAAAGCATATATTACATAATTATAAAATATATAAAGGTGCATCAATTCGAAATTTACATCAACTTTTTAAAGCGATATCACTTTAAAATTTAATGTAAATTATTAGAATGGGATCAATTTGCGAACTTTTGCTCTATACCTTTTGTATAAAATTAATTGAATTCTATAGAAAAATATTTGCCTTGCTTTAATATTTGTATTATTACAATTATAGAGTAGTTATTTATTCTATTCTATTTATATATTATACCATTATATTAAAAATATATTAAAGACATATATTACATAATTATAAAATGCATAAAGGTGCATCAATTCGAAATTTACATCAACTTTTTAAAGCGATATTACTTTAAAAATTGATGTAAATTATTACAGTGTGATCAAGTTGGGAACTTTTGCTCTATCCAATTTTGTATAAAACTAATTGAATTCTATAGAAAAATATTTGCCTTGCTTTAATATTTGTATTATTACAATTATGGAGTAGTTACTTATTTATTACATTATACTTATATATTATACCTTTATATTAAAAATATATTAAAAGGCATATATTATATAATTATAAGATACATAAAGGTGCATCAATTCGAAATTTACAACAAATGTTTAAAGAACTGTTACTTTAAAAATTGAAAATTAATGTAAATTATTACAGTGTGATCAAATTACGCACTTTTGCTCTATCCATTTTTGTAGAAAACTAGTTGAATACTATAGAAAAATATTTGCCTTGATTTAATATTTGTATTATTACAATTATGGAGTAGTTACTTATTCTAATATTTATATTATTTATTCTCTACATTATTTCTGGGAAGTGTTCTAAACCTGAATTATCAACATAAAATCAATTTAAAATGTAGCTATTTGCATCGACTCTTTAACGCCATTCTTAAAGCATAAACATCATTTTCAAAGGTCTCCTTTAATACCCAAATAACAAACGTAGAATTTTGAAAACAACTAAACCGTTCCAGCGTAAACCGCAAAAATAAACATGCATTAAGCATGTTCGCCCAGAAAAGCCGTAGTGACGACTTGTCGAAACACTTTCCGCAATTTTTTTTATAGTGTTTTTATTTTTTGCCCCCTCCCTACGAAATCTAAATAATTGATAAAAACAACAAGAGGCACTGGGAGAAGCAGGGAAGCCAAATAAAAATATAAAAAAGTCTACCTTTTTTTTATTCCTTTTAAATTTTTACTTTGCCAACATTCAAACAACAGTGCCTTAATAATACGGTAGGTCGCGTCGTGAAATTTCACACATAATTTTCTCCTTTTCCGGAGGTACATCTTCTCTATCTACTTTACTAAAGGCGAAAAAGCGGTTCAAAGAAAGTGGACGTAGATAGCACGAGAGGAAAAAAAATTTCCAAAGAAACAGCGTGTCAATCATAGTTCGTTAGTCCTTATTTTACAAAAGGGACGAAGACTACAGAATAAATAAAAAAAAATTTTTTTCTCTTTCCTTGAAATTAAGTTAACGTCTAACATTGAGTCTTCTCCATTGTAGATGTAATTTGCGTCCAATCGCCCCTTGATTAACGTCTCCAAGTTGGGGCTTCAACTTTTTCAAAAGCGTGAAAAAATACTTCCCCGCGCCATTCCCCACACCTTCTTACTTTTAAAAAATTTTTCAAAAAAAGAACGCTACTATTAGCTTTTTTTTTACCTCCTCCCCTCGTGTTTTATTCTCCCTTGAAAAGTTTGCCGAGAGAGTGTGTTTAGTTCATTAGGGCTCCCGTAATTAGCACAAAAAGCGAGAAAGAAATCGTTGGAGAAGAATAAAAAGAATAACTTAATTCCGAAAAGCATGTCCTCTGTTTATTCGCTTCACTATCCAGTGATGAAAAAGTCGTTCGCGTGTTTAATGACGTGTATTGAATTACGGTGTTGCGAGAAGCGAGGTAACACCTCAACTTGTCTCGAAGTTACTCGAGCGCCTACGATTCTCGTTTGGACTTACCCTTCATTTTCTTCCTTTTTCCGTCTATTTCATCTCAAGCCCGGAGGTAATTTAGAAATTGTTCAACAAGCCGAGTAAAAAGTGGGGAAAAGGAATCTAAAACTAAGTTTTCAAATTAACAAACCTTGTTTCAGTAAAACGAATAACTGTCTATTTTATTCTGCTCATTACTCCTCGAACTTGACACGTTATTCTGAGGGATGATAAGTCGTGACAGAAAGAATAACATTTTGACGTGTTCTGTGATAATTTGTGGGTTATTTTTAAAGAAAAACCATCATGAATTTTGGATTACACAGTAGCACTCTATTACCTTATCCCATCGTATTATAACAGCCATTTTCTTTGAAAATGGTGTAAGTTCATTTTTGACGAAAAGTTAGGTAGTAATAACAATAAATACAAAATGCTTTCAGTTATTTTTCTAAAATTAGTTCCTCCCCTCTCTCCTCTTCAAAATTTTTCATCCTTTTTTCAATATAATTTTACGTAGCTAACTCTTAATTAGGCTAAGTCTGGACGCTGTACCTGACATGTATATTTATAACTACTATATAACATAATTGTCAGTGCTCGCCACAGCGGACATTAATTATCTCAAAAATGGAAAATGATATATTTTTTTTGTTTATTTTACAGAGATCCTAATGCCTATACAGACATGGGAAAATAACAGAAATTTAAAAAAATATTTGAAAAAACATCTTGTCAAATTAAGGGTTAATGAATTTACAGATATAAATGCTCTGAAAGTGGTATTAGTTCACATTCCGCAAAGACATAATATTTAGTTCAAAGATTGTACAACATAATTATACTACATTCTTTAAACTAACAATTTGAAAAATATCATACTATAAAACTCAGTTAATTTAATATTTTTTTAAACATGACAACGATCATATTATGAAATTTAGTAAATTAATAATTTTAAAAGTTGACATGAAAGCAGTGATATTTACCAATATTTTTCAAACCACCTGAATACAATCGTTATAAATCTAAATATAATGTAAAATGGATTTGTACCACTTTTAAAAAAAGCTCATACGCAGTAATTTCTTCAGAATTCCACACATTTACAGATTTTATTAAAAGGATTAAAGGTTTGGACTCTAGAAGTTTTCCTTTTTTTTCTAGAAAACGTTAGTAATGCACATGACGTTTGTTTAAACAGACTTTCACCAAATGATGACCAAATGGTAGAGCGCTTTTCTTCGATACCGGATTTTGCATTACCGGATTGGTTCGAATCCCACTCCTGGCATGGATGTTCTCAGCCGTTCGAAATCGGCTTTAAGCTGTAGGTCCCAATCTCATTAGTCCTCTTGAGCAAAACAGTATACCGCAGCACTCCAAGCCAAAATTTTCTTTTACCAAAAGGAATATGTTGATACAAAATTAGTTCTCTTAAACATATTCGACAAACTTTTTTTGATACGTGAAGAGTTATAATTTATCTGTGTTTGTCAAAGTCAATATGAGCAGAAATCAAGAAAATAAAATGCAGGCATAAAATATAGCCTCGATATATGTAAATTAACTTTTAACTTCTGCAGAAAGGGTCTGATGTATTTAACAAGTATGGCTAGTTTGGAGCTCTCTAAGATTTTTTTTCCAAGCACATGGGAGGTAATTATACAAGTATCTATTACATAAGTCCATTTAAAAAGTAATTATGGCTATAGAAAATTGCAAAATGCTCTAAGCAAATAAGAAGAAAAGAAAATATTACTATAGGTATGTTTTTATATCCTAGTAGTTCCAAACTGGTGAGTAACGACCTAGATGGGGATTGCTTTACCTTTTTAGAGGGATTGCCGGTTATTAATTTTAAAAGACTCTTAAAAGATGATAGACAGTTAGTTTAATTGTCTAAATGCTAATAAGCTATTTATGTTAATGTTATTAATACAACCAAGCAATGCGATATAATTCAATAAATATCCTTACCTTAATTTTGGTGTTCTATGCTCAGTTCGTAGCCAAATGTTTATCTGCTTTATTTTTGAAAATTAGTGACAATAATTTCTTATTTGTGCAAAGTAGATTTTTAATTATTGTGCAAATCAAAACGAAAGCCCGGAATAAGCCTAGATACTCAAGATTAAATCACATTAGCTTTGAAAAAGCTCAGTCAAATTAAAGAGGTGCAAATTCAAGCCTCCTTTATATAGGTTATGCATCATAATTTAAAAAAATATTTTTCTTTGTCAAGTCCTAAAATACATTTTTCAAACGCTTTGTTTACTGTTTTATTGATCAAAATTTAGATTGAAGAAGTAAGATCGTAAATAACTAACTAAATAAATAAATATATAATTAAAAATAGCGATTAAAAAGTTGAAATCTAATTTTATAAACAGTATTGTTATACAAAGTTTTAACTGCTTATCGTTTTAAAAAATATCACTATCTTTGTTGAGTCCTAAAATACATTTTTCAAAAGCTTTGTGTATTGTTTTATTGATTAGAAATTAGATTGAAGAGGTGAGGTTGTGAATATAAAAATAAATAAATAAATAGATAAATAAAAATAAAGATTAAAAAGTTGAAATCTAATTTTATAAATAGTACTGTTATACAAAAGTTTAATTGCTTATCGTATTAAAAAATATCACTATCTTTGTTAAGTCCTAAAATACATCTTTCCAAAGCTTTGTTTACTGTTTTATTTCAGAAATTTGATTGAAGGAGTGAGACTGTGAATATAAAAATAAATAGATAAATAAAAATAAAGATTAAAAGTTGAAATCTAATTTTATAAACAGTACTGTTATACAAAGTTTTAACTGCTTATCGTAAAAAAAAAAATATCACTATCTTGTGGAAGGACGAGACTCTTATTTCAAAAAACGTTTAGAATTAATTTAGTCTTTTTTTTTAGGAACCATTTTTATTTCCTTTCAAAGTTCCACAACACAGAACACAAAACAACAAAGAGCACAAAACACACTCTCATAGACCACTGACACTATATTAGAACACACACTCGATGGCTTTCTAGCGCCACCTATCGTAAAAAAGGAGAGGGGTATAATTGTACCCGCTACAATCTTTGTTAAGTCCTAAAATACATCTTTAAAATTCTTTGTTTAATATTTTATTGATTACAAATTAGATTAAAGAAGTGAGACTGCGAATAAAGAAATAAATAAATAGGTAAATAAAAATAAAGATTAAAAAGTTGAAATCTCATTTTATAAATAGTACTGTTATACAAAAGTTTAACTGCTTATCGTATTAAAAAATATCACTATCTTTGTTAAGTCCTAAAATACATTTTTCAAAAGCTTTCTTTTACTGGTTTATTGATCAGAAATTTGATTGAAGAGGTGAGACTGCGAATATAAAAATAAATAAATAGATAGATAAATAAAAATATAGACTAAAAAAGTTGAAAACCAATTTCATAAACAGTACTGTTATACAAAAGTTTAACTGCTTATCGTATTATATATAGTACAGGTAAATGCTAAGAGTACTCGTTAAAAATACCAGACATTTGCATTGATATTTTAATTCAACATACTTTAAATTGAAATATTTATATATATGCATTCATTCATTTCCTACTGTATAGAAAAAATTCCTGTTTTTATAAAAAATAACTTAAAGATTGTGATTTAAAAAAAATTCTACAAAAAATCTGAATTTTTTTTAAAGAATAATATAAAATTCAGGAAGTTCTCAATAGATGATAGCTGGCGAAGCAGGTGTCTCCAAGCGGGGAATGTCATTGAAATGCGAACAAAGAGGATTTATTAAAGAATACAATGAGGCACCCAAACCTCACATCCATATGGCCTAACACCAGGTACTTCCTGATGGGGAGCCTGGAGGCACTTCCTATTAAAAAAAAGGAACTTTGGGGAGGAAATTCTACATCTATTAAGTTTGTAAATGCACTCAATATTTCTTGACAGTTTTAAATATGAATTCAGATGTAGATGGAATAAATATGTGTTCATGAACGAAAGTTTTATAGCCCACAAACAATAGTTGTAAGTGGAAGTAAGGGGAAATATTCTCTTCAGTGATATTTAGTATCAAGTTGTAGAAAGAAGATATTGAACCAATTATTGACATTCTTAACCATTATAATTATTAATCATTGAGTTAATTTTTATTGACTACCAAGAGAAGATGTAATTGGAAGTGGAAAGATTTTTCCAAGTTTTATTTCGCATCAAGTGATAGAAAGAAAATTGTCAATACATTTTACCAATTGTCAGCGCTCTTAACCATTAAATAATTTAATAATTGAATAAAAATTTAATTAAATAATTTAATGATTAAATAGTTTAGTTAATTTCTTTTGCCCAACACGAGAAGCTACAAGTGGAAGTGGAAAGTTTTCTTTAATCTTACGTATTTAGTACCAATTGTTGACATTCTTAAGCATTATAATTTTTAATCCTCGAGTTAATTTTTATTGACTACCAAGAGAAGTTGTAATTGGAAGCGGAAAGATTTTTCGAAGTTTCATTTCACATCAAGTGGTAGAAAGAAAATTGTGAATACATTTTACCTATTGTCAGTGCTTTTAACCAATATGATTAAATGATTTGGTTAATTTCTTTTGACCAACACGAGAAGCTACAAGGGGAAGTGAAAAGATTTTCTTTATTGTTACGTATTTAGTACCAATTGTTGACATTCTTAACCATAATAATTTTTAATCCTTAAGTTAATTTTTATTGACTACCAAGAGAAGTTGTAATTGGAAATTGAAAGATTTTTCGAAGTTTCATTTCACATCAAGTGGTAGAAAGAAAATTGTGAATACATTTTACCTATTGTTAGTTCTCTTAACGAGTATGATTAAATCATTTAATTAATTTCTTTTGCCCAACACGAGAAGCTAAAAGGGGAAGATTTTTTTTAATGTTACGTATTTAGTACCAATTGTTGACATTCTTAACCATTATAATTATTAATCCTTGAGTTAATTTTTATTGATTACCAAGAGAAGCTGTAATTGGAAGTGGAAAGATATTTCCAAGTTTTATTTCGCATCAAGTGATAGAAAGAAAATTGTGAATACATTTTACCTATTGTCAGTGCTTTTAACCAGTATGATTAAATGATTTAGTTAATTTCTTTTGACCAACACGAGAAGCTAGAAGTGGAAGTGGAAAGATTTTCTTTAATGTTACGTATTTAGTAACAATTGTTGACATTCTTAACCATTATAATTTTGAATCCTTGAGTTAATTTTTATTGACTTCCAAGAAGAGCTGTAATTGGAAGTGGAAAGATTTTTCCAAGTTTTATTTCTCATCAAGTGATAGAAAGAAATTTGTGAATACATTTTACCAATTGTCAGTTCTCTTAACTAGTATGATTAAATCATTTAGTTAATTTCTTTTGCCCAACGCGAGAAACTAGAATTGGAAAGATTTTTCCAAGTTTTATTTCGCATCAAGTGATAGAAAGAAATTTGTGAATACATTTTACCAACTGTCAGTTCTCTTAACTATTATGATTAAATCATTTAATTAATTTCTTTTACTCAACACGAGAAGCTACAAGTGGAAGTGAAAAGATTTTTTGATGTTTCATTTCATATCAAGTGATAGAAAGAAAGTTGTGAATACATTTTACCAATTGTCAGTGCTCTTAACCAGTATGATTAAATCATTTAGTTAATTTCTTTTACCCAACACGAAAAGCTACAACTGGAAGAGGAAATATTTTTCTTAATGCTACATATTTAATATCAAAAGATAGAAAGATTTTGAATATATACGTAGTAGGGTCAAAAAGTTCCAGGAGTAGTCAATTATTTATTTAGAAATTCTTAATTTATGAGTTTTAAAAGTTTATAATTTATATTTATTCTATTTTAGCTATAGTGTTCACATCAATAGTTACACTTTATTTGTTAGAATTTCATCAACCTTTCTATATAACTTTAAAATACAGTAGGCAATTAAAAGCAATATATATATTTCAATATGCACTTAGTATATAAGGAAATAAACTCTTAAAACCTCTAAAATTTATTGTACACACACACACACACACACACACACACACACACACATATATATATATATATATATATATATATATATATATATATATATATAGTGAGAGAGAGTCTATATATATATATATATATATAGAGAGAGAGAGAGAGAGAGAAATTGTAATATATGTATCTGTATGAAGTTTCAAAGATACTTTTTCTTTGTCATCACTCATAAATCTGAAGTTTAATATTTGCTTTCTAATATAATATGATTTATAGTGGGATAAAATTTGAACCCATTTCACGTGTCAGAACCCAACAGAGCATATCAGATTTTCGGAAAATTCCTTTAGGGGAATGTGACTTGATCCAAGACCTATATTGTCATAATTTATTCCTAATAACACCTGATACAAGTTATTTGTATATCTCTCTTTCACCTAGTGTATATATATATACATATATATATATATATATATATATATATATATATATATATATATATATATATATATATATATATATATATATATATATGACGAGTGGTTAAGGCGTGGATGGTTTGGTTTAGTTAGGAGCGCTACGGTCTGCTGTTTTGCACACGAGGGCTAATGAGACCGGGACCTACAGTTTAAAGCCGATTCCGAACGGTTACAAACATCCATGCCAGCAGCGGGATTCGAACCCACGAACTCCGGTTCCGAAGAGCAGCGCTCTACCATTCGGCCATCGTTCGGCCGGCTAAGGCGTGGAAGACACATTTTATTTCATATATAAAAACTTCTTTATTGTAATCCTTCTATCCATGGCTATGCCATTTAGATATCTTTTGCTCTCATAATTTAACACGATAAGCGTGGAGGATGTTATCAGCCCGAGTTCCCACTCAGAAATGTCTTTTTTGGTGTTGCTACCTAAGCAAAATTCCTATGTCTACTTCCGCGTCGGCTTCTTCTCTCTGTATAATTTCTGTCGATGGTGTGTCTTTTTCCTATTACGTTATCGTTTATGAGCTCTAACTATTTTTAATTATAACCCATTAATTCTTAACCCATTTTTAAACCTGACATCTGTAAGTTCATTTTGACAAAAAAAAGTTAATGATGAAAAGGAGTACAATTTACTATGAACTTTATGAATAACAATGAGTTTTATATAAAACTACTAGTTTTGTATAAAAATATAAAACTAATGTAATAACCTAAATCCATATTTTTCAAATTATTCTAGTGCAAAATATTTACATATTAAAATTAAATATTTCCATATAAAATAAAATGCAGTTACACCACTTTCAAAGAAAACGGCTCATATATATGTTTGAGAGCGTGTATGTGATATACACATATAGAGAGAGAGATAGAAAGAGAGCCATTGCTTCCAAATACTTTTACGGTTTGTCTAGGGGTGTCTTTGGACATAATTATAGGACGAAACAAATATTTAATTACGAAATAGCACAGAAAAACTGTCACATTAACTATATTTAGCATGTTAGTTATCTATTTTTTGATATAAAATTACCTGTAATTTTCCTCACAATATCTAAAAAAATTGGGATAGGATTAATTTTTTATGATTCAGGGATATTCCTTTTAATAAAACATTAAATCGGTAAATAGCTAGATCCCTTCTACTCATCTTAATAAACTAATTCGCCATTTTCTCTTGATTTTTAACCAACGTTCTCAAATTGATTTAAGAATGAATTTATATCAATCAGAGTATATTAAATTCTAGAATATTAGTTTACTAAAATTAAGTTTTTGTGGAATTTCAACATATTTTTTGTTAGTCCTGTTTTGTTGAGTACATTCAACATATTTTTGTTGAGTCTTCGTCCTTAGTTAGTCCTTTTGTTGAGACATATTTTTATTGAGTCGTTTTGTAGACTTTTGTTGAGTCCTGTTTTGTTGAATATAATCAACATAGTTTTGTTGAGTCTTCGTCCTTAGTTGGTCCTTTTGTGGAGACATATTTTTATTGAGTCCTTTTGTAGACTTTTGTTGAGTATGATCAATAATTTTTTGTTGATCCTTCGTCCTTAGTTAGTCCTTTTGTTGAGACATATTTTTAATGAGTCGTTTTGTAGACTTTTGTTGAGTACAATCAACATATTTTTATTGAGTCTTCGTCCTTAGTTAGTCCTTTTGTTGAGACATATTTTTATTGAGTAGTTTTGTAGACTTTGAGTACTGTTTTGTTGAGTACAATCAACATATTTTTGTTGAGTCTTCGTCCTTAGTCGTTTTGTGGAGACATATTTTTATTGAGTCGTTTTGTTGACTTTTGTTGAATCCCAGCTTGTTAATCCTAGTAATGGTTTATTATATTCTTTTTTTAAACATTATAGTACATTATATTAACAATTTTCATCCTGTTATCTAGAATAGATGATACAAAATTATATGTAATTTTTTTCGAAGCCTCTAATGAATTGAGGAAATTATCAAAGTATATTTAGTCTTTTACATCTGAGCCTCAAACCAGTAAATAAGTAAATCTTCTGCTAGTCTCTCCCATTCCTTAAATTATTTTACCATTCTCTTTTGACTTTTGAATAACTGATTAGTTTCAACGACATTTTTCTCTTAATAAATTCGATCGGAGGGAGGAGCCTTGAATAATTTGTGTCGGTCAAATCTTTCATATTTTAATAAAGACGAAGTAAATGATTTAATGAAATGTCATCCATTTTGTTTATAGAAAGTCATAACATTAACTTAATTAATCAAACCAAAATATGCGTATCAGCTTTCAAACATGGTTGTAAAAAAATATTAAATACTGCCGGCTTCAGCACAAAAATATGTTGCATTCTAGTTGTGGCCATAAATTTAATTAAAAACGCTTAAGCACGTTTGAATTTTAATAAAAATTTTGGAAAAGCAACATCAAGAACTCATATCGTAGGGGAAACTAATTACGGTTAATGTTTGATGAATCATAATTTTAAATATATTTAATAAGATTCAATTTAATAAATAAAGTGGAGCAGCACATTTTAATGGTGCCATTAATGAAATATTATGAAGTTTTAGTTAAATATTTCCACTTTAATGAGACATAGCCGAAATATTAATATAATATTTGGATGAAAAAACACTCGCATTTTATAACAAGATTATTTAATTAAAAACAGACATTAGAATAATATTAACAATTTTTTTTCTCTTCTTCTGAAAAATATAAAGCACAAAATGGGAAAACGGCCAAATGGTGCCCTAAGAAATTTTAATTTCAAAAAACAGTGACGAGATCGCTATAAAATCACATTATTCTTCCTCTCTATAAAAAGCATTTAGTTATAATTGCATAATTATTTTAGAGTTGCGGCCTGGATATGACAAAAAATTATTGACGGCAAAGCCTATATATCGGTTATGAACGAAATTATGTTTTATGACGGGGTCGGAGGAAAAATTGTAGTTTTTTTTCTGCGTCAAAAATATTAATAAAAACTAATTGCAGCGATGGAAAATTAATTTTCTCCGAGACCGCAGCAGTTATGGTTTTTAATTCTTTTGCCATTAATGTCCTATGGACATAATGTCCCGAAATGTTGCAGCAGCCGCATTTTTAGTGAATCATTTCAAAATTAATATTATGCTAATTCCTAGGAAAGGGCTATTAAAAAGTTAATGAACATTACCATGAGGAAGGGGCGTGCGCTATAGCCTCGGACAGTCGTAAGAATAAATAATGGTCGCAGTAAAATGGTGATTAATATGTTAGCGGCATTTTAGTGATTTATTGCTCAATATAGGGAAGGGATTAAGAGAGGTAAAGTTTGAGTTTCAATTAATTTTTTGGACTTTTAATGATGAATTATCTGTAAAAATCAATTTGAACGGAGGAAAAAATCATTTGTTGTTCTCTTAAACGATATAGAACGCAATTTTCCCATAACAATTCATTACTTTTGGCTTATTCATTATAAGCTGAGTGATAATGTAAATATTCCAGAGGTATCTCATTTTCAGGAGAAAATCTGCAACGTTTCGTTGGTTATAGCTTAAAGGGACATAATACCTTTCAAGATGAAAGTTTTCCTTATTGCTGTCTATTTTTGATTCAACATAAGATTTCTGCTATGTTTAGAATATTTTTTCCAATAGCATTAACAAGGGTAGATACTTTAAAAGTTATATAATTTTACTATATGAAGCATGCTGCTCTAGTAAACAATATATAACACAGTTTTTCCATACGAATTCGTTACTTTTCGCTTATTTATTATAAGCTGAAGAATAACTTAAATATATTTCAACGCACTTCATTTTCAGAAGAGAACAACATTTTGTTTGAGTATTGCCTAACAAGTTTGAATATGAACGGTAGAGGATATAATTTTACCAGTAATTCAAAATTATCCTAAAGTTTAGCAGGATTACATATCCTAATAATTAGGGAATAAAAGTTAAAAATGTTTGAGATTTTCATTATTTTCTGGCTATTTTACAATGCAGTATATAATTTCTATTAAAACGGTGGAAAGAATTTTTTCAAAATAAATCATTACTTTTTGCTTTTTTTTCTTGCATTATAAGCTGAATAATGGTTTGGACATTTCCCTATACATAAAATTTTACAAAAAAAGTAACACAAAAGTATTACACGCTTGCAACTGCTGAGGTACTTTCAAAAAGGTGAGAAAAGTGACAAATAATACAGAATAAGTGACTAAAAAGTGACTAAACATTGAAAAAAAAGCGATTTTTTTCTCATCTTGATTACGCATGCTATTATTATGATTTTTCTATTTATTTTAACTCTAAATCAAATGATTCATGAAAGACATAATTTTAGCGTCAAATACAAAAAGGTTAAAAATTTTGTGTAACACAACTCAACATTGCTTTTTATTCAAGAATATCGAAAAATTAGATTTGGATAATACAATACATTCATTTTATAATCACAATTTTCTGTATATATTAATGATGTTTTGAAATATGTACATAGCTAGATTAGAGTATCTAAACAAAAATTGTGAAAAAAAAGGAGAAATGTGTGCTTTGACGTAAATTACTTTAATGTATTAAATGTACATTTCAGTACAAATGTAGATTTCAGGAACTTCTTTACGACTTTCTAAAATCACTAAATTCTGGAAACCATATGACTAATTACATTTTAAAGAAAATTAGATTAGAACATCCGATTTCCGGTCTTTTATTAAAATATTTTGTTATTAATTCCGATTTTCTTTTTTCAACAACAAACTTTTCATGTGATACACCATGAAAAAAGTGACTAAAAGTGATTGTTTACTTAAAAAAGTGACTAAAAGTGATCAATTGTAAAAAAAGTGACTAAAGGTGAGAAAAGTGACGGAATTGCAAGCCAGGTATTATCAGGTAGTAATGAAGAATAAAAGTTCAATGTTATTCTACAATATTAGTATATTTTTATTTTTGTTTTCAAAATATTTTCAGCGCTTTTTTAAAATAATTGAAACACGTTATTTAAAAAACTTTAAAAATCCAAATTCTTAATATATCGTATCACATAAATCTTTCCAAAGTTATGATTTTACAAATTTTGCAAATTTGGGTTAGGAGCCAGCCTAATAACTTAATTATAAATATCTATTTTAATTTAAAAATTATGTAATCCATCCTCAAGGATTTTAATTAAGTATTTATAGACTCTATAAAGTGCTGTGTCACTATAAAGTGTCTACATTTTGATAAGAAGACGCTGGAGGGAGCGTGTGGTTGAGCGTGTAAGGCTTGTAAAGGTTTGTTGATCTTGTAAGAGAATTTCTTACATTGACTTATCCGAAGACATACAGCAGCATACAAACTGAAGACCAGTACGCTACGACTGTAACCACAACAACTATGAAGCTGCTGATGACCTAGGCGAGGTCAGTCATGGTTCGAAGATTAATATGGTCTAACCCAGTAAGGAGCAAGCTCTATAAAGGTAAGCTCAGGACTACCAGGAAAAACACTAAGAAAGGTCACTCAGGTGAATCCTGGGTGCTTGAAGCCCGTATATACCTAAAGGAGATATACCTCTGAGGTTGTCTCTCATTTAGCATTACCCAGAGGACATTTACTGCTTCAGCTCGTGGTCTCGGAAGCGACAGAAGCCACTGTTGTTCTTGTAAAAAGGAAGAAGAATCATGTTATATTCTCTAATCGTGTTTAACATTATAGACTTAAAAATATTTGTCTTTTCTCTCTGTTTCAAATTACAAAACTAATTAGCTGTGAATACGTTTTATTATTCTATTCCCAACAAAGGATATTTTATTAATTTTACCTACAATACTAAATAGTAAATATAAAAAAATATAAAGTATACTTTATTAATTTATCGATCTAGCTCAAGTCTGTCGATTAATATTCAAATCTCTAATTTCTAAAAATTAATATCAGATTTAAATGACGTAATTTAATATTCGAAAAAAAGTAATATAGGTAGGAAGCTCCTTTATTTTCCTAATTAAAAATCTTACGAAGTTTCACTTTTCATTAAATATTGGGGGGGGGGTAGTTTACTTTCTAAGCAGTATTTTTCATTACTTCCAGTTTAATTAGCGCAAAATTTTGTAAATATCTTAATGAGTGTTTTCGATAAACAGTCGCTATTTTACCCGAATTTTAAAGGATAAATATTTTCAATTTTCATATCCACACTGTATGTGTGGTGTAGATAAATTAAAGACTTTTAAACTCTATTTCTAATTATCATCCAAAACATTTGAATTTTAATATATTTATGTCTAAATTTACCTAGGCACATGACATTATATATATACATATAATTAATTAAAAGGAAACAAATATGAAAAGATAAAGAATTGGAATGAATATGGAAAAGGAATTGGTGTACTTGAAGCAGTGTGTGTGTGTGGGGGGGGGGAATTGTGAACCCCCATTTTCCGGTTAAATGGGCATTTTAATCATATGAAACGCTCCCGGTCACCATAAGTACAGAAATAAAAACAGACTAATAGTCTAATAACAATCCATACGAAAATAAGAATATTAACTAAGTTAAAATAACAACTAACCCAGGCATACATTAAAAACTATCAGAAAAACACTCATTACCATTATAAAATTCACTAAAAATACTATACTATGAATACATATACTTATACTCGCCCACAAGATGTGTGTGTGTGTATGTATGTATATATAATACAGCGCCGTGGTTCTCACTACAGCTTGATACCGCGATAAACTCTCATATTTTCTTTTGTTATCGAATTAAAAAATTATTATTGATCGAAATTTGTGTACTGTATAAACCAGCTTCATTATACGCGAGATTCTCCCATTTCGAAAATTTCATGCATTGTTTATACTTCGATAAATCAGTTCCATCAATTCTTGCAAATTTTTCATTTCTGTTAAATCTTAATGCTATGAAATATTCTGTTATTTCATTCTTTTTACCTATATTTTTATTTATTTCCGACAACTATTCATTTTATTACAATAGGAATGCTCAAAACGTATCCGCACATAGCTGAAATAGGCCAGACATTACCAACACCCCCGAGATAGGGGATGTTACTCCGTAGACATGACCTTCCCAGCTTTCTGTGGAACCTCGTAGTAAACAGTTCTGACACAGCGATAAGTGTTACTCATTCCACTGTAGAGTAGCAGTCACCTTAACTAGGACGCAGTTTGTGACAATCAAATTTCCTATCTTTCACATAGCAACCTCATCAGCTAGGACGCAACTTTGTGACAACCAAATTTCTTATTTTTCACATACCAACATCCTTAGCTAGGACGCAATTTTGTGACAACCAAATTTCGTATTTTTCACATAACAACCTCCTTAGCTAGGACGCAAATTTGTGACAATCAAATTTCCTACCTTTCACATAACAACCTCCTTAGCTAGGACGCAGTTTTGTGACAGTCAAATTACCTATCTTTTACACAAAGGGAATCTTGTTAAGTTATGGAGACATTTTTTTTCCAATGCCAATTCGTACTTTTCATATAGTTTTTATACACTCTCACATTAACTTTTAGAAATCCCAATACCTTTTTTTGGAAAGGGTGAAAAATTATATCCGCGTGTTTGTGTTTGTGATAGATATCTGAATAATGGAGATATTTCTACCTTTATGCTCGATAACTGAATAATGCGTGATAATGGAGAAACTGAAGACACAATTATCCTTAATTTTGACACCTCCAATTTCGCATACACAAAGGTGATAAATTAACACATTTTGTGCGGGTACATTTCGCAGCGGAATTGTACCGGGAGCAAGAGTTTTGCGCGTAAATTTAGCTATTCAGTTAAATCTCAATAGATAGAAAATTACTTATTTTTTCAACCAACTTTTCGTATTTTATATTGCAATATATAAACAAAAATAGATATATATAAAAAACAACCATAAGATTTTTGTAAACAAAAAATACATTTTTTAGTGGATAAATTTATAATTGTATCGTAAATATGAAAAACCAAATAGAAATAGTAGTATATAGTTTGAATATTTTCGAATTATGTTATATATAAACGTTTTTACATTCCAGAATCTATGTAGTAGGCAAGAACATTCGGCTTCGTTTTCCTGTATGTACCGTTATTTTTGTACAGACAAACAAACCATGTTGTTACACTAACCTGTACTAGTTATATTGAGATAGCTTCTAGCTGTTTGACTGTGAGTCCCGAGATCAAGAATTAATTGTCACAAAACGTACTAATACGTGCCCCACAATGTGTTAAGATCGCATCTACCAAATGATCATGAAATTCTGGTTTCAGATAAATTAATAATTCTACAGTATTAGTTTATTTCTACACTTAAGTGCATACTTAGTATCAATTTCGAGGCTGAATCACTAATATACAGTTTAGAGAAAAAAAAATTCCTTGAAGTAAGTTTAAAATCTGCCTGGAAAACAATAAATGCCAGTTTCGACAGTTGGCAATGTAAAACAAGCATTCGTCACGCAATTTTACACCCAGCAGTTACAATCCATAGTATAAAAAGGGATAAAGAAATCGTTTTAAGACTGGTTTCTCTAACCAGATCATGAATTATGATACCCTTGGCCTGTGTGCCCTGGTTTGATAGCATGAAGATCTTGATTTGACCCTTCATGTGCCTTCCCTGGGATATCTTGAAGGGTCGCAGCCTAGGAAGCCGCCTCAGAAATTTAGTGCCAATAATTGTTTAAGGCAATCCGGGGTCAGTGGCTCACATTTACATTCGGGTGCCCCCGAGACCTCGAAAGGAAAAATCAAGAAAAATGAATTGGCACCTGAACAGTGAATTACTTAATCTTCTGTATCGTCTCTCTGGTATGCGAGAAGATAGCGTATCGTAAAAATGTTTAGAAAGAAAATAATGGCAGCTTGGAGGCAATAATGGCCTCTCGGAATTTAGTAGGTGTTCTTTCTTATCAAACGATATGCTTACAGAGCCTGTAAAGATGACATGGACTTGAAGCTGTGCAGTTTTTAGTAATTGCACAAACAGTTTAGAAGTTCTTTTTGACTAATCTAACTTTCGGTTTTACCTATAGTATACAGATGAAGCATTGTCATTTTCAGGGATGTATCTGTTTTAACCATGGGCGTTTTAACCGTCCTGGCCAATATCAATTTTGACCAGTTTTGACCACTGAAATTCACTTTTCAATATATTTAATACTAATCGAACATAGTTTACTAGCGTATGATAAAAGCAAGTTACATTTGTTAAAAATGCCATAATATAAATAACACCAGCAAAAAACAAATGTAACATAACACCAAGATACAAAAAAAAAGTTTTACTTATTTTTTATGCAAGTTGTTTTATATGTAATATATGCTGAATTCAAAAAATGGTTAGAAGTAACAAATTTTGTAGTTGTCTCTAAATTTAAATGATTTTGTAACTTATTTGGGATTACTCCAAACTTTGAAAATAATCTTTCTATAGATGAAGAGCTGGTACAACAGTTCATTAGATGTATTGTAAAATCAACAAATTTTATGTTCTTGCCTTTAACCTTCTTCATTGCTGTCCACTAGACATCAGGTCCAAGTGTATTTTATGTCTTTTGCTGCAACTGGATTACATTTTTACAATGAGGAATTTGCACATGTGAGGGATTCAAACAACTTAGTGTTTTTCTGATAATTTCAGACTCGTAGATTCCAAAAATGTTTGCGAGATCATGGAGAATAGACACAATTATCCTTAATTTTGACACCTCCAATTTCGCATACACAAAGGTGATAAATTAACACATTTTGTGCGGGTACATTTCGCAGCGGAATTGTACCGGGAGCAAGAGTTTTGCGCGTAAATTTAGCTATTCAGTTAAATCTCATAGCGAAATTATTTAATTTTTTAACCAACTTTTCGTATTTTATATCGAAATATATAAACCAATATATAGAAATATATAAATAACAACCATAATTTTTTGTAACAATACATTTTGTGCTTAATTATAACAGTATCGTAAATATGAAAAAATAGAATAGTATATATAGTTTGAATATTTTCGAATTATGTATATATACATTTACATTCCAGAATTTTATATAAGAACATCGTTTTTGTATGTTATTTTTGTAAAAACAAAAATGTTTTTAAATAATACTATTATATTGAAAATTCTAGTGTTTGTCTGTTTTATGCCGTTCGAGATATAAGAATTCGATAAAGGACATAAAAAGAAAGAACAGGTTTTTGGGATATACTATTTATTGTATCAGTTTCAGTCTAGTATTTGACCAAAACGTTGAATTTCAATTTTAAAATATGTATTATAAAATATTTTGTAATGTTTGAATGTAATATATAACCCTCTATAAATGTACTAGAAATACTAAGTATTTTTGTCAGCAGTACTATACGATACATCTGTGTTAAGATCGTTACCAAATGATCATGAAATTCTGGTTTCAGATAAATTATTAATATTTTGTATTAGTTTATTTCTAATTTAGTGCATACTTAGTATATTTCGATGCTGAATCACTAATATACAATTTAGAAAAAAAGAACGAAGTAAAGAAAATCTGCAGAAAAACAAAATGCCAGTTTCGACAGTTGGAATGTAAAACAAGCATTCGTCACGCAATTTTACACCCAGCAGTTACAATCCATAGTATAAAAAGGGATAAAGAAATCGTTTTAAGACTTTTTATAACCAGATCATGATTATGATATTGGTGTGTGCCCTGGTTAGATAGCATAGATTTGATTTGACCCTTCATGTGCTTCCCTGGGATATCTTGAAGGGTCGCAGCCTAAAGCCGCCTCAGAAATAGTGCCAATAGTAAGGCAATCGTCAGTGGCTCACATTTACATTCGTGCCCCCGAGACCTAGAAAATCAAGATTTGGCAACGTAATTACTTAATCTTCTGTATCGTCTCTCTGGTATCAGAATTAGCGTATCGTAAAAATTTAAAGAAATATCAGCTAATAATGGCTCAATTTAGGAGTGTTCTTTCTTAAACAATGTTCGGAGCCTGTAAAGATGACATGTTGAGGCTGTGCAGTTTTTAGTAACAAACAGTTTAGAAGTTCACTAATCAACTTTCAGTACCTATAGTATAAATGAAATGATCGTACTGGTTTCTTAACACATTATATGGGCTGGTTAGTGTGATCTGGTTTTGACCCTTCATGTGCTTCAATATAATCGCCATTTTGCCGAAATTCCAATAATTTTAACAATCGAACATAGTCGGTAGCTGCATTACATTTGCCAAAAATCAAGCAAAAATCAATGAACATGGCACCTGAACAGTTTTACTTATCTTCTTGTTTTATATGTAGAAGAGACAGCGTATCAAAAAATGTTTAGAAAGAAAATAATGGGCTTGGAAATAAATGATTTTGAATTATTTATTATCAAACAATATGCTTACCGAGCCTGTAAAGATGACATGGACAGTTCATTAGATTTTAGTAATTGCACAAATTTTAGAAGTTCTTTTTGACTAACTTTCGGTTTTATTATAGTATAACATGATGAAGCATTGTCATTTTCAGGATGTAATTTATGTTTTAAAAAATGGTAGTAACATTTTGTAGTTGTCTCTAATAAATTTTTGTAACTTATTTTGGATTACCCAAACTTTGAAAAATAACTTTCTATAATGAAGTACTAACAACATCATTAGATTTTGTAAAAAACAAGTTCTAGTTTTAAACTATAATAATATATAACACCAGCAAAAAACAAATATAACATAACACCAAGATACAAAAAAAAGTTTTACTTATTTTTTTATGCAAGTTGTTTTATATGTAATATATGCTGAATTCAAAAAGTGGTTAGAAGTAACAAATTTTGTAGTTGTCTCTAAATTTAAAAGATTTTGTAACTTATTTTGGATTACTCCAAACTTTCAAAATAATCTTTCTATAGATGAAGAGCTGGCACAACAGTTCATTAGATGTATTGTAAAATCAACAAATTTTATGTTAATGCCTTTAAACTTCTTCATTTTTAAAATTCAAGTATTCTTATTATATTACAGCAAAAAACAAATATAACATAACACCCAGATACAAAAAAAAAGTTTTACTTATTTTTAATGCAAGCTGTTTTATATGTAATTTATATTGAATTCAAAAAACGGTTACAAGTAACAAATTTTGTAGTTGTCTCTCAATTTAAACGATTTCGTAATTTATTTTGGATGACTACAAACTTTGAAAATAATCTTTCTATAGATGAAGAGCTGGCACAACAGTTCATGAGATGTATTGTAAAATCAACAAATTTTATGTTAATGCCTTTAATCTTCTTCACTGCTGTCCACCAGACGTCAGGTCCAAGTGTATTTTATGATTTTTGCTGCAACTGGATTACATTTTTACAATTGCATGTTCATGGTTCAATTTTAAAATTCAAATACTGTTATTATACTGTATACGCATGTTAAATCTCATGAACTTGTTAGTGTAATATTTTGTTTAACTTCACTACTATTTTTATTGCTTATTAAAAGCCACTTCTAAGCACAAAAGATATTATATATTAAAATTAAAACCATTTAAAACTATTTTTAAGAATTCTGAACCCCTTCTGACCATTTTTGACCACTTTTGACCGGTTTCGGATGGTTAAAACCACTTTTATCCAGTGTCCTGGTCAAAATCAGTTTTGACGTTTCAAAATTACAACCCTGGCTATGATTATAAAGTACTATACAATTTACTATAAATATAGTACCTTTAAAACTAAAAAAGTTTTCAATAAAACTGCCCATTTTTTCTGTATTAAATTAAAAATTCTGCTCTGTTTAGAATTAAATTCTTTATAAATCACTAATAGGGGTGTAACTTAATTACAAATTTAATCGCTTGTAATGAAATCAAAGTCTACGTGGAATAGATTGTAATAATACCTAAGTGAGTGTTCAAAACTTTCATATGATTAATAGTGCAGGATTAATATATTAAAATTCCAGTACTTTTACATTTATTAAAAGTTAATATAAAACCATCTACTGTTAACAACTTCAATCGGCAACAAAGTAAACCAACATAAGACATTATATATTAAAATTAAGAACATTTAAAACTATTTTTTAACAATTCTGACCGCTTCTGACCAGTTTTGGACGGTTAAAACTACTTTTATCCAGTGTCGTGATCAAAATTAGTTTTGACCGATCAAAATTACAACCCTGGTCATTTTCAAAAGACTTTGAGAATATGGATGTTTTGGAATACTCTCCACCCCATAAAATCCCAACTGAGTTATTATAGAATTATGTATCTATGTTTGTGAACATGTTCAAAATATTAACCGACTAATAAGGATGAATTTGGGTATGTTGTTCTAACACCAAAATTGTAAATACTTGTCGTTTTGGTCCAATACTGCAAACTAGAAGGGATATTTAAAAAAAGCACATACTTAGTTTATGAGACATCGTTTTATAGATACGAATATATCGAAGGAAGAATAGCTCCGATTGATTAATTCTCGAAAACATGGATTCACTTACCATCCATTCCTAACGTTTTGATACATACTCAGTGGCGAACTAAGGCTAAGCGGGACCTAGGAAACATTGTAATTCTGGGCTTATTTTTCAGTCATGACTAACGTGACCATTTATTTTTTGACTCAAAACGGGACATTGGTTTATTTAGATCAAATCATAAGTAGTCAATGAAAAAACACTTTTTTAAAGTGATTTATTCAGAAAAAGTTATTTGGCTTAAAAGTTACGAATTACAAAATATAGATACCCAAAATGTTTAGTTATATTTATATTTATCAGAAGAACAAATTTGTTTTAATATAGATGGTGACGATTTCAAGTAAGAATGAAACTCTTGGCACATTTTTTTGTATATTCACCTTAATTATCAATATCGACTTTAGAACTGAAATTTGTAACTGGGTTTTCTCAGATGTCCACAATTTTTTCATAATAGAAAATACTCTTTCTAAAGGAACATTTGTAGCAGGCAAACATAAAATATATTCAATTACAATAGAAAAGTCTTTATGCTGAAGATTGTTGGTGCGAAAGTATTTGAATACTTCCACCCAACGGGTTTCCATGGAAACATTTAAATTATTTCATTCCGTTATTTTTTGCGATGTAATGTAATTAGAAATTAATGAAAATTCATCAAAAACTTCAGTATCTTTATTACAGTCAATATATTGCTTTTCAATTAATGCATACAGAGATTTTTCTAGCGGTTTCTGAAAACGGGACAATTTTGCGTCCTACAGACCATTTCAGGGACACCAGGACTCGTAATTCTAAAAAGGGACAGTCCCGTTCAAAACGGGAAGACTGGTCACGTTAGTTATGACACATACTTTATATTTGGTAGTTTGATTTTAAAGCATATAGTATGTAGATCTATTTATTTGTCGGATTCCAAGAAAAAAAGAAAAAAATAATATACATCTACGAAAATTAAATAAACATAATTAAGACAAACAATAATTCTTAAACAAATATATCCAGATTGATCAGTTATACTACCTTTTTTCTTACCTTTAATACGTCAATTAGTTTGTCATAATTAATAAAGTTATTTAATAACTCTTTTTTCTAAGTAATGATAAACTATTTAATTTTTGTTAGTATACTGTAGATCTTAAAAAATATTTTATTCTGGCCATAACTGAGAATGATCTTTCAACGCTTGCAGTGCTTATTGGAGGGTTAAATAAATTCTTAAAATTATGTTGCAATAGTATTATTTTCCTGAATAAATGACCACATGGATACAGGCGAAATAATATTTTCTTTACTTATAAAATTCTTAAATTGTAATGCTTTATTCACTCCTCTTCTTAGCCCACTCTCCTGTTTCTAATCATGGATCTTGTTGGTGCTTCAACCACTTTTGGCGTAATTGGCGTGCTTGCAGCTTGCGTGCGTGGCGTGCTTGCAGCGTGGCGTTTGAAATCTGGCGAGGGGATCGTAACTCAACAAATTGATACATAAACAAAAACAACATTTTGAGGAAAAATTTTACAAAAATTGAATATTTAAAATCTAATTGAATTAACAAAGAAAACACAAAGGAAACACATAACATTCATACTAAATAGACTGAAACATTCACTTAATCACAAATTAAATAAACTGAGTGTGATTTTCATCACAAATTTGTGATTTAGTGTAAATTGTAAAATTAATTTAAACAAAAAAAAAGAAAAAAAAAAGAAAGAAAGAAAACTGTATTTTGAGTGGAGGTTGAAGAGGAGTTGTAAAATTGAAAATTTTTTTTCAAATCTCTTATTTTTCAGTTCTGCTAGGTTTAAATCTTCTTAATAACATTTTAATTCCTTCATTGAAAAGTCACTATTATGAAAAATTGCTTTGAATTTATTGTTAATAGTTTTATATCCCTCAGATCTTTTTTAATGTAAAAAATCGCATACAACAAAAAACAACAAATAATTCACTTTAGAATGTTCTTTGCCACCGAATCTTATTTCATGTTCTGGAATTTCACACAAGATGCAATACGTTCAGGAGACACTGTTTTTTAATAGCTACTTTTTTAATTTTTAAACACGTGCTGACGTGCATAGTAAAGGCTTGATAAGCACGAGACTCGATCTTATTTACACACATCGACACTCGCGAGCGTGGATGCATAAGCACGGGAACGCTCGTCCACACTTGTCGACTTTATCAGTCAAAGATTCAACATAATTTGGATACGTTTCAGCAATAATTATGAATATCACGTTTTTCTGTTAAATAAAAATTAAAATTAAAAATCTAACTTTGATATACCCCCAAATCGGAAATTTGGCGACTTTTTTTTTTCTCACCAAGCAAAATACCTGTTTTTTGGCGCTTTTTTTTTCTTTAAGATGGATTCTCGCTAAATACAAATAATTAATACATAAAAAATACGAAATCATTAAATACAAAAAAAAAGAATACCTAAAAAATACAATAAATACATTAAAAAATACAAATAAATGACAGTGAATAACATATTATATGCAATTTACACAAAACTTTTAGCAAATACAATTGAAAATACGTGTCGGTAATCTAATAAAAAGAATTATTTATACAGAAATTTTGAATTCCTATCAATTATATGCACAATTATCAATTTTCCGACTCAAAATTCCCTGAAACTTTTCAACAACACTATATACAGTAGGCATATTGAAAGCTAAAAGATAAAAATAAGTAATAGAAAAAAATATAATTGGAAAATACAATCAGATTTGCATCAAAATACAGCAAGTCAGAAATCCGCTTGATCACTTCACAGAGAAATGGCGAATGAATGAAATGGCGGTAAAACATATATGAAATCCAAAAATTGTTGCCACAAAACTTTAAAAAAAAACTCAAAAATGGTACAAAATACAAGAAAATACTAAATTTGGCAACAGCAAAAACCTAAAAGCTAAATTGGCAACACCAAAATAAGACACAGCAACCCTAAAAAGTCCGTAGGGAGTGCCAGATTTGGCGAGTAATTTTTTGGGGGTATATCAAAGTTGTACCAAAACCTAATATTCGGGCCCCAAAAATTACGAGGCCTAGGCACGGGACTAGGTTGCCTATGACTTAATGCCCCCTGTGCATGCTTATGGTTTTTGACTTAAAATCGATAATTTAAAATCCTAAATGGCTACGTAATTTAAAATACTACAAGAAACATAAAGGTGTAGTACATTTCCGTGCCAAGCTAATAGTACAGGGTTTAAAATCTTAGAATCAAAAAGTGGTTTCCTCTTAACGTTATCTAATACAATTGCATAAGTGAGAAACCTCAATAGTAGTTATATAAGTCGCACGTTAAACAAAGAATAATGGTAATTAGTATTGTTCATTATGTTATTCGAAACAGAACCTGCTCATGCCAGCAGTCATTGTGAAAATGATGCATTCACCGTGTTTGGTAATATTTGATGACATTTGTTTTTCTTTCTTTGTATATGTATTGAATAGAAAGAATTTTACTTCGAATAACCATGAATCTTGAATTTTGGTTTTCTTTTAAGCTTAGCATAATTAATTAGCATATATTTTCAACAGTAATTAGTAACAATAATTGAATCATGTAGTTGCTTACCTTTTTTTTTATCCTTTTCAATTTGATATGCAGGATCTATAAAAACTGAAATGGTGAATCAAAACAAAAGTCTATAGTCGAATAAAACTTTCTTTGATGATTAAACATATCACGATGAATTGAAAGTACACAAAATTAATTTAGAATTGTGAATTAGGTTCTAAACACATGTTTACCGCTGAATATGAATGGAATACAAGAAAAACTGTATAGAATTACACACACACCGAATAACAAGCTAACAGCCATCTTTATCGTAGCCTTGAATACTTTAAAAACAAAGTTACATGGTGATGCCAACTGTTGAAAAGAAGAACCGTTAGAACAGAAACTATGCAAAATAAAAATAAAACAACTTTTATGAATTTGTAAATAATTAAAATTAAATAGTA
Source organism: Pardosa pseudoannulata (assembly GCA_032207245.1). Lineage (NCBI taxonomy): Eukaryota > Metazoa > Arthropoda > Arachnida > Araneae > Lycosidae > Pardosa > Pardosa pseudoannulata. The sequence goes on from CM063506.1 coordinate 29,002,895, forward strand.
AGTCTTTTATGAAGACTGAACAGTATAAATAATTAATTTTCATCATATCACGATGAATTCAAGGTACACAAAATTAATTTAGAATTGTGAATTAGGTTTTAAACACACGTTTACCACTGAATATGAATAGAATACAAGCAAAATTGAATAGAATTACACACACACCAAATAATAACAAGCTAACAGCCATCTTTACCGTATCTTTGAATTCTAAAAAAAATTGTGATGCCATCTGTTGAAAAGAAGAACCGTTAGAACAAATGCTATAGAAAATAAAAATAAAACAACTATTGCGAATTAGTAAACAATTAAAATTAAATAGTAAATCTTTAATGAAGACTGAACAGTATAAATAATTAATTTTGTAGGTAAGAAAGTTAATATAGTTGATGACTCGCTGGTTATTTTTCCTTATTATTTATTAGAAAGTATGATACTTTTAATTCGTAACAACTGAAAAAAAAACATAATTTCTTATTGATGCAGGTTTTTTTTAATAATTTATGAATTTCACCGTTAAACACTTTTATGGCTTTTATTCAAATTTCATTCAGAATCAGAACTATTTTACATAGCAACATTTGTTTCATTCTAAAAACGAAAAACATTTAGAACTCGTCTAAATTCCGTAAAATGGCGACTCTAAAAAATGTAAAAACACTGTTAGTAAGGAAAAAAATAGTCTTTTAGGATTTGCATTCTTATTTTTTTAAGTTTCCATTACATGAAAGTAACATATTATAATTTCATGAACTATTTTTCAAAACGTTATGTCTTAAAGTAAAAATCGTTATTTTATATCAGATTTCAAGGCATATTAAAGAATAATTTATTAACTGATATAAAAATTGAGAATGAAAATAAGTTTGAATTGTTATCCTTTTTACATCATAGTACTTATGAGAATATTATGTAATGTTCAATATATTTAACAAGGAATCTACACTAGAGTAACATATTTTAATTTCATGAAATATTTTTTAAAACTTTCTGTCTTAAAGTAAAAATCGTTATTTTAAATCATATTTCAATGCATATTAAAGAATAATTTATTAACTGATATAAAAATTGACAATGAAAATATGTTTGAATTGTTATTGTTATTACTTCATAGAACTTATGAGAATATTATGTAATGTTCAATATATTTAACAAGGAATCATAGTAGAAATCTAAATGAATATTTGTACCACCATAAGCTAAAGAAATCGTATTTAAAAAAGCTGCTTAACTTTCAAGGACAACTTTCAAGGTCAACTTACAATATTAAAGCAGAAGTATAATAAAAATTTCTTTTTGAAATTCCAATTCTAAACATTTTACCATTTTTTGTATGCTTTTTAGTAAGCATGACAATTCTTGTTTATTAATTAATTAAATTATTCTTGGTAAAGATGCAGAATTTATCAGTAATTATACAACAATTCATTACATAACATTTAAAATAGAACTGAGAACTTTAATATTCATTTAAAGAAGAAATTCCTTTGAAAATTATTTTAGATTTCATATCATGCGCAAATTCAGGTTTATACATTGGATAAAAGGAATAAGTGCTTTATAAATAAGCTTGAAAACATCTTTTAATATTTCTGTCATAAGTTGGCATCAGTGATGAGATTTTTCCCACTTTTGTCTGAGCTCCTGAAATTACACAGGGTTCTATCTCAGCATTAATTTAATTGCATAATATTTGATATGAAAATGAGAATAATAGTATTCTTTCAGGAGGAAAATTCCTTTTAAATACTATTTAAATTTTCAAATAAACAAATTCAGGTTCCTACTTTTTAGAAATTGGATAAGTGTTTAAAACTAAGCTTGAACATTTTTTTAATATTTCTGTCATAAATTGGCATCAATACTGAGATATCTCAGATATTTGTTTGAACACCTAAAATTATCCAGGATTGAATCTGTACGTACAATACATAAGGAAATTATTTCAAAGGCAGTTCGGAATAAATTCAAAACAATAGCCAGCTAGATTGAACCTGTTATTGTTATCTAGGTTACTGCGAACCCATGAAATGGCTTAGGTTTTATTTCAATGCCTTTGATAAACCAGGTAGTCTAAACATATTATTAAATAACACAAAATTTACCATTGTAAAGGAAGTTCAGATTGAACCTATATATTAATTCACATCTTTCAAAAATAGAGAAAATATTTTCAATTACCTGGCATTCATTATCTTAATGTAAGGATTAAAAATGTTTTACAGCGTAAATACTTTTTTTAAAATAATATAATTAGAGTTTATCTGGGCTCTATTTCTGTAATCTACGCAATAAATAAAGCCGTTTATAAAAGTCGAGTTTTATACTCATTAAGAAATCTGATATGTACTCTAGAATATAAATTAAAGTTACTCAATGAATTTTACTTTCTTGTATATGTTATGCATGGAAAATATTCTCATCGTTCAAAAATTGCATTGATTTTCACGTTTTGGGCCTTCTTGAGTCTGAAAATACCATTTACTTTGGATCATGTCTTTGTGTGTGTGTGTGTGTAACTGTGTCTGTATATGAACACAATAATGGTTTATTTTTACTTTGTCGTGTCCATAGTATAGTGGAAAGTATAATCGTAAATATAATCGAAAGTATAATCGTAAAGTATAATCGTCCGAAAGTTGTAATCGTTCAAAAATTCACCTTGAGAATTTGACTGATCTTCAAGTTTGGGACCTTAATGAGTCCGAAAATTCCATTTTTTGGGATTACGTTTTAGTATGTGTCTGTATATGAACACAATAATATATTATTTTTACTCTGTTGTATGCATAATATAGTTGGAAGTATTGTAATCATCCAAAAATTTGACCTTGAAATTTTGATTGATCTTCATGTTTAAAACCTTAATGAGTCCTAAAATACCATTTTTTGGATCATGCCTTTGCATGTGTCTGCATATGAATACAATAATGTTTTATTTTTACTTTGCCGTCTGCGTAGTATAGTGGAAAGTATTGTAATCGTCCAAAAATTTGACCTTGAGATTTTGATTGATCTTCATGTTTGGGACCTTAATGAGTTCTAAAATACCATTTTTTTTATCATGTCTTCGTGTATGTGTGTGTGTGTGTATGAACACAATGTTTTATTTTTACTTTGTCGTGTGTGTGTGTAGTATAGTGGAAAGTATTGTAATCGTTCAAAATTTTGACCTTGAGATTTTGATTGATCTTTACGTTTTGGACCTCAGTGAGTCCTAAAATACCAATTTTGGAATTATGTCTGTATATGGGTTTGTATTGTCTGTATGTAACTCGAGTACTTTTGACTTAGAGAAACCAAATTTTGAATACGTTGATTATAGCAAAATTGTAGTTTTATATAAACTTTTGGATTATTTCCTGCAACCGAACGTAGGAAAACAGATAGATATCTGCATACTTATATTGATTTTTTGCACACATCATCACAGTTCTTTTTAAGTCCATTAGTTATTATTACCTTACGTAATAATATAATAATTACATAATAATGCATATAAATATAAAAAAAGGTTTTGAAGTCATATCCCACCAAGAAAATGTAATTTAAAACCTGCATCTGTTGTGTTCCTTGGGAAGTGTAGTTAAAATAATAATAATTATTATTTGTTGATAGTGTTCACATATTTTGTAAAAGTATGAACAGAAAATATGATTAATAAAAATAAATACTTTTCTTCTCTATGATTTGTATACGAAAAAGTGGAGGGAACTTAAATTTATTTAAATATTTTCATAAATTATAAATGATCAAAGCAATTACTTCATAATTCTTTTATATATCAATAAACAACTCAACACTACTCTAAATTTCATTTCCCAGTAAATGAAAGTGAAATCAAAATTAATCATACTATGCATTTTTAATTACATTCCAATAATAGAAAATAATCTAAATGTTTTATTAAATATGATAATTTAAAATAATACTTAGTAATAATTTTTAATAATAAGAATTTAGAAATGTAATTGATTTTGTGTTATTTAGAACAATAACATTAAAGTCATATGCCTCATAAATTATATCTATTCATGTTTTAATCAAACAATTTAGCTATAACAAAAATTCATTTAATCCATTGATTTAAAATACAAAGAATATTATAATATTTCTGATTAATTGAATTTTATTTAGGTTATATTTATTTTTAAATAATCAATGGATAAAAAGAAATCTTGGAGAAGTTAAAAGCAGATCCATGTCTAATTTAAATAAATAGTTATTCTAGTTTTATATATCTTCAAAAACTGCAGATTGAATTTTCCTGTTGCATATAATAATGTACATGTGGGTTGGTAACAATTGCGTTTCAAATTATAAATAATTGTATATTTATTTGATCCCAGTGTCTATATTCTTAACTAATCAAAATAGCTATTTACTTCTCTACATTAGCTAATCCTAACCTACTTTCTGCTAATTGCAATATATAGATAATTTATACCACAGTTAACAATTTTATGTATATAAATTTATAATTTAACTGGTTCCATTTTTTTCTTTTAACTAATTAGAACATATAACATCTTCTTCTACTAATCTCAGATTTAAGCTGATTATTTAGACTATTTATACCTTATCTAACAGCGTCATTTGTGTAATTTTATATTACAATTCATGCTAATTCATAAATTTTTAATTGATCATAACAATTTTTTACTTTCTACTATTGGCTTTTACAATTTTTGCAAGACTAGAATAGTTTCTAAAATATAGAAAATCAAATCAGATTTATTTAAATAATGTGTATTGATATCATATACATTGATTTTATTAATAACGCCTAAGATATGGGAATATAGCTAGAACATTTTTTTTCAGAAAAAAAATACGTTTGTTAAAAATAAGCGAGCATTGGAAGGTGTCACTGTTTTAAATTACCCTTTTTTAGGTTTGGTTTGGAGCGCTACGATTTGCTGTTTTGCACACGAGGGATAATGAGACCGGGATCTACTGCTTAAAGCCGATTCAGAAAGGTTACGAACATCCATGCCATAGCTGGATTCGAACCCACGAACTTCAGTACCGACAATCAGCGCCCTAACCAATCGGCCAGCGTTCGGCTTTTCAACGTAGGATAAAATGACATGTTCTCATACGGGGCATATCCAGAATCCCTGGAATCCCTGATATATTTTTTTTCGTAATTTTTTCTATAGTCTTTACACTTGCATCTAAAAACTGTTTTAATTAATAAATATTATGTTTGTATAGTAATAGGACGTTTAAAATGTAAATCTTATCAAACAATTTTAAGTTAGAAAGGTTGCCCCAAAATGTCATTTCTTAAGTTCATTTCTTAGAATCCGTAGTGGGTACTCCCCGATTCTTTTCCTACATTATTTGGGGACGAGGTACGCCCCGAATAGGTGCAGGTGGAGGATGAGTTGTGAAAAAAAATGCAAACATAGCGAAATGACGATCATTACTGGCAATAATTCATACCCACTCATTTTTTTTTTATCTTATCATTTTGCCTATGCGTGAAATATCACGCATTCTCATTATAAACCGAGTGCAGGAGATTCCTCCAATCACAATGATAGATTTCAAATCGTGTTGTTGGTTTTTTTTTTCTACTTTTTTTTAATTCTTTTTTTCCGTAGTGGTGACTATTATGGAGGAATCATTAAACCCCTGCTGTGTGTGCTGTTATTATTTATACATTAACCATTATTTAGGAGAGCTCATTTCTTTGCAGGGGGGTGACCGTTATAGCCAGCGACCGCCGACATTCTGCTCAACCTCGCACCTACACACTCCAATCTTTTTGTAATAGTGTTTTGTTGTATTTTCGGCGTCATTACACTGAAGGGCTTTTATTTCAGAGGATAAAATGAAGTACATTAGCTTCGTCTGCGATTCGAAATTATTTGTTTTCCTTTCTTCATCGTGAGGTAATGGGGGTAGAGGTTGTAAAGCAATAATTTTAAGATGTCGTTACACCATTTTGTAATGCGACTGATAACAAAAGCCTTATATTGCTATTTAAGGAATACGTGGTCATTCTATAAATAAAGTGAACAATACTAGCCTATTTATAAATAGTTTTTGTCCTAATTTAAAATGTATTTCATCTCAGTTCATTCAGTGTAAAAATTTTAGATTAAAAGTTCATAGAATTATATTCTTGAACGTGTATGTAATTTATTTTACCTATAATTTTATTTCCTGACAAATTAAAATAAATATTTATTAATAACGGTTACGTATCTATTTTTCATATGTTATTCCACATAGTTTTGTTGTTATATGTCTGCATAAAAGTAAATATGTCTACGATATCTTATTGTTAGTTATCATTTTCTCTTTTTCGTAAGTCAAACTACTAAACCAGGTTGTACATCTTTCCTAATAGTATTATTTATGTAACTTTATACAGCTAATGACGCTAATTTATAAATTTTTAATTGATTATAGTAATTTTATACTTTCTACTACTGATTTTCATACTTTTTGTATGAATAGACATATTTAGAAGTCTTTACACTTTCAGCCATCCCAACTCATATGACTTTAACCTTTTACAAGCCAATGTTCCCGTATGGGAACACATAAGTTAAAATG
>CM063506.1:29019464-29024464 GCA_032207245.1 Pardosa pseudoannulata
CTTCCAGGATAGAAAACCCAAGCAGGGACATTCTGAGAAGTTCATTAAAAATGACGACGGAAATACCATCTTCTGGTGTGTCATTAATTATATCCCTCTCCAAACAATGACAAAAAGTTCGATCACAGAGCATGAAGATCAATTGTTTTACGAAAAAATATTGCGCAAATAAAACTTTTAACTCTAAGAAAAAAAGAGAGAGAAGAATTGTGATCAATCAATAAAATATTTTACACTCGGCTGATCACGATTCTGTGGCGGGAAACTCAAGCGCGCCCGTGACGTCATTAATTGCGATCTTTTTTTCTTTGTTCTTGTTCTTTGTTGGAGATGTCTAGGAGATATGGCAATCACGAGCTAGTTAATGGGCCTTTGTCGCTTCTTGAAAATGCCCATTAATGGAATATTGCATCAGTATGAGTAAGCATTAATAGTGTTTACAAGAACTTTTCAGTTTCAATTAACCCAGCGTAAGGAGATATATATTAAAGAAAGAACTGAACAAATGCTCGTTTAAATAAATTTTATTGTCTTCGGATATATTCTTTTGTTTTATCGTTGAATGCGCTGCTAAAGCAAACAGCTATTATTTCATCTGTTTAGAGTCATTTTTTAGGAAAATGGTCTAGATTTTTAATAGAAAATAACTGAAAAAAGGGAAAATATTTGCTAAAATTTTGAATTTATTGAGTGTCATAAATATGTTTTTTGTTTGTAGCCAAATTTAGTGGGATATAAAAAAATTAAAAATCATAAATATTTGTGATATAATACACATTATTGAAAGATATTTCACGTCTAGTATTTTACATTTATGCAATTTATACAATAAAATGAACATTTCAAATCTGAGACAATTTTTCTGATGTTTGGCAAAATAGTGGATATAGTAATAGTATTAATTTATTAATAAGGTAAGATGATGTTTAAAAATCGTTAAAAGATAGCATTAGAAAAAAGAGCCTATTGGTCTGAGTCCAGTTGATAATCAACTATTACTATATATCTATATATCTATATATATATATATATATATATATATATATATATATATATATATATATATATATATATATATATATATATATATACATATATATATATACATATATATATACATATATATACATATATATACATATATATACATATATATATACATATATATATATATATACATATATATACATATATATACATATATATATATATATATATATATATATATATATATATATATATATATATATATATATATATATATATATATATATATATATATATATATATATATATATATACATATATATCTTAAGCTTTAGGTGTTAGGATAATAAGACCTCAACTAACAAAAATATCACATACTAGGAACTCATAAAGTTCTACCTTGTGAAATAATTAGATTATTATTTTGGGGGGAATTTTAATAAACTTATTGCCTAATAAGATTATATTTATATTTATAATTACATAACATCGTTAAATATTTTCTTAATTTATATGCTAATGTTACTTTAGTATGTCATATTCAACTCTAAAACTGTATATCAGTTTCTAAATACATAATTCTAAAAAATAATAGCCCGCATAATTTCTACTAAAATTTTTATTTTTGCCATTTTGGCTGAGCTCAAGGGGGAGAGGTTAAACTCCGAACCCCCCCTTTGCTTAACGCCCCTGGTCTCGTGTGGATTGAATACCTCATTGTCATACCGGTTTTCCGTTCCATATTGTTGCACCAAGTCCTCAATTATATTGGGAGTGGCAGTTGAAGCCTATATCCTCTGTTTTTGCTTCAAAATATTAATCTTTTTAGCAAATTCATTCTTTAATAGTTAAACAATCAACTTTACTTAATACTCAGAGCACAATCTGCTTGGTTTACAAGTATCAGAAAAACAACATAACCTTAATGCAATGATTTTCAACCTTTGTATCTCAACCTTCTTACCAATACATAGCAACATTTATAAATATTATTAAGGAGAAACTAAGGGGATTATAAATAAACGTAATTATAAACATTTTAAAGGAGTGTTAAAATTATATAATTACGAAAGGTTATTTTTGTGAAATAGAAGTAAAATATTACATAAATGTTTCAATGTACATTTTGCAGTGGCAAGGCAGAAATTTTTCAAGTATAATTCTAAAAAAATAATATAATTTCTACTAAAATTATTTTTGCCATTTTGTTGAGCTCAATTAAACATAACTATTGTACGTTTGTCTTGTGTGGTGATTACTCATTGTCATACCGGTTTTCCGTTCCATATTGTTGCACTTCTGGTGCAATAGCTATTATTATTAATTTTATGTAAGAGATTAAGGTAAAATTATAAACTAATTTAGAAATTTTCTTTAAATCTTCCATGATAATTAAACATTTTTCAAGAAACTCCTGGAGGGTGGTTGCGGAACCCTACTGTTCGGAGGAATACACTTCTAGAAACACTAACTTAATATTAACAAAGGACAATGGGTAGCACATTAACCAACCAATAAATAGTATATTTCGAAATAATTCTTTAATATGCAACGCCGATATATGTATATATATATATATATATATATATATATATATATATATATATATATATATATATATATATATATATATATATATATATATATATATATATATATATATATATATATATATATATATATATATAATATATATATATATATATATATATATATATATATATATATATTGTATGTAATATAAATATTCAAAATCACAACACATTTATTTCTGGTAATAAACTAAAATCCGTACAACAGGCAAAACCTTTACAACTTCGTGACAGACAACGTGATCCCGCACATACACTTTTCAAGTAGGGATTCCTTTGGTAAAAAGACTACGAATAATCCCTAAGTACAATTGCACTTTATAAAAAAATACCCATGTTTAAAGAGAAGATTACTATTGACTAAAGTAGTAGAGACAGAGGCTGAATTAAGTCTATAGCGTGTCTGGAAAAAATCAGCATTACCGCGCAAACCCCGAACGTACTTTAAACAAAAGTTAAATCAATATTAAATTAATATTAAAATACGTAAATAAGGATTTTAATATTACACACACACACACACACACACACACACACATATAAAAATATATATATATATATATATATATTTATATAATAAATATAATATATATATATATATATATATATACACACATATATACATATGTATATGTGTAAAATATGTATAAATATCATATGTGTATATGTATATGTATATATATGCATATGTGTATATGTATATGTATATATATATATATATATATATATATATGTGTGTGTGTGTGTGTATATGTATATGTATATATATATATATATGTATATGTATATGTATATATATATATATATGCGTATATGTATATATATATATATATATATATATATATATATATATATATATATATATATATATATATATATATATATATTACATTTTTTCTCTGGAAAACTAAACCTCATTATTAAGTTTGACAAAGGCTTTTGCCTTTTCCTAGAAAACTGTTTTTAGATAGGTGCATTATTACACTATGTTTATTCAATTATGTGGAACTCTAATAATACTCTGCCATGCAGTACACACTATTGCACCGTTGAATAGCGAAACAGATTAAATTATTATAAAATGATTTATGAAAACAGAAAAAAAATTCTCATTTCTTAAAAGTGATTAATTCTTGAAAAACTCATAAAATTACCAATTGGTGTTGAAAAGCTTTATCCTTTTTCAAACTCAAGGAATAAAAAAAAAACTTAAAAAAAGTTTAAAAGTCACCATCTAATTATGATATTTTCTTCCTCATACATAAGATTCTTGTATCCACAAACAGGAAAACTGGATTCAGTCTCCTGTTTTTCGATGTCTCAAATTTCATTTAACTAAGAAAGTATTTCAAAGCAAAAATGTCCTTATCTAATAAAAAATAACAAGAACTTGATTTTCAAACCTTCTTAAAACTACCGCACAATCAGAATACATCAAAGTAAATGACTTTCTTCTTTTACTTCGCATCCCCACCAACAGAAAATTGATAATAAAGAAAAATTTAAATTATACGAGATGAAATGGGAAAAAATGCTGATGAATACAAAAGAAGAAAAACACACAACAAAAATTGTGTTAGAACAGGCTGTGGAATTAATTATTATTCGCCAATGTTCGCTTTTTGTCATTAAGATAATTAGAATAAGATCGAATTTCCAAAAACTCGACTTCAAGTTTTCTTTATATTTGTTCTTTTTTGTTAGCTCATCCTATTATTCTTTTTTTTTCTTTCAAAGATCCCTTAGCAGTTTTTATAAATACGTGTTTTTAATGCATTTTTCGGGGTCTTTTTTTTATTATTTCCCTGCACCCAGGGGCTACATGTAAAACAAGAAGTAGTCGTCAAATTATGCAAGCCTGATTTGCTTGGGATGTTGTTTTAATGCAAATTATTTGTTCCTCGATATCATTAAGATACACCAGCTCCATGGAGGCGTAATGAAATCAAGTGTTTTAACTGTAACTGTACTGGACTCCCTGCGTGAAGATTCCTGCATAACGCAGGAGAGATATTGGAAAATAGATTTTAAAATAAAAAAAGAGATACTCTCGAAGAATGGTAATGGAAAAGGTAATGGAAGCAAAAAAAAATCAGTTGAACAAGCGTAATCATTAAATAACAGATTTTCAATTAATTTTAAGAGCCAATGTTAAAGAAACATAATAAAATAATTATTTCTCTCTCCGAATTCTTTAAAATTCTTACAGAGACATAAGAATATAAAGTAAACCTATTTCGATTCGATTTTAATTCTGCAAATTCTTTCCAAGAAAGGATTTAAATTACTCGAAGAGTAGTTTCCCCGGAATGAATTCTGGTAATATGTTTTTCGCATCTTTTAATGATGATTGCTCAGGTCTTTTTAAATAAGAAAGGTAATCTGTTCTTGTTGAAGAAGTTTGAGCCAAGGTTTCTGCCT
>CM063506.1:29029464-29046964 GCA_032207245.1 Pardosa pseudoannulata
TTTACCAATTCAACTGTGAGTTAAGATCAACATGGGGTGTAACAGATTTGACACGTAATTCATCCCACACACCAATTAGTTATGTTATAAACCCAAAAAGCATCCAAGCTTCAATCCAGGAACTGCCATATTTTTATGTGATGCGGCACAAGAATTGTAGCTTTGGATGAAGAATTGATTAGTTAGGTGTACTGTGGTTTTGATATTCTGTGAGGACCCCCTTGTTCAGAACACTAACGACCGAAATCGGCCGAGCTGTGTCCCACCTGTTAACCAGACTACAATAGCGTGGCGACACAGTGTCTGGGATGTTGATAGTCCGGTTAAATAGGTGTAATGTCCTGATCGGTCGCGGTAATGATTCCGGAGCATTGCCTTGAGAATTCCGAAAAGGGACAGCTAGCGAATGAGAATTCGACTAATTAACTGTAATTTTAGCTGGAGTTCTCAGGTAACTGGAATCGTAACTGACCAGAAAACGGTTGGCGGAACCGTAACTGACCCCCAGGTATAAAAAGCCTAGAATTTTGCAACTCGGGGCTTTTTCGGGAATTTTTAAGTTTATGCTTTGATCTCGTGGAGGCTTCCGCGACTTTTGACCGGAGCCAGCTTTTTAGCAATTACGTTCGGGAGACTCGTAAGGTCCGCTCATATAAGAAACGGCAGGGTATCAGACACCGAATGGAGGATAGATTGGGTTCGCATTGAACCCTGGAAAAACCTCCCCATCGTATATGATTATGTAATTATTTTTTTACTACTGTGATCATCGTGGATATGTTATCCAAGCAACAATCCTTTACATTTCGAAATGTTTTGGGACATTAGAATCCCTTGAAATATAGCCAGTATTTACTCCAGAAATAAAAGTGTTTTCCAATTCTGTGATCCTTCTTCACGCTACATATTGACTCAAAAACATTAAGGCGTCACAATCCAAAGCCGAGTTGGGAGAGACCGATTTATAAGGTACAGATCGATGTGCACAAATGAAAATCGCTTTGCTCCTGGTCTTTTGACGGAATTGTAACAATATTTTCCGAAATTTAATGTATACTTGTGATATTTAGCCATCTATTCTTTAGAGTATTAAAAAATATTTAATGGCAGGCAAATTTTGAAGAAGCATCAGATACAAAAAGTTTGGTTAGTCAAGCTAAAATACATTTTCTTTTTAGTATTTCTACACACACATGGGCATTTCCATTGGAATAACATAAATGAGATTTCCAATACCTTTTATAAGAAAAATAAACAGTTAACATGGTATTTTAATTCTTATTCATTTTCCGACAGTATTTCAAGAGGTTTGGTTTCGATTGCAACGGTCTACTGTTTTGCAACACGAAGGCTAATGAGACAGGGACCTACAGTTTAAAGCTGAACGGCTACGAACGTCCATGCCACAGTGGGATTCGAACCCATGAACTCCGGTACCGAAGGCCAGCACCCTAACCAATCGGCCATCGTTCGGCCAGTATTTCAAGAGAAAAAATCATATATCGTTTCAATAAAATCTAATATTTGTGTTACAACAGATTCTAGTGCCAATAGAGGAAGTGATGATAATTTTGATTGAGCAATCAAAGTCCTTATGTAAAATTACAGTGACTTAATAAAAAAGATGTACAAGTGAAGTCAGATATTGGGAATATTAATTATAAATTATACAATTAAAGAAACACCCTTTTGTAATTAACACTTCGCGTGCGGGCAACGTATTTTTACGTTTTTTGCAATCTGTCACTGGAGCGCGGGTCACGTAAAAATACATATTTAGTAGATTTGTGGTGGATACCAGCTAACCACCACAAAACTACTAAATACGTATAATTATATGTATGTGTGACATTATATGCGTATTGTTTACGTTGCTATGCAAAGATTTGCATTTTTTCTTTCCACAAGTTATGATTGTCGAGTTACTCGGCCTTTTGTTGCGTTATTTCGTCTTCAATCGAATTCCTATCTCCAGAACGTACAAGTCGTGTTTTGTCAATTTGAATCTTGGTTTTTTATTGTTGAATACAAAAATGATAAAATGAGCCGTTGTGACAAAGATAGTGATGAAGAAATATGCGCTGACAGATTATCGGACTTTGATTTTAAAAATTATTTATTTTTGTGATTTCGTAAAAATGTTTTTTTTAAATAATCATACAGTATATATTAAAGTGTAAAATAAAAAAAGTTTCTTTCATAAAAACAAAGTAGTTTTCGATTTACTGCGATTTTTCTGAATAACTAAACTTTCGCACGATTCACGACAAAACTCCCGCTGCACGCGTAAGTTGGCGGTGAAGTACACCCGCATGTAAAGTGTAGAAAACAATTTTAAACAGCATAAAAATGTTGTTGTTGAAATCTAAAAATTTGTTTTTAAATTCTTATAAATGGTATAAATACATAAATTGGGACCCCTTCAAAGTGGATTTGGGTGCGTGAGTCTAATGCGGAGCCGTTAATCATGCCCAAGTTAAGACTCGAGTTTACACTTAATTATCTAATATCCATCTCTACAAACTACTTTATCACCAATAGTTTTTTTCACGGTGCCCTATATAATCAACAATCATTCGCCGCATTCAGAACGAATTTTTCTAATATTTTTTTTTCAAAGAACAAAGTGTGATCACCTATGCCAGCATAGAAGATTGCAAATGTTCGTTACCAGATGTAAATACTTATAAATAAGATCTTCCCCTTACAGAATATATATTTTACTACACACAACTTTTTTTCCAAATGACCATCTAATTGATAACTTTAAACTTAGTCTATTCTACAACAAGGAAAAATTGAAATAATTATATCTTCATAGAGAGAGAATTATTAGCATTGTGAGTTCATTTAAAATACATGTTTTTGAGTGTCTTCTTCTAACAATTACTGTTAGTACGTGATTTGTATTTTGGAAAATTATAATTAATATTTAATTATACGATGATTAATTAGACGCATACAATTATTTAAAGATGATTACATATAGCTACAAACACTGGGGCCAGAAGCAGAATTCCGAAGTTATCAACGACCATGTTGAGAGGTACCTCTGTATCTATTCGATTATGTGTCAGCGAGGCAGAGAACGTACATTTTTATCCAATGTTTATAAGAAAAGTGCAAATATGAGGCTAAGAACTTTTGACCTCATATACCATATATTATGACCGTATCTCATACCATACAAGTACCCGGACCAGCAGCAGAATTCCGAAGTTATCAACTACCATGTTGAGAATTACCTCTGTATCTATTCGATTACGTGTCAGCGAGGCAGAGAACGTACATTTTTAACCAATGTTTATAAGAAAAGTGCAAATATGAGGCTAAGAACTTTTGACCTCATATACCATATATTATGACCATATCTCATACCATACATCATACCATACCTCATGACCATACAAGTACCCGGACCAGCAGCAGAATTCCGAAGTTATCAACTACCATGTTGAGAGGTACCTCTGTATCTATTCGATTACGTGTCAGCGAGGCAGAGAACGTACATTTTTAACCAATGTTTATAAGAAAAGTGCAAATATGAGGCTAAGAACTTTTGACCTCATATACCATATATTATGACCATATCTCATACCATACATCATACCATACCTCATGACCATACAAGTACCCGGACCAGCAGGAGAATTCCGAAGTTATCAACTACCATGTTGAGAGGTACCTCTGTATCTATTCGATCTTGTATCAGCGAGGCAGAGTACGTATAGTTTTAACCAATGTTTGTATGAAATGTACAAATATGAGGCTAAGAATTTTTGAAAGTTTACCTGCTGTATGGGCAAGTACTAGAATGGAAATTGAATATTTTCAAATAAACTTTCACTGATACTAAATTTCTAGAATGTTTGCTTTTTTTGTTCCAGCGAATATTCTTCGAAATGCCTGAACACCTGTTTCAAATTAGTGAAGAACTTTTCGATAAAATGATTATTAATCATTTCTAATGGACTCTAAAGTTAGAAAAATACTTTTAAATAATTATGTAATAACAACTTGCAGTACCAGATAGTGTAATATATATATATATATATATATATATATATATATATATATATATGTGTGTGTGTGTGTGTGTGTGTGTGTGTGTGTGTAATATATCAAAATTATTTTATTATTCTTTAATATTTCCTTAAAAAACTCCTCTCTCCCAGTTTAGTTCTATAAAATATTTTTCCCAGCCTCTAAATGTCTTAATCAAAGGAGCATTCTGGACTTAAAATTCTTTCGATACATTTCCCAAAGCTTTCTATCCTATAGATGTAAATTTTGTCTATTCAACACGTTTCCCAGCTGTCGCCGGCAAATGGCTCAGCGTTTTTCCTGATCTTACACTTAAATTCGCTGAGTAAGTGGGAAAATTCTTTCTGTCTTCGCTCTTGGGTGCACCTCTGTTCGAGCAGAGTGATTTTTGTGTCTTTCTCTTGTCTGTCGTTGAGTAGTAAAGATGTCCATTTTAGCAGCTCTGAAATAAAGTTTTAATTAGACTTGTGCCGTTCTCTTCAATGTCAGCCGACTGCATTTTTATTACTGCTAGCTGTTTAGCTTTCTCCTTGTCCAGTAGCCCAGGCAAGTAAAACCAATAGGGGTTGCATAATTATTTTGAGCAGAGGAAATAATTCATTACACACACACACACACACACACACACACACACACATATATATATATATATATATATATATATATATATATATATATGTGTGTGTGTGTATATGTATATATATGTGTGTATATATGTATATATATGTGTATATATATGTATGTGTGTATATATGTATATATATATATGTGTATATATATGTATATATATATATATATGTATATATATTTATATATGTATATATATATATGTATATGTATATATATATATATATATATATATATATATATATATATATATATATATATGTGTGTGTGTGTGTGTGTGTGTGGGTGGGTGTGAGTATGCGAAACTAAAAAAATAATGAATATAATATAAAAGTAGAGGAAATGTACAACAGTTTCACCTACGTGCTTTTTACATGCCCTGAGGGCACATTGAAACGTCTAGAATTTTACTTAATAAGATCATTGTACACAATTTATTTTTCTACGTAATCTAAAATGTCATTTTAAGTATATAGAGAGCAAACATATCTTAAAGCATATCTTAATAACATTTTTTTTTATTTTCTTGAGAGCGAGAGAGCTATAGGTTCAGAATTCAAATATGTTTTTCCATTGTATTTGGTTTGTTATTCATTCAATCCAGTGAAGCAGAATTTTTGAAAAAAATACACGTGGGTAATTTTAAGTTGGTTCTCAATGTACTTGGATTACCATACTTTGGTTACATTTTTACCGCCAACTCAATCACGTCAAACGGGAGTGAACAATATGATAGATCACAGGATTATGATGCATAATAAGATAACAAATTGTAGTTGAAAACGAAATTGTGGACTTTTAGTGAAGCGGTGAAGTAATCAAGAATGTTCTTTATCGCGGTATTAACTCTTTGTATCATAGTGTTGCCGATCTGAAATATATTCAAAATTTTAATCTTTATCAGATTTAAAAAGAAGCTTTAGTTGAAAACCGTCTTACTATTATCTTGAAACACTGCAATTGATCGAATATGCTTGTAGAATACATATTAAATGGGTATTTTAAACTTGATTTCTTTATGATTTATATGCAGTTTGATGAATGTCCATGATTTTTGCTGAAAAGTAATTTTGCTGATTTAAAACTGAAGTAATCAAGAATATTCTTTATTGCAATATTAACTCTTTGTATAACAGAATTTGCCAAACTGAAACATATTGGAAAATTTAATCTCTATCAGATTTTATACACGATTTGGTTGAAAGCCGTCCTGCGGTTATCATGCAACAATGCAGTTGACAGAATTTGTTTGTAGAATCCGCAGGGTGATACTAAATTTAATTTCCCTATCTTTGATTCGTTTTTCGTTTGATAAGGTGCTCATTATTATTACTGCAATAAATATTTTGGCAATTAAAAAAGTCAACTAATAAAGAATATTCTTTATCCTGGTGTTAACTCTGTGTATCACACTGCTGTCGATCTAAAACATATTCAAAAATTTAATCTCTATGAGATTTAAAAGATGATTTAGCTGAAAACCGTCGTATTTCTATCAGTGAAATTGATAGAATTTACTTGTAGAATCTGTATCAAATTGTGATACTAAGCTTAATTTATTTTTCGAATATAGTTTGACGAAATTCTATGATTATTACTGAATTAAGGTTTTTGATAATTTAAAAACTGAAGTAATAAAGAATGTTCTTTATAATGGTATTAACTCTTTGTATCACAGTGTATCCGATCTAAAACATATCCAAAAATTTAATCTATGTAAGATTTAAAAGATGATTTAGTTGGAAACCGTCCTACTTGAAACACTGCAATTGATAGAATTTACTTGTAGAATCCGTATCAAATGGTGATACTAAGCTTAATTTATTTTTCAAGTATAGTTTGACGAAATTCCATGATCAATATTGAATTAAACTTTTCGATAATTTAAAAACTGAAGTAATCAAGAATGTTCTTTATAGCAATATTAAATGTTTGTATCACACTGTTACCGAACCGAAACTGAAATAAATATGTAATTTCCATGAGATTTAATAGGCGGTTTGTTTGAAAAACATCCTGCATCTGTCCTGCTACACTGCTGCTGACAAAATTTGCTTGTAGAATCCGTAGGGTGATACTAAATTTAATTTTCCTATCTATGATTCGCATGTAGTTTCATAAGATGATCATTATTATTACTGCAATAAACATTTTGGCAATTTAAAAAGTGAACTAAGAAAGAATATTCTTTATCCTGATGTTAACTCTTTGTATCACACTGTTATCGATCTAAAACATATTCAAGAATTTAATCTGTTGAGATTTAAAAGATGATTTAGTTGAAAACCATCGTACTAGAAACATTGCAATTGATAGAATTTACTTGTAGAATCCGTATCAAACGATGATACTAAGCTTAATATTTTTTTAAAATGTAGTTTGATGAAATGCCCATGATTATTGCTGAATTAAACTTTTTGATAATTTAAAAACTGAATTAATCAAGAATGTTCATTATAGAAATGTTAAATCTTTGTATCACACTGTTACCGGACTGAAACTAAAGTAAATATTTAATTAGCATGAGATTTAATAGGCTGTTTGGTTAAAAAAAACATTCTGCAACTGTCCTGTACATTGGTGTTGACAGAATTTACTTGTCGAATCTGTAGAGTGATGCTAAATTTAATTTCCCTTTCTATGATTCGCATGTAGTTTGATAAGATGATCATGATTATTACTGAAATAAATTTTTGTATAATTTAAACAGTGAAGTAATAAAGAATATTCTTTATCTTGGTATTATCTCTTTGTCAAGCTCACATTGTCAAGTTTACTTTAAACCATGACAATTCTTATTTTTGTGTGAGAATTGTCAAAATTTTTCAAATGGTTTAAACTTTCAAATATTTCTATTTTTACAATAATTTTTAAAAACATAAGCATTTTGCATATTTTGGTAAAATTAATCTTGAGATACCTTAGATGAAATGAAAGTTATCTATAGTTATTAAATTATTTGCTCCATATTATCACGTTTAGTTTAAACCAAAAGATTTCTCATTTTTGTGTGCAAATTGTCAAAATTTTTCAAGTAATTTAAACTCTCGAATATTTTTATTTTCACAATATTTTTAAAAATATAAGCATTTTGCACATTTTGATAAATTAATCTTGAGCTATCTGAGATGGAATGAAAGTTATGTAAAGTTATTAATTTATTTGCTCAGATTGTCAAGTTTAGTTTAAACTGTAAGATTTCTTATTTTTGTGTGCAAATTGTTCAAATTTTTGGAAACAGTTTGATAAAGTTTCGAAGCCCAGTGGCGATGGGGTAGCGCTTCCACGACAGAGGTCCGAGGTTCGATCCCTGGGCTGGGCAAGGTTGACTCAGCTTTTCATCCCTTCAGTGGGTAGATGAACTGACGACCAAGCTTGCTTGACACTGGGAAACACTGGGGGTTCCGGTTAAGATTGACCACCTAACCGGAACATATTCTTTGCACCCCAGGGCTCTTGGTCACGTAAACGGAGATTGGCATCGTAGGCCCTGGCCCCCTAGTGGTTGTTGAGCCAAGGAGATTAGTTTAGTTTAGTTTTTCATGTAGTTTCAGATACCGTTATATAGCAGAACAATACATTTACATAAATTATTATACACATATTACATTATTACTATATTACATTAATACAGTAGCTCTTCGTGATATCGCTCGTATTAGTAGACACGCAAAATATGCGATACATATCCGATGGGGTAATATGTCCAGGGATTTGATGTAGTATGATTTAGAGTGCAGCGGTTTTGCAATACGAGGACTAATGAGACTGGGACCTACTGATTAAAACTGATTCCTAATGGCTTGCTAGCATTCATGCTTGAAGTGGAATTTGAACCCCTACCTCTGGTACCGCAGATCAGCGCCTTACTCATTGGTCCATCGTTTGGCTATGTGAATGGAGAACGGAAGTTTCTAATGGAATTTTTAATACTCTCGAATCTTTGAAAAGTTTAATACTAATAAATATAAATATAAAACCAATTGAAAAACGTTCATAATTTCAGATTAACCATTACAATTTTCTGTAATATTCCATATTTGGAAGAGTTTTATGGAAATCGGCAGCATTAAGTCCTGCGAAAAGCTAAGTTATTTTTTTTAGTATATTTTCTGATAATTATTACAATGGCAGACAAAAATAACAAATTCTATAGCACAAATCTTTTCAAAGGCATTTCTAGTTTTTTTTAAAAAATAAATACTCAAATTTGATTAAGTCTATGATCCATGACGATCACTTGCGATTAACCATTACAATTTTCTGTAATATTCCATACTTAGAAGAGTTTTATGGAAATCGACAGTAGTAAATCCGGCGAAAAGCAAAGTTATTCTTTACATTTTTAGTACATTTTCTGATAATTATTACAACGCCAGAAAAAATAATAAATTCTTTTCAAGAACAAGGAACACAAATCTTTTCAAGGACATTGTTTCTAGTTTTTTTTTTAAATAAATACACAAATTTAATTAAGTCTATGATCCATGACGATCACTTGCAATTAACCATTACAATTTTCTGTAATATTCCATACTTAGAAGAGTTTTATGGAAATTGACAGCATTAAGTCCTGCGAAAAGCTAAGTTATTCATTGCAATTTTAGTTCATTTTCTGATAATTATTACAACTTCAAAAAAATAATAAATTCTATAGCACAAATCTTTTCAAATACATTATTTCTAGTTTTTTTAAAACAATAAATACACAAACTTGATTAAGTCTATGGTCCATGACGATTACTTGCGATTAACCATTACAATTTTCTGTAATAATCTACTAATCCATACTTTTTGGAACTGAATAGAAGAGTTTAATGGAAATCGACAGCATTAAGTCCTGCGAGGAGCAAAGTTATTCTTTACATTTTTAGTACATTTTCTGATAATTATTACAACGCCAGAAAAAATAACAAATTCTATAGCACAAATCTTTTCAAAGGCATTGTTTCTAGTTTTTTTAAATAAATACTGAAATTTGATTAAGTCTATGATCCATGACGATCACTTGCGATTAACCATTACAATTTTCTGTAATATTCCATACTTAGAAGAGTTTTATGGAAATCCACAGCATTAAGTCCTGCGAAAAGCTAAGTTATTCATTACAATTTTAATTCATTTTCTGATAATTATTACAAAGCCATAAAAAAATAACAAATTCTTTTGAAGGACAAGGAACACAAACCTTTTCAAGGACATTGTTTCTAGTTTTTTTATTAATAAATACACAAATTTGATTAAGTCTATGATCCATGACGATCACCTGTGATTACCCATTACAATGTTCTGTAATATTCCATACTTAGAAGAGTTTTATGGAAATCGACAGCATTAAGTCCTGCGAAAAGCTAAGTTATCCTTTACATTTTTAGTACATTTTCTGATAATTATTACAACGCCAGAAAAATATAACAAATTCTATAGCACAAATCTTTTCAAGGACATCGTTTCTAGTTTTTGTTGTTGTTTTTAAATAAAAACACAATTTTGATTAAGTCTATGATCCATGACGATCACTAGCGAAAGGGTACGTGTGTACAGGATATGCCTACTGCTTACAAATCTGTCGCTTTTGGTTATTTATCAATTGCATAAAAAGACGCAATAATCTGCGTAACTAAACTAATAATTGTTCCCATCGTCTGTCTGAATACATAAGAGAAGTAATCCTTCTAAACAGTAACTACTTTTCACGCCACTGAATACTCCTATCTGGAAATTTATGACGCATGAAATTGTTTTTCTCGTTTTATCATCTGTTTGGATAGGGAAATTCCCCAAATAACTTGTAAAAATCGAAGAAAATTTATTTTTAACTAATTCTGATTCAAAATATTTACGAGTTTTACAGTACCCTGCTCTATCATAAATATTCAGTTAAGCTAGAAATCTAAAGATAAAAAAGTATTGAGTATTTTTTATTACTCTGAGACGAAATGCAGAATCAACAAATATCAAGCAGTTAACAGCTATGAATTTGTGATTATAAACTATCATTTTACAATTTTAATGAATGTTTTTATTAACACATTGTGTGCGGGTACATTTCGGGCCCCCCCCCCCCCCCCCCCCCCCCCCCCCCCCCCCCCCCCCCCCCCCCCCCCCCCCCCCCCCCCCCCCCCCCCCCCCCCCCCCCCCCCCCCCCCCCCCCCCCCCCCCCCCCCCCCCCCCCCCCCCCCCCCCCCCCCCCCCCCCCCCCCCCCCCCCCCCCCCCCCCCCCCCCCCCCCCCCCCCCCCCCCCCCCCCCCCCCCCCCCCCCCCCCCCCCCCCCCCCCCCCCCCCCCCCCCCCCCCCCCCTCCCCAGCGGAATTGTACCGGGAGCGGGCGTTTTGCAAATTTAGTTATTCTGTTAAATCTCAATAGATCGAAAATGATTTAACTTTTTAACCAACTTTTCGTATTTTATATTGAAATATATAAACAAACATATAAATAGAAATATATAAATAACAACCACAAGATTTTGTAAACAAGAAATATTTTTTAATGATAAATTTATTGTACTATCGTAAATATGAAAAATCAAATAGAAATAGTAGTATATACTTTTAATTTTTGCCATTCTGTGGTTTCGCATCGACTGATGTAAAATCTAGTTTTATTTGTCTAAATATTTCCAGAATCTATGTAGTAGACAAGAACATTCGGCTTCGTTTTCCTGTATATACCGTTATTTTTGTACCCACAAAAAAACCATGTTGTTACACTAACCCGTACTAGTACGTGACCCGCGCTCAAGTATCAATCGTCAGAAAACGTACTAGTACGTGTGTCGGATACAATGTGTTAATAAGTAGAATTTCAAAATAATCATTATTTGGTTGAATTAACTGAATAATTTGGACAGCTCATCGAAATAATTCTGAAGGTCATAAGACTTATTTTCAAAAACTAGTTCAGTTATTCTTGCCTCTGCTATTTTTTGTTGTGAAAAATACATACCAAATTTACAATTCTGACGAGAGATATTTCTTATAAGCTGTATGTTGAAATCCCAATAAAACAAGTGCCATATTAACACATTGTGTGTGGGTACATTTCGCAGCGGAATTGTACCGGGAGCCGGCGTTTTGCACTTAAATTTAGTTATTGCGTAAAATCTCAATAAATCGAGAATTATTTAATTTTTTAACCAAATTTTAATATTTTATATTTCTAAAATATATAAGCAAATATATAAATAACAACCATAAGATTTTTGTAAATAAAAATATATTTTTAGTGGATAAATTTATAATAGTATCGTAAATATGAAAAATCAAATAGAAATAGTAGTATATAGTTTTAATTTTTTCCCGTTCTGTGGTTCTGCATTGAATGATGTAAAAACTAGTTTTTATTTGTCTAATTTTTTCCAGAATTTATGTAGTAGTCCAGGACATTTGGCTTCGTTTTCCTGTATATACCGTTATTTTTGTAACCACAAACAAACTATGTTGTTACACTAACCCCTACTAGTACGCCACCCGCTCTCAAGTACCAATCGTCAAAAAACGTAATAGTACGTGTCCCGCATACAATGTGTTAATATATGATTTTCGGAGCTATTGATGGAACTGAAATTCTTTTTTTTTAAGTTTTGATTAAAAATTACGGACGAGGTTACACTACCTTTTTATTGTATGAATGATCACAAAATATAAGGGAAACATAAAAATTTTTATTTCTATTATTGTTTCTGTTATACATTTTTAAATGTAAATTGATGATATCAAATGGAATCACATCATTTCCAATCCCACCATCTGAGATTTTTTTTTATTTTAGCTCTCTATATTTAAAAATCTAAATTTTAAAAGGATGAAGTTTTTGCTTGTTCCAGGTAAAATTCAGATTTTTACTGCATTTTGGTAGTAAAAGGAAATATTAATTTCGGGATCTGAGTTTTTTTACTGCAATTTGGTAGTAAAAGGAAATAATAATTTCGAGATAAGATTGATTTTTACTGCAGTTTATTAGTAAAAGAAAATATTATTTTCGGGATAATATTCAGTTTTTTTTAACTGCAATTTGGTAGTAAAAGAAAATATTAATTTCGGGATAAGATTGAGTTTTTTACTGCAATTTTTATTAATATGCGATTTAAAATATACTATTGATATGTTTGTTCCCTGAAAAATATAGTGAGAAGCATTATCAAGCGTACAAAATAGCAATATAATAATTTTTGTTTTGGTGTTAATCGAATTGCCTCCTATTAAAATAATCTAACCTTATTTTTCAACATAAAATTTCAAATAAAAATTTAGATCTTGTACTACAATCTTTGTTCGCGATTTTAAATTGTATTTAATCGTAAAATTCATATTAGACGTAAAATAGTTTAAAAAAAAATCGATTCTGAAAATGTAGATATTTATTAGAAATTTAATAATTTTAAAATTACAGAAATGAAAATATCCGAAAATGAATTTTTATTTGTATATATACATTACTAGCTTTAAAAACACATGTTTTTTGGGAAAAATTTAATAACAAATAAATCTTATCTAATTGTCAAAGTAACATATCTATTTACAAAAATTGAAAATAACATAAAGGTCGAGAAATTTGAGATGGTGTGCTGCATTTTTCTCTGAATACAACCTATGACTCTAATATATTTTTGATAGTTATTGGTCACCTATTATTTAACCGTTTTATCATTTGTTTTTTAAAACTAAAATTGAAAAAAATGGCGTCATATGCGATTAGGTCTAATGCGATTAAGTCTGTGTGAAATATCTTATGACTGATAGCTACTCCTTTCTATGCTAAAATCTGATTGCAAACATCATAGTCACTTATTTTTTATTACTATATAGGTGAGCTAATGATCACTCTAAAAAAGATAATAAATCGAAGATAATTATTGGCACCGTAGGTTACTCATTATTTAAATTTTTATCATTCGTTGCTGAAAATTAATCGAAAAAATGCATTTAACGCCATTAGGTCTTGTGTGTGAAAAATTTCACGGCTGCTAGCCATGCGGTGAAAAAGTTTGGTGACAAAACACATGTTCATTCTTTTATTATTACCATATAGATAAGTTAAACTTCATTATTGAAAAGATAAAAAATGTATATCATGTATATGAGTTTAAAAAATATGATTAATGCGGAATCACTAATATATTAACAACAGATATTTTATGACAGAATCTTAAAATTTAGCTACAAGCTATATTTAAATAAATTAAAATAAATATCTTCAACAACCAAAAATTTTGAATTTAAAATATTAAAACCCCATTACTAGTCTCTTCTTTCCAAATCTATATTGCAAATATAATTAAGAAAAAAAATTCCTGGTTTTAGTTTCCTTTATATATGAAAATTACAGTGATATGTCTAATAAAAATCAAAACTAAATAGATAGTAATATAGGTAAGCTATTTGTCACAAATAATTTTTCTACTACTGAAGATTTGAGTGCTGTTTTTCCACTCCTGCACTTTCGAAATATAAATTGCAAATATAATTAAGAAAAAAAATTCCTGGCTTTAGTTTCCTTTATATATGAAAATTACAGTGATATTTCTAATAAAAACTAGAACTAAATAGATAGTAATACAGGTAAGCTATTTGTCACAAATAATTTTTCTACTACTGAAGATTTGAGTGCTGTTTTTTCACTCCTGCACTTTCGAAATATAAATTGCAAATATAATTAAGAAAAAAAATTCCTGGCTTTAGTTTCCTTTATATATGAAAAGTACAGTGATATTTCTAATAAAAAGAGAACTAAATATTTGGTAAAACAGGTAAGCTATTTGTCACAAATAGTTTTTCTACTACTGAAGATTTGAGTGCTGTTTTTCCATTCCTGCACTTTCGAAATATAAATTGCAAATATAATTAAGAAAAAAAATTCCTGGCTTTAGTTTCCTTTATATATGAAAATTACAGTGATATTTCTAATTAAAAGAGAACTAAATAGATAGTAATCCAGGTAAGCTATTTGTCACAAATAATTTTTCTACTACCGAAGATTTTTGTTCCACTCCTGCACTTTCAAATAAACATGCTATATTAAGAAAAAGAATTCTGGATTTAGTTTCCTTTATATATGAAAATTACAGTGATATTTCTAATAAAAATCAGAACTAAATAGATAGTAATACAGGTAAGCTATTTGTCACAAATAATTTTTCTACTACTGAAGATTTGAGTGCTGTTTCCCTACTCCTGCATAAAAAGAAGGCTTGTGCAAACTTCTAGCTTAAAAAAACAGGAAACTGCTAATAATTTTCATTCAAGCACAATTTTATGTCCCCTACTATAAAAAGTATAGAATGCACTAAATAAAAAAACAGGCTGATTTAATAAAAATTTCTCTCTAGCACAAAGGATTTTAAGGCTTTCAGAAGCTGGCCAAGATACAAAAGATGTGCCGGGTTTTAGTCCAGCCGGTCTTTGTTTCCAACTTTTTATGGACACTTCTTTTAGAGCTATTCTATGTATATAACGACAAACTTCGTTAGACCAGACGAAGTCCGGAGACTTTTTTAGAGGTTCCGGGGTTTTTTATATTTTATTTTATTAAGGGAAACAAAGTGATTGGGGATTACTGTAGGACAAGAAGGCAGAATGCAATCGTTGTGATATACAGGCGGGAGAATGGGTTGCAGAGCTTTAGGGAATTAAACTGACAACCATTAGTTTAAGTAGATTACGTCTTCGTCTGAATTAGGATTGGGAGAAAAGATTTTAACTATAACCGCAGTTTTTTCATTTTATTTAAAATTGTTGTTTGTTTGATAGTGATAAACAAACTCTAATAAACTTATCCTCCAGACTAGAAATTTACTTTGGTGAATAAACTTAATAACCTGATATTATCCTACTGTCAAATATTTGAGTTATTTAATAATTTATCTGGAAATTCTAATAACAAAAGTTTTTTAAAAATATTACTATTTTTTCATTTCTTTCATAACAAGTGATTAAAAAGGTTATTGTAAAGAATTCGATAAGCCTTGTTGGATTACCTTTTCATGCAGCCTGTTAGCGTATACTTTATATCTCTGAAAATATGAAGAGTACAGAATCGTACATCTACAAGTTTATTTGGATTTATTACTTTTTATAAAGATTTTTTTAGCCCTTTAAAGGTCACTATTATTAATTCTTTGAGATTTAATGAAATTATTTTATTAATGGTATCAATGAACTTTATAAACGTAAATGCATATTTTTTTTTTACATTTTTTGAGGGGTGGTTAAAGTTCAAAATCCAGACCCTTGTATGGAGTGAAAATGCTTTTTTAAAGATTTAATTTTGAAATTCACAAAATATAAAAGTTCGCGAAATTTAAAAGTTTATTTGGCTAAAAAACGTCCCTTAATTATCTTGCAAAACTACACGTGACAGATTTTGCTTGCAGAATCCGGTAATACTGAATTTAATTTCCCTGACTATGATACATACATAGTTTTATGCGACGCCTATTGCTATTATGGAAAAAAACATTTTTGAAAATTTAAAATTAATGTGGAATCTCCAGAGGAAGATTTCTTATAAAAATACCTTTCATAGTTCTTTAAGGTATTCATATCGTAATTGTATATATTTTATACAACACAAATGTTTCAATTATTTGATTCAATTTTGAAAAATTCATCAACTTATAACGCAAATGATTAGATTTTAAATGAATATTACACCCAACAATTAAATGAATATTACAACCCAATTTGACTCATACAAGAAAATTGAAGCTTTTTGCAAAGAAAATAGTTTCAAATTAATTTAAATAAACTGTTTATAATAAAAAAAATCACGGAAAACATTTTTTACATATAAAATCTGTTTTTGAATTACATTTTCAGCAAACATTTCTATTACTTTTAGCACAATGGTTTCTACATCTGTTTCTTTTGCATGATTGTTGAACTCGACAATTCTTCCGTGCGTCAGTAGCATGAATTTCTGTCATTGGAATGGAAGTGTTCTCGACTTCTTCTCTATATTTACTTCTTATCTCTTCAGCCAATTGAAAAATATCCCAGGCCTGATAGGACCAATAATTTTTATGTTATGCGATTAACTGTTAAACCATTCTATGAGTCAAATTGGCTCACAACCGTGAAAATAGGTATACCACATTTGATAATGCGAAATGAAGGGGGTCTGCGGGGAAGAGGAATGAAACTTTACATATATTTTATTACTTAACTAAAAACCAAAGTATATTTTTGAAAAGTGATATTAAAGTTATATATATATATATATAGTGATAAATAATAAGTCAAATTATATATATATAGTGATAAATAATAAGTTAGTTTTTAATAAGTCAAATTGTCTCGGTCCTTAAATCTAGTGTTAATATTATTCCTTTCTGATCTGAAATTTTCTTATAAGTGAAATATTATTTTCGTTTCAGTTATTTTATCTTTATTTCAAATAAACAAAAATTTCAGAATTATTTATGAAAAATACATTTTAAAATACAAATTCTGAAACAATTCCAATGAGTATCAGTAAGGTATTATAGTGCAGCTAGGGAAAGCAATGAATAAACAAAAAATTTCTTATAGTTCCCAATTTTCTATTGTATTATACATGTTTATTTAAAGATAGTACAGTAGACTCAGCTTAATGTGATCGCGGTTAATGTTATCAATCGCTTATTGTTATCGAAATCACTTGGTCCCGATTTTTTCTATTCATTTGTATGTTAAAGTCATAGCTCTATGTCATCGTTACGTCGGTTAATGAGATCAGTTTTCGAACCTCATTTTAACCCTCTAAGCTATTCACACGTACAATTCCGCCAACCCGATGATGTCTTCAAAGCGGTTGTCACGTACAATTTTCGACCTCCAAAAACGTTCCGAAA
>CM063506.1:29054464-29056964 GCA_032207245.1 Pardosa pseudoannulata
CTTCACGGATTAATAAATATCGAGCTTTTAAGTTATATATCTTTGAAAATTAAGAAGTTCGTTCGGTTGTATATCTGTTTTTATACATAACCACACTGTTTGACTAAATGAATTCAACGTGATTCTAAACTGCCTTCACAGTATCAGGAGACTTTAGAGGAACATGATGATAAATAAATTATTGAGAGTGTACCAGATAATTCTCGACCAAAAACAAACCATTTTTTTATCTGTCTCATAGGGTACTTTACAATTATGGAAAATTAAAAATTTTACTAATCCCGTCATATGAAGGGGTAAATGCTAGTTTATAATATTTATTAATTAAATAAATTCTATATGCTATAATTTGCAATTTTCTAAAAATGGATAGACTGTTCTTATACTCTTTTAACGATTTCTGATCACAAAGCTGTTTTTACATTTTTAGCAACAAATTTCAAGTCCTCTCAGTGAAAACGAGTAGTAAAAATAAAAGCGAAAAAAAGGAAAAAATCCAAGAAGACGAAGCGCGTGTCTGATAAGAACCATTTGGTCGAAAAATAAATGATCTAGTGATTGTAAGTCCTAGTATTTATTTAACATCTTCATTCTCTTTTTTAAAGCCTTATCACACGTCAACATGTACATGTGGAGAAAGCAGCAGATTCAGTGTAGGATTCCTCCCGGATAGAGGCGTCTATATTGGATTCTTGATGAGTTACTGTTATCAAAATTTAAAGCGAGTAAAAGTTTATCTTCTCCTAAAATATCGATCCGATTCCAAAATAAATTGGTATAAATAGTGTTCATATCACCTCAAAAAGTACTGTCGTCTTTAAAATGTTCAAAATCCCCCCCCTTTTTGAGCGTTTAATGCCATATTTTCAAGTCCAATTTTACCCGATTAAGAGCAGGCGATTAAATTTATCATTTTATCACGTAATAAATGGGTAAAAACAACATTTTTTTCTAGCATTATGACTTGATTCCTTAACCATCTCGTTTAATCATTTCTTATCTTAAATTATTTAAATATCGTCTGTATTATTTTCATACGTTTTATAGCTGAACTTAGATATCACGTAAATAATTTTAATTTATATTTTGCGGTATTAGGTGCTGCAATTGATAGCGGTTCAAAAAAAGATAAATTTTATATGTAAGATACTGAACTAATAAAAAAAAAAAAATAAATAAATAAAACTATTTTTTTCATGCTTAAAGGTACTTTACTTTTGAAAAGTTTTTAACTGAACTGGTCATGCGATTTTGTGGGTTTAATGTAATTTATATAAGATTTTCGAAAAAAAAAAATATATATTGAAATATTTCATAATATAAAGTAAATTTTATTATAGCATATGACTTATTAGTATTCTATATTTTAGAAAATAAATTGGTAAAAACAATTTTGTTTGTACAAAAAATAAACGTACAAAGACAGTCAAAAGTTAGATTAATCTTCAATATTGTAAATAAAATTATATCTGATATCGAAATTTTAAAAATAATATATTAAAATTTTAAAAACAATTTAAAACATTTACACTTCATATGTACGGGTTAAATCCAATTACAATACGTGGAATTAGTTGTTTAAATGGCACACAGGCGATTTGGGAATACCATATGGGTTTAAAGTATAAAGAGCAAAATATAATGTATGGATTTTTGTTCAATGAATAAAAAACATTATATAAATGTTTTAAAAAATAAAAATAATTTTAATAATTGTTATTATATTTTAAAAATACTGACTCGCCATATGGTTATATGCCAGTTATTCTAATACTATTTTAGAAGAATAAATTGGGCAACACAGAGCATTTAAGGGTTAAATGTGCATTAAAGGGACATATTTAGAGTACCGCAATGAAAAAAGTCTAAAGCTATAGATTTATCTTCAATATGAACTGAACTAAATTATATAAATATTCGAAAAATATAAAAATAGGGTATGTTGAAATAATTATTCATTATCATTTTAAAAATTTCACTGATCCCGTCATATGACGGGTTATATGCTAGTTATTCTAACACTATTTTAGAAGACTAAATTGATCAACACAGGGCATATAAGGGTTAAATGTACATTAAAGGGACAGATTAAAGTACCTCAAAGAAACAAGTCTAAAGCTATAGATTTATCTTCAATATGAACTGAACTAAATTATATGAATATTCTAAAAATGGAAAAAGATTATATATTGAAATAAATATTCATTATCATTTTAAAAATTTAACTGAATCTTGTGATATGACGGGTTATACCTAGTTATTCTAACAGTAATTTTGAAGACTAAATTGATCACAGGCATTAAGGGTTTTTACATTAAAGGGATATTAAAGTACCGAACAAATAAAAAGTCTAAAGCTATATTTATCTTCAATATGACTGAACTAAATTATATGAAAAATATCTTTTAATAAAAATGGAAATAGGTATTGAAATAATTATCATTATCATTGAATTTTAGATTTATATTATTGAGTTACTTATATGTTTTAGAAGATTATG
>CM063506.1:29061964-29076964 GCA_032207245.1 Pardosa pseudoannulata
TAACAAAGTTACAGACTAATGTAGTGCTTTTAAAGACGTAGGAGGGAGCGAGAGGTTTTTAATGGAGTCGGAGACAATTCACCTACACTACTCCTTATTTTTTTTAAAAATATATTGGAAAATGTGTGCTTATATATGATTACATGTATTAATACAATAAATGTTTAATGACGTTTTAAAAATATTTTTAATATATTTAATAGCTATTCTTCGCATGAAGTTTGGTCAATCTACTAATGATCTTGTAAGAGATTTTTATCTTACCACAAAAATTTTAGTTTTACATTTTAACATATTTTAAATCTAATTAAGACAGCCTGTTTTTGATTCAATACAAAATATGTCTATCTGCATATAATTCAATACAAATATGTGTATGTGCGTATAATTTAATATTATGTGTGTATGTGTAAATAACTCAATATAAAATATGTGTGTGATATTCAGAACTTCTTCACCTACACTACTCCTTATTTTTTTTTAAATATATTGGAAAATGTGTGCTTATATATGCATGACACATGTCTCAATATAATATAATGTTTAATGACATTTTACAAAATATATTTGAATATATTTCATAGCTATTCTGTGCATAAAGTCTGGTCAATCTACCAATGATCTCAATCAATAATGATTCAATATTAAATATGTGTAAAAGATTCTTATATTCACACGTAAATTTTGATTTTACATTTTAGCATATTTTAAATACAATTAAAATAAATTTTGATTTTACATTTTAACATATTTTAAATATAATTAAAACAGCCTGTTTTTGATTCAATATAAAATATGTGTAAAAGATTCTTATATTCCTACATAAATTTTGATTTTACATTTTAATATACCTTAAATATAATTAAAACAGCCTGTTTTTGATTCAATATAAAATATGTGTATGTGTATGTGGGATTCAATATAAAATAGATGTAAAAGATTCTTATATTAATACATAAATTTGATTTTACATTTTAACATATTTAAAATATAATTAAAACAGCCTGTTTTTGATTCAATATAAAATATGTGTATGTGTATGTGGGATTCAATATAAAATAGATGTAAAAGATTCTTATATTAATACATAAATTTGATTTTACATTTTAACATATTTAAAATATAATTAAAACAGCCTGTTTTTGATTCAATATAAAATATGTGTATGTGTATGTGGGATTCAATATAAAATAATTTATGTATTAATATAAGATTCTTATATTAATTCATAAATTTGATTTTACATTTTAACATATTTAAAATATAATTAAAACAGCCTGTTTTTGATTCAATATAAAATTTGTGTATGTGTATGTGGGATTCAATATAAAATAGATGTAAAAGATTCTTATATTAATACATAAATTTGATTTTACATTTTAACATATTTAAAATATAATTAAAACAGCCTGTTTTTGATTCAATATAAAATATGTGTATGTGTATGTGGGATTCAATATAAAATAGATGTAAAAGATTCTTATATTAATACATAAATTTGATTTTACATTTTAACATATTTAAAATATAATTAAAACAGCCTGTTTTTGATTCAATATAAAATATGTGTATGTGTGTGTGATTCAATATAAAATAGGTGTAAAAGATTCTTATATTCCTACATAAATTTTGATTTTACATTTTAACATATTTAAAATATAATTAAAAAAGCCTGTTTTTGATTCAATATAAAATATGTGTATATGTATGTGTGATTCAATATAAAATAGGTGTAAAAGATTCTTATATTCCTACATAAATTTGATTTTACATTTTAACATATTTAAAATATAATTAAAACAGCTTGTTTTTGATTCAATATAAAATATGTATATGTGGATGTAATTCAATACACATATGTGTATGTGCATATAATTTAATATATTGTGTGTACGTGCAAACAATTCAATATAAAATATGTGCGTGGGTTTGGGAGCTTTTTCACCTACACTACTCGCTATTTTTTTTAAATCTATTGCAAAATGTGTGTTTATATATAAATGACACATGTCTCAATACAATATAATGTTTAATGGCGTTTTAAAAATCTATTTTAATATATTTCATAGCAATTCTTTGCATGAAGTTTGGTCTATCTACTAATGATCTTGTAAAAGATTCTTATTTTCCCACATAAATTTTGATTTCACATTTTAACATGCTTTAAATATAATTAAAAAAGCCTGTTTTTGATTCATTATAAAATATGTGTATGTGTATGTATGATTCAATATAAAATATGTGTAACAGATTTTTATATTCCCACATAAATTTTGATTTTACATTTTAACATATTTTAAATATAATTAAAACAGCCTGTTTTTGATTCAATACAAAATATTTGTATGTGCACGTAATTCAATACAAATATATGTATGTGCATATAATTTAATATAATGTGTTTTTGTGCAAATAATTGTATATAATTTATATGTGTGGCATTCCAAGCATCTTCACCTACACTACTCGTTATTATTTTTTTTTAATATATTGGAAAATGTGTACTTATATATGCATGGCACGTGTCTGAATAAAATATAATGTTTAATGGCGTTTTAAAAATATATTTGAGTATATTTCACAGCTATTCTTTGGATGAAGTTTGGTCAATCTAATGATCTTGTAAAAGATTTTTATCTTCCCACATAAATTTTAATTTAACATTTTAACATATTTTAAATATAATTAAAACAACCTGTTTTTGATTCAATATAAAACATATGTGTATGTACATGTAATTCAATATAAATATGTGTATGCGCACAAAATTTAATATAATATATGTATGTGCAAATGATTCAATATAAAATATGTGTGTGGTATTCGGAGCTTCTTCACCTACACTACTAGTTACTTATTTTTAATTTATTAGAAAATATGTGTTTATATGTGCATGACATATATTTTAAAATACACTATAACGTGTGTTTACATTTTACAATATTTTTTCTATATATTTCATAGCTATTCTTTGCTTGAAGTGTGAAGTCGACAGATCTGGTAAGTTTATTATCTTATCTTCCCAGATAAATTTGGATTTTACAATTTAACATATTGTAAAGATAATTAATACAGCCAGTTTTGATTCAATATAACATATGTGATGTGCATATAATTCAATATAAAATATATGTGTCGGATTAGAAACGTTCTTCCATACACTACTCGTTATTTCTTTTAAATTTGTTGGAAAGTATGTGTTTATATAAGCATAGCATAATATTAAAACACATTATGCTGTATGTTTGCATTTTAACATATATTTTTGCATATATTTCACGGCTATGCTTTATAGGAAAATGCACAATTTTCTAATATTGTAAAAGTTTCTTAGCTTCCTACATATATTATGATTTTACATTTGAAAGTGTTTAAAAAGTCATTAAAACAGCCTGTTTTCTGTTCAATATAAATATGTGTACGTACCTATAATTTTATGTGAAATATATCTGTATGAGTTAAAGCGTTTTCATGTACATTACTAGTTATTTCCTTTATATGAATTTGAAAATACGTTATTATATGTTGATGGCATATATCTTAAAATACAATATACTGGGTATTTACATTTTACTTGTTTACTTCATAGCTATTATTTGCATGAAATCTGGGCTAACTACTGATGTTGTAAAAGTTAAATCTTCCCACATGTATTTTGATTTTATATTTTAACTTATAATCAATAGATCAGCCTATTTTTGATTCAATACCCTATATAATAATAGTCTAAGTTATCTATCCATCTGTCCTTGAATTTATGAAGCGGTAGGATCTGGAATGGATAGAGGCATCCATATTGGATTCTTGAGGAATTAGGGTTCCCAAAATTCAAAGCGAGTAAAGTTTATCTTCTCCTAAAATATCGATCCGATTCTAAAATAAAGAGGTATAGATATGCTTCATATCACAGCAAAAAATACTGTCGTCTTTGAAACGTTCGAAATCCAACCCTTCCCCCATTTTCGAGATTTTAATGCCATTAGTTAAAGCCCTGTTTTCTCCGATTGATTTCAGATGATTATATTTTTCAATTTATCACACAATAAATACAGTAATAAATAAATAATACAGTTTACTTGGTATTTTTCATCGAGATTTCCAGGCAATGTGCATTTTCAATTGAGTTCGTAAAAAATGCGTTATCTTTCCTAACAGTCAGGTATTATTTATGTAATAGTTTTCATACGTTTTGTAAAAGAATAAATTTTGTGTATATTTGATGTTTTTCAAGGTATTTTTCTTTATATTAGAAAACTAAATAATTTTATAAAGTATGAATGTTCCAGGAATGATATTTATTATAAACAGGGAGCTTTTTATTTTATACTAGGATATAGACATTCATATGAAGGTATCAGTAAAATTTTTCATTTTCCAAAATTGTAAAGTAACCTATGTAATGGTAAAAAAATGGTTTGTTTTTTTGCTGAGAATTATTTGGTACACACTGAATAATTTGTGTATCTTTACTGACCACATGTTAGTCGCCAACTTTAATTTATCTTGTCATGTTACGTGATACGATTGACAGCAGAGGTTTTAAGGTCTACGTTAAAAACGCCATTTTTTGCTAAAAATCATATTTTATTTTATTTCTCTGTTGTAAAATTTCAACTTTTAGGCTTCTAAATCTGTTTTCGTTTTGTCTCTACGGCATTTTAAAGAAAAGTGACAGCTGTTTAAACATCAGTGACAGCTGTCAAAATAAAACGGAAGTACCACAAGTTATGAATTTAAAGAGTATTTTTTGGACAAAACTCTTTAAATTTTCATGAAGATTAGTTTAAACATTTTTCCAGTATTTTTAATAATTAGCAACTTGACAATTAGAAAGTTTTGAAGCCAGAAAGTGTGGGGAATTTTAAACATGTATTTTAATTTGTTAATAGTTAAAGTTCCTTTCATAAACTTCAAATGCGTTTTTCTCAGAACGGTATTTTTAATAAAATGTCGAAACTTGAAATGGGATTTCTCAAAAAGTTCTTAAAATATTATGTTGAAAGTTATTATGGATGTTTTTGATAGTATTTACTAGTAAAGACCTAAAAGCTTTAAATTTGGATAATTTTTAATGATGTTACCCTCATAGTTAGATATAAAGGTAATAAAAATTTGTTAAAAATTCAATGTGTATGATTTTGAAGGACCAAAATATTTTATCAAATGTAAATTAAGCAAAGATTTTAGGTGATTCACTAGTCCAGTGTATAAGAAATGTGTTGCACCAAAAATTATTGAAATAATTTAATTTATTAAAAAATTAGACCTTTCTAAAAAAACCCGATTTTTTTACTAAGTTTTCTTCATTTATTAGAAATTTTATAAAAACTTCTCCAGGAATAACTTTTTAAGTGCTATTCTCTATGATAATATAAAAAATAAATCTAAAAATGTAAAAACGTGAACTAGATTCTACGTTTAAAGATAAAAGTTCTTCGAACGTAGACGGAGGATACCTTAATATTTACAGTTATTATTTGGCTGTATATATGAATGATGTCCGAAATTTCGCCCATACTACGTGTACAAGAATATATTAAATGTCCATTTCCGCCTTAAGCAAATTCGAAAGGAAATAACTGCTTTGGTTGCAATGCCGACAGATTTAAATTAGAATAAATTTGTAATGATTGAGTAGACTGTACATTATTTAAAAAAAATACCACTTTAAAATTTAAGTGTTAGTGCTTAAACGTGATATGTGTTATTTAATTTTTCCTCCTATTTCAAATTCTACTCTTAAACAACAAGGAAACGTTTGTAAATCCAAACTGCTTTTAAATGGGCGATAGTTTTTTTTTTTTTCAGTTCATCCAAAATAACATTTTCAACTAGAACTGTGATAAACAGAATTTGCCTCAAAGAAACGATGTCGGAATGAAAATGAAAGGATATTGTGAATCAAGAATAAACTTTGAAGTAACCACTTATACCTTAATCTTTTAACAAAACTTAAATAATTATATCTCATTTGAATTCCTTAATTGAAAACGTTGCTTGATATATGAAAAAAAAATATAATTTTAAATAATAATGCCATGAAATGAAATTATATAAATGAAAATAAAAATAAGCAAAAATAAATAAAATTTAAGCATTTTATAGTTTTGTAAAGATATATTTTCTGATATGCCATCGATATGACTGAAATTTTTTTAAAATTTAGAATTAAAACATTCGTTAAGTACGTAATTATTTATATTGTTAAGTAATAGTTACTTTAATATTTGTATCATTGTAGCGGTGTACTTTCAACGATGGTCAAACGATGGCCGAATGGTTAGGGTGCTGGCCTTCGGAACCGGAGTTCGTGGGTTCGAATCCCACTATGGCGTGGATGTTCGTAGGCGTTCGGAATCGGCTTTAAGCAGTAGGTCCCGGTCTCATTAGCCCTCGTGATGCAAAAATTAAACCGTAGCACTCCAAAACCAAACCAAATCCACGATGGTCAGCACGTGCATACACAGCTGTGGACTCAATTTCCATGAAGAATTTAGGTGCAGCTGTTGATTTCGAGTTTTAGTGGGGACCCCTGTGGAGGAGTTATAGCTCAAGAAGTGGCACAAGTGTAATGGTTAAGCTCAGGCAGGGATGTAGCCTTGATATATGGGGCAGGTGCTAAGCAATAATGTCATATTTCAACAGAGGGACCATTTTAATGAGCCCATCTGCATTCCCGAAGGGCATGCAGATGTGGGAAAATTTTACCAACAAGTGATTGAGACAGAGAAAAAAAAGGGCGTTGAACCGAGGTGTAAAGGTGTGGAAAGAAAGTGGGAAAAGGACTTGATGTCGGGATTCAAAAGTAGCTGGACCTCAAGATCCTGTGAGCAAGCAAGAGAGCCCGAGCCAGAATTCGATTCCCGAACGCGCATGTGTATGATAGTCAAGCCAGCATAGAAGTTCAGCAAAATATCGGCCGAAAGCCTGCATCGACTTCCAGTTTGTTGATAGCCCCAGCCTGCTCCCCTGTAACTACTGGAGGTAAACTTAATAATATTCATAATTATTACCTGGGTTTCATAATCTTTTAATAAGGAATACTATTTCAAGAGTATTGATGAATAGAAAAACCAAATAATTGCAGGTCATGTTAAGAACTAATCAAGTGATGTATTAATTTGTAAATATTGTACTTAATAAATTTTTCAGTTTAAATATTAAGTATTTTTCTTCAATTCCATAGCGTATATTTAACTGTGTTTAACCTTTGAGAACGAACACTGATGTTTGTGTTGTACATTAATTACAACAATCATATATTAGTTTCTTTACACAAATTTAAATCTCATAATATTCTAAATTAGGAAGCATTCTAAATATATTTCTAAATGATATATATCTCATGTTCGAAAGCAAAAAATCAAGACTAGCATTCAAATTATTAAAATTGTAAAAAAAAAAAAAACATGTTGCATTTAAATAATAAATTTTAATTCTGCAATCCATTTTCATTAATTTAAAGTGAACTAAATTGATAACATTTTCTTTTCAAAGGAGGATAAAAAAGGGAAAATGTACACTTTTCGAAATTTTTAATAAAAAATGAAATATCTTAAATCAAATGAAATTTCCCTATCTCGTTTTTAATGCTTCATTAACATTTAACACAAAATAAATTTAAAACGTTGACGATTTTAAAGTAATAAAGTGTTTGTTTTCATTCACTAAAATTATTTATCCTTCTTTATCTAACATATATTTATCTATACCTTTCAGGCAGGTTTCAGGTGCAAGTAAATGGATTCGATATCAAAGTGGAAAAAAAATATTCATTTTCTCTAAGCAATGAATTAATAAATCTAAAAAGCAGCTACTAAAACATTCTTTCCCCAGGGGACGTTCAATATGTGCCGGAATATTAAATTACAAATTTTTATTTAAAAAGCATCTACGCTCTTTCATATTTTCTCCTTTAAAAAAATTTCATCAGACTTCATAAAGCCAGTTAATATAATTTATTTCTTTATAAAATCACATCCTTAGATATGTCGTTACAAATCTAAACCAAAATTTAGAGAAGAGGGAAAAAGGAGGGGAAAAATAACAGAAAAAAAAGGGGGGAAGTATGTGCCTTAAGTGTTTCAGCTTGTCTCTTCCAGCTAAGTCCTTCCCCTTTTGTTAAAAAGGGAATTCTCTTTTCGAATGAACCTGGGGAACGAGGCGAAATGAGCTTCAGAATCTTTTAACGGTATTACCTAGATCAAGTAATAAGTCTACATCACTTCCAATTTGGCTACTTTGTCAGGAGACTTGTGAAATGTAGGGATTTTTTTTCTTCCCTAC
This sequence comes from Pardosa pseudoannulata, assembly GCA_032207245.1. Taxonomy (NCBI): domain Eukaryota; kingdom Metazoa; phylum Arthropoda; class Arachnida; order Araneae; family Lycosidae; genus Pardosa; species Pardosa pseudoannulata. The sequence continues at coordinate 29,070,251 of CM063506.1, forward strand.
GTAATGTCGACAAATAAAACGGTGATATTATTCTAAAGTGTTTAAGATTTTTTTCCCTGTCTTATAAAAATATATCTATCGTTTCGTGCGATTTAGCGGAAGATTCTCTTTTAGAAAATCATCTGAGAGTGATTAGTTTTCGTTAAAGGGGAATAAAAACAAAGCGTTTTTTATTTTGGTATCCCTTGCAAGATGTGATTTAGAAATCTGGAAGCAATTCATCAAGTCATTAAGGTCGGAAAATAACACTTTTTCGTTATGAACTCCGGATATATGAGTATAGATAGAGTAAACACACGAGTACATGCATCACAATACTGAAAGAGGAAGCGACTAGCTATATGTTTACTCATAATTTCACAGCTTCGCTAAAAACAATAAATTACACTAAGATGTTTTCCCTGTAGACATATTTTACCACGAAGTATGAACTGAATGTTGATTTATTGTATTAAAACAAAGACAGCGCCGAAAGTGTGCTAAATGTAATCAAATTGTAGTAGCTGAATCGAGCTTAGGGATAAATAAATAATGTAAGTTTTTTACTCATGTTAAAATTAGGTAAATTTTGGAAAAATACATTACACTATTTCGCAGGTGTTCTAAATTACTTAAAATGAATGATACTATATTATGGATTATATTAAACTAATGATGCACTATTTACCACCTGTATTAAATACTTTAGTGCTTATTTAAAAGAGGGGTATCACCAAATTGACTTACTACTTCGCAGCCACTAACTCTTTATGTAGAGAATTTAGGTCCTTATCTACAATATACAAAGTAAAATTGTATTTTGGGAGGTGCCATCCATTTGATGGTAATGGACCATTCTATTATAAGAATCATTCGATAGGTAATACAAAAAAGGGTTCCATAAATAATACTAATCTAAGAAATCTTGTATTTTTCTCTATGTATTCCAATACTGCCAAGGTTTTGAGACAGACTTAAATCTGAGTAATTTAATTTTTAAAATGACTTTAAAGATATAATTAAGAGTTCTTGGAATGTAGCAAGATTTGTTGATTCTAGGGACCACGTTGTATGACTGAAATCAAATGCCAAAGTATGTACATGATATATATATAATATACATATATATATATATATATATATATATATATATATATATATATATATATATATATATATATATATATATATATATATATATATAATATATCTATTAAAATTATTTTATTAACTCAAATTATCTCTAACTTGCATGCGAATTTTAAATAATGCATCTTCCATATTTTAAATGTTATTGACACAAATAATTTTATTCATAGAACTTTTTGTAAGCAATATAAACTTTAAATAATTTTCTACCATGTTCCTTCTTTCCATGAATTCTGCTATGTCTAGAAATAAGGGCGGATGGGGCGCAATGGAAGTTTAATATTTATCTAGATACTGCAGTTAAGAAGTAACGCGTCAGCCGGCGCATTGCCATGGTGTTCCATCAAATAGTACCGTGTATTACAACCGTTTTTCTCTACCTCTATCTGCCTGCACAGAGTATTCTTGAAATGCGCCAAAATTTTCTGTTACAACTATCTGTTTACCACCAGATCACGGGGTACAATTTTATTGTATATATTTCCATTCCAATCAAAACAACACAATCAACATTACCTTGATCATTGACCGGGATCTACATCGACTGGCATTCTGTACTATTCAAAACGTTTAAATTTATCACAGATATGCATTCGACGCTTAAAATTTACCTGTATTCGTATTTAAAGCAGTTGGAATATTTTTGACTCTTTTTCAAACTCTTTCATAGTCACTTTGTCCTTTATGAGCCTAACAGTTTGTAAACGTCTTCGTTTACGCACTTATAATCGGTGAATGTCGGTTATCGCTTATTTTAAGTTTAACACATTCGTTGCGAGAGAAAATCATATGCCAACTTGCTGGTACGGGAATGGTTTAAATTAATAATATAGAAATTAAAAAAAAAATCCAGAATTACGCTCTTATTGAGATTATTATAATACTGCTTGAAACCCTTTTACTGCTGACGTATCTGTGGCACAGTGGTCAGCGAAAAGGGCTTCAGTTCAACACGATCGAATCACCGTACAGTTGATGCGGAAATCTTGATTTAATCTTATTAAGTTTCTGATGACTGTATGCGTGGTGTTGGGAAGTATTTTTAAAATATTTTTTCTTTTACTTTTCCATCACAACGGCCCAATTTATAATTTATTTGAGAACATATGACAGTTTAGGATTTACAGCGTTAAAACAGGACAACGTCTGTTGGATCGTCTAGTACACACGAACACACACACACACACACACACACACACATATATATATATATATATATGTGTGTGTGTATATATATATATATATATATATATATATATATGTATATGTATATGTATATATATATATATGTATATGTATATGTATATATATATATATGTATATATATATATATATGTATATATATATATATATATATATGTATATATATATGTATATATATGTATATATATATATATATATATATATGTATATATATGTATATATATATATATATATGTATGTATGTATGTATATACATATATATATGTATATATATAATAATTTAATTCCTAATCAAAATATATACCCTCCAATAAAAGAGGCTAGAAAACTTGCAGTAACAAGAACAGATAAATATCATAATATTAATAAAGCCCGATATGATACTCGTTTCAAACCGGCTAAATTTAAAATTGGGGACGTAGTTATGTATGAGGAATTCAGTTATCCCAATACTCGTAAGCTCAGTGCGACATACTCTGGCCCATATGTAATTCTAAAGCAACTCTCAAATGTAACTTTTGAAATTAACAAGCCTAATCCTCTCACCAAGAAATCGTCTGAGATAGTTCACTCAACCCGCCTACGTCCATTTAACCCTTCTGAAAACTTTAAATTGAGTGGTAGAAAAAGTAGGATTCCTATTGCTGTTAGATAATGCTAAGAATATAATTTTGTATACTGTACCGATGAATACTCTATGTATATCACCTTATTTATTGCTTATTGATTGAAAATTTCATCATAATAATCAAGTTTATTTTCATTTGCATTACCTTTGTGCATTTGTTATAATTACTGACCTAGGATATAATTGGTGAATTATTTTTGTTTTAAGGGAAATAGTTCTTGTGTTTGATTTTGTATTTTGTGTTTGTTGTATTGTATATAATTGTATGATAACTTTGATAACATTAGTAGTTTTAGTTGTCGCACTCTAAAATACCCTACGACAAGTAGAGAAATATGCACGAATTCAACTGGCAAATTCCAGCTAGTTCATAACGAAATTTTTTTTCATCCCACTCTTAACAGCTTAGTTAACCCAAACGTTTAAGATTGAAAAGATAAGGAGTTAACGTTAAAGCCCTTTAGCGAGGAGCAGAAACCCAGTGGGCAACTTTCACCCCCTTTGTTAGGGAATTGCGTTAGTTCCCCACTGCTGTAAAACCCCTCCCAAGATCATTCATGCTGTGAAACATGAATCTGTCTTAGAGGTTAGGGCAAGAGCCTTGCGTAAATCACTGATACAAAAGCGATGAGAAGAAGATAGAAAATAGAAGAATGTCAAAATGTGTAAATGTCGGACATGTGAAGGGAATAATGAGTATATAATGATTGAGGATTTTAGCTCGTAAAGGGATAACTACTTGAGAATAAGGATGAGAAAACATTTCACCACAATGACGTAGGGACTCTCTATTATATTAAAGAGTGCGAAATATTATTAAAATTATTAACTAATATAAGTATTATCAATCGTTTGCTATTTAACCATTAAATTAAACTGAGTAATACCTATTGCAGTTTCAATAATTTTCCAGCGTATTAATGTAAATAACTTGCCAATTTTTTTTTATTTATTATCACATGTATTATGTCTTTGTAATCTGTCTTTATTGTTGCAAAACTTATACTATGTATTTTTATTTTGTATATAATTATGTATGAAATCATCAGTTACTTATTTTGTTACTTAAAATTTTTGTAAAATTTTATGTTAATGGAAAGGTTCTCACTTCGTTCGCCCCTTTCTTTTTGCCCGGGGAGGATATTGTAAGGAAAATTCTCAGGGGTTTTCAAAACTTGAATCAAGGGTAAAAATTCCCGCGTCATTTTCCATTCCCCTTTTTAACCCCTAACCTAAATTGACCACTGGGGCTACAGGTTACGCCCTCAGAGAAGGGGTCTGGCCAATTATAAACCTACATGGCCCTAGCGGACAATTTAGGAAATTTCCAAATAAAAAGGAGATACACGCTAACGGAGACAGATTTTCCTAGAGATATTTTCCCACAGATGTTGACCCAGGTGTTAATGGTCTTGTAAATAGAACTTTATGCTAGCTGACCCTTCAGTTTGTCCCTATGATGAAGTGGGAACCCGTCCTTCAAAGTTGTCTTAATAAAGGTCTATAGCTGAAACGGTATCATTTTTATGGCCATGACTGCAACACCCCATCGAGAAGTCAGTCTCATTACACACACACACACACACACACACACACACACACACACACACACACACACACACACATATATATATATATATATATATATATATATATATATATATATATATATATCTGTGTATGTATATATATGTACATATATACATATATATGTATATATATATACATATATATACATATGTGTGTGTGTAATATGGGCGAGACTCGTTCAAAATCACAACACAGTTTATTTCTGATAAAAAACAAGAAATCCTTACATCAGGCAGACAGCTTTACAACTTCGTGCAAAACAGACAATGTGATCCCGCACATACACTTTTCAAGTAGGGATTCCTGAGGTAAAAGACTACGAATAATCCCTAAGCACAATTGATCACGTGATACAAAATACCCATGTTTAAAGGGAACGCGCTAACTATTCGCTAAAGTAGTATAGACAGAGGCTGAACTAAGTCTATAGCGTGTCTGGAGGGAAAAATCAGAATTACCGCGCAAACCCAGAACTTACTTTATGAACAAAAGTTATTAAATTAATATTAAAATGCGTAAATAAGGGATTTTAATATTACACGTATATATGTATGTATATATATATATATATATATATATATATATATATATATATATATATATATATATATATATATAATATATATATATATATATATATATATATATATATATATATATATATATATATATATATATATATATATGTCAGGTCTAAAAAAGGAGTAATTGGAAATTACGTGAGTTATAATACATTTTAAAAAGGGAACTCTTTTATAATAATAAAATAAATGAAAAAGACCCATGCTTGCGTAACCTTTTGGAGTAATCCGGTCAAGTGGAAAGATATTTGAAGTATTTGATGATTAAGCAAACCGTTATGAGTTAGCGCATGGACATGGAGCTGTCAATACCTTTCCCCGCTTAGCTCCGCCATGAACAAATGAAAATTGCGCAAGTTTTGCTTTTAAATGAAACGATGATTTAATAAACTTATTATTATCAAGAAAGACTTTTCTATTTGCCTGAACACTGGACCATTTCATATATATATATATATATATATATATATATATATATATATATATATATATATATATATATATATATATGTATATATATATATATATATATATATATATATATATATATATATATCTGTATATATGTCATCATTGACATTACAGACCTTGAAGAGCTGTTGCTGCCTTTAAGAATTTTTTCCATTCCATTCAATTAGATGCCTGTATCTATGTATGTATGTAATATAGAAAAAATATTGCCTCTAAAAGTTTCCTAAAAATTCTCCCAATTTCCCATTCTATATTTTAATCTTTAATTTTTCAAATTCCAAAATAAAAAAGAAGTGATTCACTGAGATTAAATTCTATTCACGATTCTTAAAAAAAGACTGAAGTAATACATGGCCAATAAAATGTCCACCCTTACCTATATTTTTCTAACCCAGATGTCACTTCTCACAGGAAATCTGGTGTTCTTGAGATTAATAAATGTAGGTATGTGCGTAACCAGTAAAAATATTCTTCGGCGATCAAAAATGGAGTTATAGCCTATATTTTTTAGTTGTCAGGGCTTACATTACAGTGGAATTTTACTGCAATCATGTCGAAGCAACTCTCCGAAATCCTAAGATAATCCAGACATTTATCTAAAATCATTTATTTTCATCTCATATTTGGAATACTGACCAAAATATTCTTTTTATTCAAAAGAAAGTCGAACATCAAGCACTTTGTTAATATTTTCTCTCGAGGAAGTTTAAAATCACATAATATCACATCAGGGTCAGTCAACAGTTCTTTAGAGGCTTTTTAAAGCAATCGTGACGGGAGAATTGCATACAACGGCATAAAGTTTGCAAGGATCTAAGTATTTTCCTAAGAGTATTAGTTGTAAAAGAAGTAAGAAGCTCGTATATAGCAATTATTAATTATGCTATAGTTTTGAAAAAGTATAGAAGGACTGCAGTCTTGACATTTATCGGTAGCTGGTTAAGTCAAAATTAAGAACTATAGAATATGAATTGGGAAGGTCTTGATGAACATTAAGGTCAATAAATACTGTTCAGTTATATATATATATATATATATATATATATATATATATATATATATATATATATATATATATATATATATATATATATATATATATATATATATATA
>CM063506.1:29081964-29094464 GCA_032207245.1 Pardosa pseudoannulata
GGTATTATTTAATAATGAAAAACTGTGCATGAAATAACCATTTAATTTTTATTTAAAAAAATTGTTTCATTTTACAATTCTTACATATTCGTAATTAAAATCCACTTTTTACATAGTGTTAAATAATATCAGAAACAGTAAAATTAAGAAAATATCAAAGCAAAACATTAATAAGGTATACAGATAATAGTCTTCAAGCTAGTGGTACTTTTCAAAACAAAGTGCAAAGGAATTCTTAATTGTTTACACCGCCAAGTAGTCTCACTTTTAATTTGATTCTTGTAACACACACGGCATTTCTTAGTAGGTTTTCTTTTATTCTGACTCATTAATTTGGCAATTGTACCAAGAAATTCTAAGTAAACAATATGCAATAGTGACTTGTGATTTTCACAAGTGATAAAAGTGTTGCCAAATTCAGTACACTAGAAATTTTAAACTAAATTAATTATCATATTTAACAGTAACTTTAATCGCATGACGAGTGTAGCTCGTCATTGTGCGGTATGGAATAAAAAACTAATGACGAGCTAGACTCGTCCTTTTACCGGAAGGGGTTAATATAGCAATGAAGAACTCGTATATTAAGTACAGTGGACTCCGCTTAATGTGATCGCGGCTAATGTTATCAATCGCTTATTGTTATCGAAATCACTTGGTCTCGATTTTCTCTATTCATTTGTATGTTAAAATTATCGCTTTATGTGATCGTTACATCGGTTAATGTTATCAGTTTTCGAACCTCATTTTAACTGCCAAATTAATAGTCACAATGTATTCAAAAGGAACCCATTATTTTCTTTCCCTTCGTTCTTTTTTTAATTTCCGAGAATTCTCTCTCTTCCACTTAGGGAAAAGGAGAAAAAACAAAGGAATCGGAATTACACGTTCCTGGAATTTTTCAGAAATACGCACACCCTGCTGGTGGTCAATAGTTGTCAGATAAGCAGAAGGCAACAAATTCTATTCGGAACTGAGAAGGAGCGTATTCACATTTTATATCTTACTCGCATACATGCAGTTTGTCGATATGGAAGACATAGAAAGCGAAATGATAAAACTAAATATTGAAATTTTAAATTGACAGTTTACCAAATATGAGTCAGCTCAATGCTGCAGCGCAGTTAAACATTTCTCAGCTTCTGAATTGCATTGAAAGTGTTGAAACGTGGAGTACAACACCGCTCCGATGACTTTAAAAAACATGATTACGAACGATTTATCAATGAGCTTCTCAGAAAGAATTGTAGACAGTCAACAATTGATCAATTATTTTTATTATGTAAACAATTCTTATGTTTTAAAGGGTAATATACAGTACATAAATATAAGGTGAGTTTTTTCATTTTATTTTGAAATGTAGTACGTGTGAATTAAATGGGGGTTAAATTTATCTAATTTTGTATATCGTTTATTGTTATCAATCGGCTATTGTTATCAAAATCATGGTGCTTAAAATGATCACATTAACCGGAGCCCACTATATATTATTAAGAGTGCCCAAATATGGCTTTAATTTTAAAGCTACAAATATCAGACATATTGAGTGTTTTACCTTGTGATACAGATAATTCTAAAATATCTAACTTTAACAGGTGCCACAGTTTCTTTAGAGAAAAAAATTATACTGTACTGTGTGGGTGGAAGAGTTTATATGAAACATAAACAAGCAAAAAAGTGACAAATTTCTTGCAGCAATCTTCCCTGCTCATTTTCTTTTTACAGGTAATGCAATTTTTCACACATAAGTAATTTTAATATTCACAAAACTCATGCACATTGCACATTGTTCATTACAAAAAAATCCACATTCTACAGCTTTACATACATTAGTCCATGAAATACTACTATGTGAATGTTTGAGTTGCTATTGTGATAGTGTTACTCATAGCCAGGGTTCGAAAAAAAATCATGATTTTTTTTTAAAAATCAAAAAAATCAGATTTTATTTGATTTAAATCAGATTTTTTTTTTAAATCGGATTTTTTTTTATTTTTATTTAATACTAATTTTAATTGTTGTTTTTATGTTTTTTGCAATATACATAGAATAGTTTGTTATAAGAAGTCGCATCTTATCTATCTAGTATATTCTGCACACTGATTACCTAAACTTAAAATATAGAAATTTTAATCTAAATACATTCTACTATTTTGTAATTGGATAGTGCAAACTCAATAAGACGTCAATTAAAAGAACAAATTAAATATTCTTTTAATGCAAACTATTTATTTAAAAAACAAATCAAAATTATTTTAATATTTTTTAAATACCGAATTATGGATTTAATTGTTTCAATAAAAACACCTGCTTTGATGCTTTATCCACTCCTCATTGGTTACGAAGGCTAGAATGAACAATACCAAAAGAAGAAAACTGTCTTTCCATTCCAGCAGATGAAGCCAAGCTATTGTTATTTGGTAGACAAACTGGATTTCAGTTCTCTTTACCTCCCATAAAATGAATTCAACCAGTCATAATCAATCATTGTACTACCCATGCTACATATTTTCTGATAACAACCCCTAAATTCTTGGAAAGCACATGCTATCTATTGACGCTTATTTACTGATTGGTATTACTGTGCTGACTGATTCCCAGTTCTCCTGTTTTTGGAATAGGTTTTAAAAGAAGTGAAAAAAAAATGATTTAAATCAATGATTTTTTTAAAAAAATCAACTGATTTAAATCAAGATTTAAATCATGATTTAAATCAACTGATTTAAATCATGCCAACCCTGCTCATAGGAACATATCTTTTACTAAAGCGACTGTAAGTCCGATTTATCGTATATTTTTGGCATGTAATTTACAAAATTTTCTTTAAGATGTTCTCAGTTCTCTTCGTAACCATTTGTTTAAAACAGGTGATGTACTAGCCCGTTCTTATATGGATGTCTTCAATCTCATAGAAAAGGACATTAAACTTGGCTAGTCCAATCATAGCTCTCTGATCGCCAGGTTTTATTGAATCTCGATTGCTTATTTCAATGAAGTAATTTATAGACTTTAAAAGCCCTCACACTATGGACAAATTCAAGCCATTACCACCGTCTGGAATTCTTATCGAGGTGATTAGACGATAAAATTACTTTGGCGGAGGATGCTTCGGAAGCGGTTTTTTCTCCAAAGATAAAATGCAGCCAGATGCGCAAAAAGTGTGCAGTAGACCCTATGGACGATTCACGCTCTGACTCATTGAGTGGCCCAGTATATGGATGCAAACCTTAAACCATCATTCAAGGTCCCCATCAGGAAGTGGTGAACAATTCATATGTGAGGCTACATGAATTCTTTTCAAGAATTCGTCATCGTCCATTGTAGTTTAAGGGGAAAAAAATGGGCATCTTTGAATTCATCAATAACACCATTGACACTCCATGTGTTTCACTGTTGGTTATCTCAATTTTGAGCATTTATTGTAAATTCACTTTATAAGAGCACTTGGAGATGATGTTGCAATCTATCTAGATGAAGTAGTCTATTTTTTCCCTTTCATATATCATTTCTTTGTATTCTGACACAGCGTAATTTTTTTTTCTTTACATATTTTTACATGAAAATGTTTATTTTATTAAGCTTCTGAAAATGAACTATTTAAAATTTTTCCCTATTAATTTAGAATTCATGAGTAGCATTTTTCAAACAGTTAATGATTTAAATAAATTAGTAAGAAAACACAACAATTGCATGTCTGGTTCCTATAGCAATTATTTCAAGGCTATGATAGGTATCAATAATCTAGCCAGTTAATTGTATCAAACCTGTATTTTCTTTCCCGCATGATAATATTTTTAAAGAAGTGATTGGTTTTGATAATTAAAGGCGCTGAGTGTAATATACCTGAGTTTCTTATTTGACGTTCCTACTGAAATTGAAAACGTTATTAATTGACGTACAGTTCTTGAATGTAATTTTATAAGTCTTTTAATGAAACATTTTTCAAAGTTTCATTTCTAATACCCATAGCATTCCACTTTCATTAACTCCGAAATTATCTACGTGATCAAAGTAATTGCTACCTCACATTTCTATACGTTTGAGACAACAAAAATTGAAAAAGGTTATCCTGTATATTTTCAATTAAATGTATATAAAAGGAACTCTTTTTTTTCTTCCTTGCTGAATACATTCAATTCCGATAATGAATTTCACTTTTACGTTTCCCTTTGATTAAGGATAAAATATAATGAATTTCAATTTCAAACGTTAAAATACTATTTAATTTCATTAATTTAGCTTTCTACTTCAAGCCCATTTTTAACTGTAACCCACACTTATTATCATGCAAGTAATTAAAAAAAAGGATCGTTCTTTTCCTCAGTCATATTACATTTTCAAGAAACTGTCTTATTAACAAGCTTCTAAAATCATACTTATTAAGAAATTCTGAAAAGAAAATTGAATAGAAATCGAAACGTTGCTTTTATTAAAGCTTTTGATTACATATTAGTGTTAAAAATAATATAATACGGGGGATACAATGAACTCTGGCAGGATCAATAAAATTATTTGACAAAAATATTTCAAATCTAAGCCGTGCTAATTCAAAGCAGGATCGGGTAATTGTTACCTAGAAAGATTAATTTATCCTCTCCTCTAATTAATGTAAGATATCCAGTCAGAATTAAACGAAAAAAGAAACGAAAATTTAATTCTAGACGGATTCATTGTCGAAAAAAATAGAGTAATTCATTGGAGCGATATTAAATTTCATTCTTTTTTTTTACATACGCGTAAAAACTTTCATGTAATTATTCGAAATATCAAACACGTGATTTAATGAATCACATCTAAAAGTTCTTTTTCTTTCCACCATTTTAAACGCTTTAAAGTAGAGTTTTAAAAATTTTTTTACAAAAAAGGAAATAGGTTTCTAATAGAACTTTGTAAATCAATTTTCTCTAGTCACGATTTTTGAGTTTTCTTTGATTAGTAGATCGTGTAAGACCTTTAATTGCGGTGTATAGTTCATTTCTTAATGGCCCAAAGGAAACGTTACTTGGGAAAATAATTAAAAGTGCTTTTCTCTTGGTGTTATAGGTGATGTTAAGGGTGAACCATATGGAAATTTTAACTCTGATTTTCGTTAGGATAAATAATGCGTATAAATCAAATAAGAACCAGTTTTAATGATGCAAAAATGTAAAAATAAAAATCCAGAATACAGCTGCTATGAAACTTTAGCTTTGAAAACAGCTGGATGTTGTACAGTAGAACCTCGATTATACGAGCTATTTGGGACCGCTAGTACCTCGGATATCGGAAAACTCGGTTAATAGAAACCCTGTATAAAAATATTGTGAATTTAACTAACTTTTAAAGTAAAAAAAGCAATAAAACGTTCTTTAAATGATAAATATAAGTATATATGAACTTATGTTTCATAGCTAAAAAGATTTAAAAAGGAAATCAACTCTAGTAGTAAATTTTAAAAAGTAAAATGGAATTTTTTTTAACTATACTTAGTTAAATATCGAAAGACGCATTTTCAAAAATAACACAAATCTCAAGAAAATATTGTATTTTTAAAATTTAATATACATTAATTTGTTAAATTTGCATTCTTTTAAAAAAGTCGGTTACCTTTCGTTGCAAAAATTCAAAATTTCTATCATGGGCAGCCCTATCGCTCCAATTTTTAGCAACAGGAGATCCATCGATGTCGCATCGTTTCTTTGCTCCAAATATTTTAGGGTAGTTGTCAGTGCTTGAACACCTTCACTATGACATATAGTAGTAGAATCCTTAAAGTCCTCATCTTCATTTTCAGCGTCATTAATGTCCGTTGAAAGATTAACGACTTATATGATTTCTCCGTCATTGAGCATTTCAAAATTTGGATGTTGATTTTCAAAGTCCAGCCACTCGCAAATGTCCTCTTCCAAAACTACCTCACATTCTCAGTTCCATTGATGATCTCAAGAAGTTCCCTGTAGATGTGTTTTCCGTCTGCTGGGATTCATCCTGTCTCCTCTTTTTAACAATTATTTTGTTGAATGATTTACGAATTGTAGCTGGATTCACTAATTGCCATGCCTGGGTAATCACGTTGTGGGGAAGAAGTGCCTGTAACATGGGCAAAAAATTAAAATGTGTATCATTTTTTCAAAGCTCATTTTGGAAAGGAGAAAAAAAATTAGACTTCGTTATTGACTCGGTTAACAGAAACCTCGGTTAATCGAAGCTCGGTTAATCGGGATTTTACTGTACTTATTTTCTTTCTCATATCTAAATTATTTAAGGATTTTTTTTATTTAATTTGCATTGTTGCGAAAAGAATTTTGTACATTTTATATCAGCAATACGTCTATACAAAATTGATGCTTAAATTGTTTTACATTTAATATTCTAGCCTTTTAAAGGAACACCAATAATTTTTCTTTATAAAATAAGAAAAAACATTTTCTTACGCAATGAAAGATTGATATTATCAGATTATACTACGAGGTAAATAATCTGCTATAACTAATTAAAGCAAAATACCTAAATCAAGAAACTCATTAATGCAGAAAATGAGAAATTTATGTAAATCAAAGCAATTTATTAGATGTAATGGTATGCAGTAATATTGCCATACTAGTATTTATTATTACCTTTAATGTACCATTACCATGAGAGGGAATCAGTTGAGATGGGAATCCATATTGTGTAGAATACAGGTATTTATGCAATAATGTATAATACACACAACATTTTTTATGTATGGGACTAGCTGCATAGCCAGTCATAGCCTCACACGTCCTAAACAATCTTTTCTTTAGAAATAAGGAGAAAATCCAGTGCTCCTTGAAATAGAAGAATTGTCGGGAGGTTTAAACCTCTAAAAATTATTGTACGTAGAATATAGGTCTACATGCAATAATGTATAATACACACAACATTTTTTAAGTATGTGACTAGCTGCGTAGCCAGGCATCGCTTGGACTGTCTCGAATAATGCTCATTTTCCTGTCAGTTAATAAGGGAGGTAGCCGCACACGTCCTAAACAATTTTCTCTTTAGAAATAAGGAGAAAATCCAGTGCTCCTTAAAATAGGAGAACTGTCGGGAGGTTTAAACCTCTAAAAATGTGAAATATTTAAGTAGAAACTTTTAAATTTTATACAATGATAACTATGGTGGTCACTTTAAAAAAAATACTTTCACTATGTTGTAAAACAGTTGATTTTATGACACAATATGATTTTATTTTATGATTTATTTAAGTATGTAAATAAAGCTCGTGGTAAAAAGAATGAAAAGGTAGTAGAATTTTATTAGAAGTGTAGGTTAAATTTATTTTTTCATGTATAAAATTTTATTCCGATGAAATTTTAGTCATTTCAATATTTATTTAAAATATTATATATCAACATTTTTGTAAAATTGTATAATGTCTGGAAAAAATTATGAAATTGTTAAAAAATAATACTATTATATGGTAAGAAACAGGAAAAATTAAAACGATATAAATTATGTGTTATAGATAAATATTCATATATATTTCAAATCTCTCTATTTAATAATATTTTACTAAAAAAATATTTATACATAATACTTATACATGGAAAAACAATTGATTTTAAGACACAATATGATTTTAAAGTATGTAAATAAAGCTCGTTGTTAAAAGGAAGAAGTGGTAGTAGAATTTTATTAGAATTGTTAGTTAAATACATTTTTCCATGTATAGAACTTCATTCCGATGAAATTTTATGCATTTCAATATTTTTTTGAAAATATTAATGATCAACATTTTTTTAAAATCGTATAATGTCTGGAAAAAATTATGAAAGTGTAAAAAAATCATATTACTATACGTAAGGAATAGGAAAAAAATAAAACGATATAAATTATGTGTTATAAATAAATATTTGTATTTATTTTAAATCTCTCTATTTAATAATATTTTACTAAAAAATACTTATACTGTGTTGCAAAACAATTGATTTTACGACACAATATGATTGTCAAATGTGTAAATGAATATCGTTGTAAAAAGGATGAAGAGGTAATAGAATTTTATTAGAAGTGTTACTAAATAAATTTTTACACGTATAGAATTTTATTCCTTAGAAATTTTATACATTTCAATATGTTTATAAAATATTAATGATCAACATTTTTCTAAAATCGTATAATGTGCGGAAAAATTATGAAAGTGTTAAAAAATCATATTACTGTACGTAAGGAATAGGAAAAAATAAAATGATATAAATTATGTGTTAATATATATTGTGTTAATATAAATTATGTGTTAATTATGTATAAATATTCGTATTTATTTTAAATCTCTCTATTTAAAAATATTTTACTAAAAAATACTTATATTGTGTTGTAAAACAATTGGTTTTACGACAAAATATGATTTTAAAATATGTAAATAAAGCTCGTTGTAAAAAGGATGAAGAGGTAGTAGAATTTTATTAGAAGTTTTAGTTAAATAAACTTTTCCGTGTATAGAATTTTTTTCGATGAAATTTTATTCATTTTAATATTTTTTAAAAAAATATTATCGATCGACATTTTTGTAAAATCTTATAATTTCTGGAAAAAATTATGAAAGTGTTAAAAAATCATATCACTGTATGTAAGGAATAGGGAAATTAAAAATAAATTATGTGTTATAAATAAACATTCGTATATAGTTCAAATCTCTCTATTTAATAATATTTGTATCATGAAATAATAAATAAGTAAAAATCTATTTATTACTGTTTTATTTTTTAGAAATGTCTTTTCCAGAGAACTAACTACAACAAATAAAGCTTCCTTTTTTATCATTTGACAACGATGATTTAAACTGATTATGATACATTACTGTATAAAATTACCATACTTGCATAAAGTAATCTATCAAACTGTTGTCACGTCAATTGTTTATGAAGCTTTGTGAACTTCACGAGACACATGTGGATTTATATTTCCTCTAAGTTGTCTTGTTACGAATCCGATTTGCTTTCGTTGTTTCAGAATGACCACAATTTTAGAATAATAAGTCATAAGCAACTGAAAATGAACTGCCATTTTGTAGTAAATGCAAAAAAAAATGGTAAATTTGTTTAATTTTGTTGCCGAATTGCTAATTGTGCATATGCACTTCATGCTTTTTGTACTGAAAAAAACTTTACGGGATTACTTTGTTGAGAGAATAACTAGAGGGTACAGCACAATAGAGGGTAGATTCCTTGTTCTGAGTTCTATGATTTGCATTTTCGAATTTTCTTGTAAGGAAAAAGACTTTTCCTGCGTTATGTATGTTCACTCAAAACAAGAACTTATAAGCAAATCTTAGGATCTAATTCACAAGTTTGATAGATTATGTAACTAATAGTTTAGATTTGAAGCTGTATAGTACAACTTTTGCTACAGACAAGAACTTATTGCTCAAATCAGAATGTTTACCGATACTTATGAACTTCAAGAGACAACATGTGGACTTATATTTCTTTTAAGTTGTCTTGTGGGTAACGAATCCGATTTGCCTTCGTTGTTCCAGGTTGATCACGAATTTAGAATAATAAGTCATAAGCAACTGAAAATAAACTGCCATTTTGTGGCGAATGAAAAAAAATGGTGGATTTGTAGAATTTTTTGGCCAAATTGCTAATTGTACATATGCATCTCACCCATTCCTTTTGTAATGTAAAAAGTCTAGCGGCATACTTTGTTGAGAGAATAACTAGACGGTACAGCACAAATAGAGGGTAGATTCCACGATCATGATTGCATTTTCGGATATTTTTGTTAGAGAAAAGACTTTGTCATACTTTATCTATGTTCATTCAAAACAAGAACTTATAAGCTAATATTTGGATCTAATTCACAAGTTTGAAGCATTATGTAACTAATAGTTTAGATTTAAATCTGTATAGACCAACTTTTGCTATAGACAAGAACTTGTTACTCAGATCAGAACGCTTACAAATACTCATGAACTTCACGAGACAACATGTGTCCTCTAAGTTGTCTTGTAGGTTACGAATTCGATTTGCTTTTGTTGTTTTAGGATGACCACGATTTTAGAATAAGTCATAAACAACTGAAAATAAATTGCCATTTTGTTATATATGCAGAAAAATATGGTGAATTTATAGAATTTTGTTGCAGAATTGCTAATTGTGCATATGCACTTCATCCATGCCTTTTGTACTGAAAAAGCTCAACTGGCTTACTTTGTTGAGGAGTAATTAGAGGGTACAGCACAAATAGAGGGTAGATTCCATGCTCTGAGTTCTATGATTGCATTTTCGGATTTTCTTGTTAGAAAAAAGACTTTTCCTGCTTTATCTATGTTCATTCAAAACAAGAACTTATAAGCGAATCTTAGGATCTAACTCACAAGTTTAAAGCATTATGTAACTAATAGTTAGGATTTCAATCTTTATAGTCCAACTTTTGCTACAGACAAGAACTTATTTTAAGTTACAGACTCAGTTATTTTCTGAATTTTCAGTCACCGATTTCAATTATTTTCAGGACTTATTTCAGTTAGATCAGAACGCTTGAAAATACTCATGGAAACAGTGGAATCCAGCCCAAGAACTAGCAGCAGAGGTTATAATCTATCTCAAGTTCTCTCCAAACTTATGAAAGTTCTGAACCACTGTACCATTTTTAAATTTGAATGTCAGCTGCAGAAGCTTATATTTGTTGGTTATGTTTTCGTCAAACAACTAGTGTTATATGGATGGCCTTCTGTTAGGTATTAATATTCTCTACTTACCTGTGTAGGTATCTACCCTTCTTTAATGGTATCTTCTTCTTCTTCAGTGGCATGACAGCCCAGGATGGGCCCTGGCCTTCTCAATAAGCTTTTTCCAAGACATCCTTCTGGAGGCCAAATTCTTCCAGTTTTTTACTTTAAGTACCTGAAGGTCTCTTTCCAGGCAGTCTGTCCATCTCAGGTTGAGTTGTCTTTGCCTTCGCCGGTCCTGTAGGTTTTGCATCGAAGACCCTTTTTGTTGTTCGGTCATTGCCCATTCTGATTAGATGGCCTGCCCACTTTATTCTTTGCAATTTGAAGATTTTTTTTAATGTCAGGTTCATTATATAAATTATATAGTTCTAAACTTGATCTCTTGAGCCATATATTATTTTTTGTAACCCTCCAAATATACTTCTAAGGATTTTTCTTTCAAAGGTCGCCAGTATCTTTTCATCTTTTTCAGTGGTGTAATGATATAAAATAACTAGCATGTAGCCCGTCATATCACAGGATCAATAAAATTTTTAATTTTCCAGCGTTGTAAAGTACCCTATGAAGCAGGTAAAAAAATTGTTTTGGGGTTGAGCATTATCTGGTACACACTCAATAATTTGTTTATCTTCATACTCCTCTAAAGTCTCGCGATACTGCTGAATTCATTTAGAAAGATAATTCAAAGCTTTCTTAGCCACGTCAAAATTATCGTTAAATTCTTCCCAATTTTCTTTCTTTCACAGCAATTAATGGAAGTAAAGGTACGAAACTATCATTTCTACTACACCCAGGAGGTAGATAGAATTTGTTGTTAATACCGGTGATAAAATTTTCATTGCAACAAAAATAATCGATGATTAAATTTAAAATTATCACATATGTATCTAATCTATTATTTAAGGTAAATATGAAAGATAATTATTGACGTAATATCTAAGTTCAGGGATAAAACTTATGAAAATAATGTAGACGATATTTAAATAATTTAAATAATAAATGATTAAATGAAATTGTTAAAGGAATGACGTCATAATTTTAGAAAAATTTTATTTTTACCTATTTAATAAATTGATAAATTTAATCGCCTGCTCTTAACCGGAGAAAATAGGTCTTGAAAGAATGGTATTAAAATCTCGAAAAAAGGGGTAAGGGGTGATATTCGAACGTTTTAAAGATGGCAGTATTTTTTGCTGTGATATGAAGTATATTTATACCAGTTTATTTTAGAATCGGATAGATAGTTTAAGAGAAGATAAACTTTCCTTTCTTTGAGTTTTGCTAATCCTAACTCAACAAGAATCCAATATGAATGTCTCTATCCTTTCTAGGTCCAACCGCTTTATAAATATGAGGACAGATGGGCAGATAACTTAGGCTATTATTATATAGGGGATTATAAGTTAAAACCTGCAATCTTATTTTGATACTGTCCCATTTGAATTGCTCAGTTAGAACAGAAATTGCATATTGATGAATCTATTGATCTCAAATACTCTATTAAACGGATAATGTTTTACGTTTTGCTTGTTTACATAACATAAAACTTAAAAATATTTTCGTAACTTTATACATCTGCTATAAAAAACCTGTTAGAAGTATTTTAATGTAAAAAAATAAATCCCTTAAATCCCAATGTTCTTTGATTCTCCAGAACAGTTATTAAGGTTACGTAATAATATAAATATTAAGTAATAATATATAATAATAACATAAATATTTTAAGTATCGTCAATAGAAAAAATTTCAAGCAATTTTTAATAGCAAATGTGAGTATGTGGCTGAAATCTACCGAAAATCTCTCCTTGACTTACTTTTC
>CM063506.1:29109464-29119464 GCA_032207245.1 Pardosa pseudoannulata
AGATCTGTTTATTATGAAAGGTTTTTGATAAATTAATTTGGTTGGTCTATATAAAAATTTTTTGTTGCTCTTTCTGTGAAACATAAGCTTCCCTTTATACTTCAAACAATCCACAGAGGCATTGCTAACGATTTAACGTTAACTAAATAGATACATACTCCTTGGTACTGTCTAATTACCTGCCGTGTTGCAAAAATATTGTCCCCGTATCATTGGTAGCTCTAGTAGTTTTTTGTCGTCTTGGACAAAAATGTAAAATGCAGTCCCTCCGCGTACTGTACTAATTAGTACAACAATTTTCTCACAGATTGTGGACTTTTTTAAAACAATGTATAATTATAAAATAAATGCTTATTGTACTCATCTCAAAAATTTCATATCACTGATTATTTATTCTTATTACCTTGAATTTATAAGAAAGAATTCTCAATTTTGTATGTGTCCACATTTAATGTAGTATCAACACATATGAAACAATAGCATTTTTCTTTTTTTATAATAAGTTAGTGAAAATTCTGTCTAAACATGCATGCTAATATATGTTTCGTAATATACCTGTGGACATAAATCATATGTAATACTACCTTTCTTTAAAAATATGACTAATTTTCTGTGACGCATTTTAATTAAATCCTAGTACATATAAAATAATCATGTTGTAAGTTTTTAAGAAAAATTAAAAAAGGAGACTTTAAAAAATATTTCTATACAATATTTTTCTTCTAAGTTGAAATCGCCAATAATTTGCTGCCTCTGACAGAAGTCCGGTTTGTTTAGCTTTAGTCTAGTCCAACATCTGCGTATAGAATCAAATCAACGAGCCACTTGGTACATTCCAATGGACACCGTGTATGACGAAGTGCAAAATGCCAGTTATTTTTAATATTTTATACTTAATACTTCTATACAATATTTTTCTTCTAAGTCGAAATACCAATCCTGTATAATTTGCTGCCTCGGACAGAAGTCCGGTTTATCCAGCTTTAGTCTAGTCCAACCGTTGCGTAGAACATCAAATCAATGAACCACTTTGTACATTCAAGTGGACACCGTATATGACGAAGTGCAAAATGACCCTTATTTTGACTTTAATATATTATATTTAATATTTCTATACAATATTTTTCTTCTAAGCCGAAATCGCCGATCCTGTATAATTTGCTGTCTTGAACAGAAGTCCGGTTTGTCCAGCTTTAGTCTAGTCCAACCGCTGCGTAGAACATCAAATCAACGAGCCACTTGGTACATTCCAGTGGACACCGTATATGACGAAGTGCAAAATGACCCTTATTTTGACTTTAATATATTATATTTAATATTTCTATACAATATTTTTCTTCTAAGCCGAAATCGCCGATCCTGTATAATTTGCTGCCTCGGACAGAAGTCCGGTTTATCCAGCTTTAGTATCCAACCGCGCGTATCAGAATCAAATCACGAACACTTGGTAAATTCCAGTGGTACTATATAATGGAATTTATGAATAAAAGTGCAAAATTCCCTTATTTTGACTTTAATATATTATATTTAATATTTCTATACAATATTTTTCTTCTAAGCCGAAATCGCCGATCCTGTATAATTTGCTGTCTTGAACAGAAGTCCGGTTTGTCCAGCTTTAGTCTAGTCCAACCCTGCATAACACAAATCAACGAACCACTTGTAATACAAGTGGACACCGTATTGACGAACGTCAAAATCCTTATTTTGAACTTTTCGTAAAAACAGAATGTTTTTTGTTTCAAATTAAATAAAAATAAATAAAAATTTAAAAAAATCAGTTTAAGTTAAGTTACTTTTAGTATATCTTTTTTACCTTTTTATTCTCACTGTCATGTAAAAATTAATAACAGCTACAATAAATTTTCAGATTAATAGTTTTTACCTAGCATATCTACTTAGATTTGCAGACAGCTAATTCAAAAATTAGAAACTCTTCTAAGAAGATTCTTATGTACACTGTCCATGCTTTACTTTTTCCTAACCATTTTATATATCGGCTTAAAGTATTTTTATTAACTTTGTTTCATAACAGCTACTATATATTTTTAGAACCACATTCCTTACCAATGATGAATATCTTAGATTTTAGTAAACTAATATTAATATATTTTCAAACCAAATTTACATTTGGAAGATTGAAAATATTTTATTTTATCCATGATTACTTTGCATGTTTGACGCGTTTGGTTAAATATAATAATAATGGCACTAAATTTTGACTACTAGATGGTTTATGTACACTGCTCATGATTTATTTCTTCCTAACCATTTTATATATTGGCGTAATGTATTTCTTATTAACTTTGGTTGATAACAACTACTATATATTTTTAGAACCACATTCCTTACCAATGATGAATATCTTAGATTTTAGTAAACTAATATTAATATATTTTCAAACCAAATTTACATTTGGAAGATTGAAAATTTTTTATTTTATCCATGATTACTTTGCATGTTTGATGCGTTTGGTTAAATATAATAGTAATGGCATTAAATTTTGACTACTAGATGGTTTATATACACTGTCCATTTATTAATTCTTCCTAACCATTTTATATATTGGCGTAACGTATTTCTTATTAACTTTGGTTGATAACAACTACTATATAATTTTAGAACCACATTCTTTACCCATGATGAATATCTTAAATTTTAGTTAACTAATATTAATATACGTTTGGAAGATTGATATATATATATATATATATATTTATATATATATATATATATATATATATATATATATATATATAGAGAGAGAGAGAGAGAGAGAGATAGATAGATAGATAGATAGATAGATAGATATAGATATAAATATTGATAGATATAATATTATAATTTTACTTTATAAAATTAATTTAGCAAACTTATATTCAATTATGTAAAGTTACAAACATGATTAGAATACTGGAATTTTTAAATATTACAAACATTATTATCTTATAGTTTTGTAAGTAGAAAAACAGTAAAACTGAAAATTCTGTAATTGCTCGTTATATTATACACTACAATTTTACTCGTATATGTCTAAACTACGCTTAAAAAGTAATTTGCAATATAGGATTTTTAAAATGCTAATAATTAATTTTGAAATAATTTTATGATAATTTGTTTATGATTGTTTTAACGTTTCACTCACCTGAAACATCCATAATTAGTAAGTAATTAACACTAGATTTAGCAGCAATTTAAATTTACATTGAATTGCAATTGCTAAACCAGTCATTTTGACTGATTTGGTAAATCTAGTGTTAATAGACCCAAAATTTGACAGGGATTAAAATTTATAATGAACAAAAACTCATTTTATTATTTGACAGCAACATGTATTGCTTTCCATTCTAAGTATAAATAAACTATTCAATGCCTTTGAGATACTTAACAAATAAAAGCTCTTTGACAATAACCAAAATAGTTATACGTTACTATTTTTAAAGAATCTCTTTAAAGAGAATTGTAAAAGTATCTTACATAAGAATATTCATTCAAACTAGTAGCACATTATAGTTTTTTCTTTACATATCCGGTTTTGCTTATAGCTATACATACTGTAGTCTGATATATTTGTTTTCAATAACGGAACCACGAATTTTTAGCCTTAAATCATTCTCGATTTTAATCAGATTCACATGAATGTGAGTTTGTGTTGGTGCTTGACTGTATGTGTAATAAGAGAGTCAAGTAGCAGAATTAATTTTTATTTTAATTTATCATCAGAAATATGATTACTAGTGTCAGACCGAAACTCCACCTTTCCCCTAGGCTCATTCCGGTTAATTCTCTTGCTAATCATTCATTGTTTCTTTGATGTGAAATGCATTATTTAAACAATTGGGAAGTGATCCGTCTATTTCAGGATGTTCCATAGTTTTATGCACTTTATAGCTAAAATGACCAACTTAACATTTACAACGATATGTATATCGTAAGTTTTTTCTCTTTTTAATATCATGTTTACATTTTAAATTATAAGATTAAAGCCTTACCTTTAGAAGTCATATTTATACTTATAAAGGGATCCACATAAATATATTGCTAATATATACATATATATGTCTGAATGATATCAGATGGATTTTTAATCTTTATAATCATTCACAGAAATGAAATATGAATACAGAGAATGTTATTGTGATAAATCGCCTGTCGTTGATTCTTAGTGGGACATCTCACAGTTTTACTTTCCGGCTAAAGTTTACATGAACAACAGTAAATTAATGGAAAGTAATGTGATGTACGAACTTGATGAAGTTGCTGCTGGCTTTCAGTGGAGAATTTTCCATGTTACTTGCTAAATAATAAATTTATTATAAACAAAAACTAATTAATAAAAGGGGCGGGTATATACGTGTGCTGTTTGGGTGTGATCGCTTGGTAGAAAAGACTACTCCAATGTTATTTTTTGTCTAGTCTTCAAATCTAAATATGAGTTGTCACACAAATTGAGTTATCTACCAGCTTTAAGTTAGTTGTAGATGGCTCTCGGTGAAGTAATATTCACACAGGAAGGTAGGGGTAATGCTGTATGGTATCAGATGGATTTTTAATCTTTATAATCATTCACAGAAATGAAATATGAATACAGAGAATGTTATTGTGATAAATCGCCTGTCGTTGATTCTTAGTGGGACATCTCACAGTTTTACTTTCCGGCTAAAGTTTACATGAACAACAGTAAATTAATGGAAAGTAATGTGATGTACGAACTTGATGAAGTTGCTGCTGGCTTTCAGTGGAGAATTTTCCATGTTACTTGCTAAATAATAAATTTATTATAAACAAAAACTAATTAATAAAAGGGGCGGGTATATACGTGTGCTGTTTGGGTGTGATCGCTTGGTAGAAAAGACTACTCCAATGTTATTTTTTGTCTAGTCTTCAAATCTGAGTAGTCATACAAAGTGAGTTATCTACCAACTTTAAATTAGTTGCAGATAGCCCTCTGAGAAGTAAGATTCACATAGAAATGTAGGCGTAACGATGAGTGGTATCAGATGGATTTTTAATCTTTATAATCATTCACAGAAATGAAATATGAATACAGAGAATGTTATTGTGATAAATCGCCTGTCGTTGATTCTTAGTGGGACATCTCACAGTTTTACTTTCCGGCTAAAGTTTACATGAACAACAGTAAATTAATGGAAAGTGATCTGATTTACCAACTTGACGAAGTTGCTGTTGGATTTCAGTGGGAGTTTTTCATATACTTGCTAAATAATAAATTTATTGTAAGCAAAAATTAATTAACCAAAGGGGAAGGTATATGTACATGTTCAATTTGGGTGTAAGCTCTTGGTAGAAGATTCTATTCCAATGTTACTTTTTGTCTAATCTTCGAATCTAATTATGAGTAGTCACACAAATTGAGTTATCTATCAACTTTAAGTTAGTTGTAGATGGCTCTCGGTGAAGTAATATTCACACAGGAAGGTAGAGGTAACGCTGTATGGTATCAGATGGATTTTTAATCTTTATAATCATTCACAGAAATGAAATATGAATACAGAGAATGTTATTGTGATAAATCGCCTGTCGTTGATTCTTAGTGGGACATCTCACAGTTTTACTTTCCGGCTAAAGTTTACATGAACAACAGTAAATTAATGGAAAGTAATGTGATGTACGAACTTGATGAAGTTGCTGCTGGCTTTCAGTGGAGAATTTTCCATGTTACTTGCTAAATAATAAATTTATTATAAACAAAAACTAATTAATAAAAGAGGTAGATAAATATGTGTACAGTTTAGGTGTAATCGCTTGGTAGAATCGCTTGGTACTCGTTGCAGAGTCTACTCCAATGTTATTTTTTGTCTAGTCTTCAAATCTGAGTAGTCATACAAAGTGAGTTATCTACCAACTTTAAGCTAATTGTAGATGGTTCTTGGTGAAGTGCATGCTTATATTACTGTTGAAATATGTAATCGCACTCATACTTGGCGACTTGGCTGTTTATTATTATTTAGGTAAGTGATTTCTCGGACGTAAGAGGTTTTCTTGAGTTGATCCTTTTGTGTTTTCATTGGTTGTGTTTGATTAGTTTTGTCTTGTGCCTGTAACTGGATTGGCTGGGCTCAGGATCTTTATAAAACTATAAAGCCTAATGTACCTCGTATTTTATCTTTATTATCATTATCATCTTTATTATTATCATTATTATTATTATTAATTTAGTGTCTTTAATAAAAGGTGTCCTGCGATCTGAGGCTCTTTATTATGCTTTAATAGTTATTTTCTCAGTAAGTATTTCGCAAAAGAAATGAAATTTCTATAGTGAAAGGATGTTCATTATGTGCACTGCAATTAATAAAGATTAAGGGAATTTTCATATATTGGAAATGACTATTTCGGAAAAAAAGTTCTTCAAATTTGAAATTTGGTTGCTGATGCACCTTCAAAGACTATCTAACAACTCTGAACGAAATGCTGTTAAGAAAACTTATTTACCGAATGTTTAGAGACCAATTTTACACTTGTGGAAAATAAGGAGAAGAAATTTGCTAACTCTGGTCACATTATGTACTTTCATTTTATTACTGATATAAATGGTGCAAATTGAACATTTAATTTAATACATTTATTTGGAAATTTTAAAAGTTAATTTTAAATACTCAAACATATTCATATCATCCTTCTCCCCCCCAACAAAAAACATGGACACCACCCGTCAGAATCCTCCCATCCGCCTTGTTGAGAACCACTGACCTAAATCTTTGCACTTTTGGATATTTGCTTACTTAAACGCAAAGGTTTGGTTTGGTTTGGAGTGCTATGGTCTACTATTTTACACACTAGGGCTAATGAAACCGGGTCCTACTGCTTAAAGCCAATTCCGAAAATGCTACGAACATCCATGTTCTCAGCAGGATTCGAACTCTTGAACTCCCGTTTCGAAGAGCACCAACCTACCATTTGGCCGTTGTTCGGCTTGTAAACGCAAAGAAAAGACTAAAATTTTAGTTGTGGATAAAGATAGATTAAAACATGAGGTTTATTAAAGTGTAGGAATGGAATGTTGTATGATTGGAATATTCTTCTACTTATGTTTCATCAGAGATATAACAAATAAGTATTCAAATGAGGACAAGTTAACAAAAGGTAAACGACCCAGTATAAACGCCTAGAAAAGTACTGAATATTTTATTCACAATATATATATATATATAATATATATATATATATATATATATATATATATATATATATATATATATAAATATATATATATATATATATATAATATATATATATATATATATATATATATATATATATATATATATATACATATATATATACATATATATACATATATATATATATACATATATATATATATATATATATATATAAAATATATATACATACATATATATACATATATATATATAATATATATATATATATATATATATATATATATATATATATATATATATATATATATATATATATATATATATATATATATATATAAATATATATATATATATAAATATATATATATATATAAATATATATATATATATAAATATGTATATATATTATATATATATATACATATATATATGTATATATAATATATACATATATAATACTTATATATATATATATATATATATATATAAATATATAATATATATATACATACATATTTATATACATATATATATAATAATATATATATAATATATATATATATATATATTATATATATATATATATATATATTTATATATATATATATATATATATATAAATTTATCGATGTATATTCAGTTCCATAGCTACTGGATCATATTTCTCTCATAAAAATGATCAGAATTCTCATTTTATAAATCGAAAGAACAAATTATTGTACCGAGAGCCAAGTCAATTTTTATACCTCCCCTCTAGTCTATAGTTTCGGGTTTCGTGAATCAGGTAAAAAGAGAGATTAGCGTCCTTTGCCAAAGGAAAGTCCAGCGATGTGGATGACCGGTTATTTGAAGACCCTTTAAGTAAAGCATGGGGGGATGTGTATATGCATTATGTGGGTAAGGAGAAATCACCTATTTTTTCCGGCAATTAAATCGAGAATGTCCACGCAGGTTTTACGTTTCTCTCGCTAATTAACCGGAAAAACTCGTTAAATTTCTCGTTAATTGTAACCTTGGGAATAAGGTAGAATTGCATTACTTAGAATAAAAGGAGCCTGAAGAACGTAATAAGCATACGAATTCCTTGGTTTTGGGTATTGGGTAAATTAATTATTTATAAATAGCGAAATAAAGGTATAATTAATAACGTGAAAGTTGTAAATATTTCGGGCTGAATATTTTGCATTTAATTGCTAACATATAACATTCTTCTTTGTTAGAAACACCAGTTTTAACAGATCTGGTGTATAATTATTTTACTTTGACTAATAACACATCGAGTAGCTATAAAAGAGCCTAAAAATGGTATGTATCGTTAAAAATAAGAAAAATTAGAATCAAATTGAATAAATTCTAACTCATTAATTGTCCTTATTGGTCATAGAGAGTTTGGAAATGCCGCCCAGCTCTACAGATTGGAAGAAAAATTTCTCATTTCTAATGATCATATTGGTTACATTTTGCATCCATATGTACCACTCTTGTAAAACTGAAAGATTTAGTATCATAGATTTAGGATAGGCCCTTCACAATTGAATGAATATTACTGAGTGAATGTCATGTAATGACTCTTGCAAAGAAACTCCAATGATGAAATATCAGACTTAGGTCTTACGACATTAGGGACCATATATTCTCGTTTTCCAGAAAACCATTAACAAGATGTGGTCTGTGAGACCTAGTCTTATGGCCCGTGATAGTTATGTTTTTCCTACAATTCCATTGTAAAGCCCGACATAAGGTTCCAAGACCTCATGCCTGTACTCTGTGTTGTCACATCACGCGCAATGAACATTTGTATGGATACATAGCATAATGCTGTCTCTCACTAGCATAACATTTCTTCTAAAGTGAGAAATTGCCTGTAATGTGACAGACGATTGCTATCCATGTACTCCTTTCAGTTGAAGATGCGTTTAGAATTACTTTGTGTACTGAAAAAAGTCATTAATGAATACGGCAAGATTTTAATTTTAATTTGCTTTGAATGAAAGTGTTTGGTTCACGAGGAATGAGTTTTACTCAGCACATTTTTGAAGGACCCATACAACACTGGTCGCCAAGATTAAAGAATTTTTTCTGTTAGGTATATTCTGTTAGGAATTTTTTCTGTTAGGTTCTCTTAGGCTCTTTATTAATAAATTATTTTTCTTGGCACATCGGGTAAGTTTAAATCAATCTCTTAAGGTTTGGCATGTCTTTGTCAAGGTTCTGTGATGATTACGCAATAACAAGTCGTTGCCTCGTTTTGATTCGCCGAAGATTGACGTCATAAGCATAATTTCTGATTAAGACCGTTGATGTCATGTTCAGTCTTTGTAAATAGAGTCTTGTATATATTATAAATATTGTAATGTATTTTCACTTATTGTAACATGAAATCATTGATCTGTATTGATATTTATTATGAGTAAAGTTTTATAGTTTTATCTGTGGCAACACAGCATCTTTTTTAAATATGCAAATATCTGTAATGTATGTATATGTTGTCTGCCTACATAAGAGTGAGTGTGACAGTATCAGATAGCGTGGTTGCATCGAAGGTGCTGATGTTTGTTTACGTAACTTGTATGTTTTTTCAGTATTTTAAACTAATGTTAGTTCGGTTTGATATCCAGAGCTCTGCGTTATTCGTTATACTTTCTTAAATAAATGCCTGTGTCTAGATCTAGTTGTTTTATTTTAATTGCACCGTGTGAATCCCTTCTGAGCGTGGTTTTATATATGATGTGATCCCTGTGGACACTTCTTTAAGAATCATCGAGCCATAGCAGGGGTCTCCATAGTGTTCTTAATACAAACTACTGATTCTTTGACGTTGTCAAGACTTTAAATTGTATTCACTAAACCTTATG
>CM063506.1:29129464-29136964 GCA_032207245.1 Pardosa pseudoannulata
AGTACAGGATTTTTACTGACTTACTTTAATTTGTTTAGCTTAGAATAAATTTTAAACACAAGAGAAAATGGATTTGACTTGAGAATATTTTCACGCTATAATTTACCACGATTTTAAAGCAGGATTAAATCAAGGAGAATGCTTTCAACGATTGCAATTGGCGTTTGGTGATGAATATCCACCTCGTGCTACTGTATTCAGATGGTTTAAAGAATTTAGCAGAGGTCGCCATTTTCTTCAGGATGAAGAACACACAGGAAAGCAGTAATCCCAGATAATGTGTCTGCCATACGAAAAATGTTAATGGATGATAATCGCTGTACCTATTAAATTATACAGAAAGAACTTAACATTGGTTCCGCTGCCATACAGAAATTATTAATGAAGAATTACATATGAAAAAAGTAGTTTTTCGTTGGATTCCCCATCATCTAACTGAACATCAAAAAGGAGAGCGTGTCAGAATCAGTAAAGAAACTCTTAAATTGCTAAATTATAGTGGCCACCGCATAATTTCTAAAATTCTAACGGGTGGTGAAACTTAATACCGTTTTTTGACGTTCCAACACGTCAAGAAAGCAAATTATGGGTCTTTGAAGATGACCCCACGCCGACAATGGTGAAAAGACAACGCGCACTGAAAAAAAGTGATGTATGCCGTTTTATTCAGAAGTTCGAGATTGGTCAAAGCCATCAAGTTGGAAAGACAGAAGACAGTAACAGCAAACTGGTATACCACTAAATGTCTTCCACAAATTCTACAAGTGAATGTTAGGGGGCTATTGCTTCACCATGACAACGCATCTTCAGATACAGCCGGATTAACTGTTGAGTTTCTTTAACAAAAACAATTTAAAGCGATAAAACATCCGCCCTATTCACCTCATCTAGTTATATGTGACTTTTGGTTATTCTCTAATCTATAAAAGAACTTGCGTGGACGTCGTTTTCATTCAGAAGACGAGATTGATGTGGCTATAAATGCATTTGAATCTATTCCAAGAAATGAATGCTTGAGGCATTTAATCTGTGGAAAATTCGTCCACAAAAGTGCATTAATGCTGGAGGAGACTGCTTTGAACAAACCTAAAATTTTGTAAGTTTAACTTTAAAAACCTAGTTGTATCTCAAAAATTTCAGAGTGACCCTCGTATAAATTTTTAGGGCAATTATTGTATTTCGACTTTTGATAAAAAGTATGACTATGATTTTTCTTAAAAAGTATGGTCGTTTGTGACCTCCAGACATAATAACAGCAATAATTAAACTTATAAACTATAAAAACTGAGTTTAAAGATTAATAATAATAATAATAATGAGTGGTGCACGATACTTTTAGGGTGTTTGTTTTGTTATCTTAAAGTAACCTACCACGTTCAAATAGCGATTTTCGTGAAAAATATCGAAAACATTTTATTCGTTTATTATAAAGATCAGTCCTTTAGAAAACAGTTTTCAGCTTGTTTCTAGAGTCATTAGAAGTCATGATACAGCTGTTTAATCATAACCGGAAGTGTCGAAAAGATACTGGAAATGAGCTGTTAAAGGGCTTGACTTTGAGGTATAGCGTGAAAAACGTCGTAAATAGCGTATTATAGCTTCTAAATAAATAAATAAATTACTCCAGCATATTTCTGAATGTTTATCAAATTATAAGACATTTAATGAATTTATCCAATAAAATTTTTAAGTTGAATTTCTGAAAAACTGTGATTTTTGCTACACCCCCACACCTCAACAGTCATAACTGGCAAAATAATTTTTAGAATTTAATTAGAATTTAACTTTGTGTTTTTAATGATGATATGTATGCATTGAATGTCAGGATTATAAATACCGTGAAACCCCTGTGAGCGGCCTACCCTCCGTATCGAGACTATTTGGCCTCTTAGATGGGTTGGCCGCTCAGAAGGATTTTATGTACTATTAAAAGATAATTACTAAAATGCGTAATATAAACAAGTCCGACATATATTCCTTATGTAAATGACATTTAAAACATATCAAAAGAGAAAATAGTACTTTATTTCATGCTTCTTTACATTTTTTTTTTTTAAAGACTACATTTTTTTTCTGTTTGTTCTGTAGTCTTTGTAGTCCTTCAAAATCAAATTCTTTTCTTTAATGACTTTGCTGATTTCCGTTCTTCCGCACTTAAATAATTCAGCTAACTTTTTTGCCGATTTACCATTCTCATATTCACACAGAACTTCAATGCTCTGCTCGAGATTTATTAGAAAAACGCATTTCGACATCATTGCAACTCAGATCATTGACCAACTAATGAAATGAAACTGGCTTGAATCATAACCGGAAGTATCGAAAAGATACCGGAAGTGAGTAGTTAAAGGACTTAACTTTGAGTGTTAGCATGAAAAACGTCGTAAATATCGTATTATAGCTTATAAATAAATAAATAAATTACTTCAGCATACATCTGAATGTTTATCAAATTACAAAACACAATGAATTTATCCAATAAAATCTTTAAATTCAATTTCTGAAAAGCTGTGAATTTTGCTACACCGCCACACTTCAACAGTTATAACTACTAAAATAATTTTTGTAATTTAATTAGAATTTAACTGTACGTTTTTAATGATGTGATGTATGCATTAAACCTCAGGATTATAAATATATTCAGTTTGAGGTGATTTATGGGCATTTATGTTAGAAACTTCATTATTTTTTTTCTTGAATTTTCGCTCTAAATTACTGGATTGACTATAACTCATTTATACTTTAGAATATTTTCATTTCGGAGGTTCAATTCACACATAATGGATGTATGCCTACATTTATCTAATTGAAAGTGATGTGTTTTGAGTATTTTTTTAGCTAGGAGTATTGGCGTAAAGTAAAAAAATGCTTGTTGTTTCTTTATTTTTGAGAATTTTCAAGACAATATATATGTATTCATGTTTATTTTCATATTTTTCTATGTTTCATAACCTTTTACTGCAATAACTAAAAGCATATTTCCATTAAAGAATTTATTTAAAAATTTTGCCTCCGAACGTGGTCGATTACCTTAATAGCAAGTTACTCATGTTTCTTATTTATCTCAGTATTTAACCATAGACACAAATATAAATAATCTTATAGGTAACACCTACTCGGTTGTAGTCGCTTCTTTTCTCAAACTACCTCTTTTCTATTATATACGTTCTAAGTATATAATTTGTGTTTTTATGTTACCTAAGCAAAATATTCTTCTGATTTTTATTCACGGGCTGCCTATGGCTTCATTACGTCATAGAAAATGATAAGAAGTTTAAGCCAGTTTCCTATTATGTCAATAATTAATCACTCATACATCAATGTCAGTTCTTTCGTTCACTGTCTCACCACTCTAACAACATATTACAGCGACACTAAGCTTGAAAGTCACTATTTCAATCTTATAAGGCAAGGATTCTTATAAAATTATCCCATTCTATATTTTCCACGAAAAGAGAAAATATTTATTATCGTTTTAAAGATAATGTGCTTCAGTTGGTTCTCAGCAGGACAATCGATTATCTATGACAGTCTTATCTCAAATTCGACATACCAAGGACCAACAAGTAGACTTGGCTTAGTTTGTTTTGGAGAGCTACGGTCTACTATTTTGCTACGAGCGCTAATAAGATCAAGATCTCCTGCTGAAAGCCGATTCCAAATGGCAACAAACATCCATGCCAGCAGCGTGATTCGAACCCTTGATCTGTGGTACCGAAGAGCAGCGCTCTGCCATTCAGCCGGACTAACAAGTACAGCGTTGTTTTTCGATTCCTCAATCCATGAAATTGAATCCTTATACTATCAGGGATGTTCGTAAGCATTTGGAATTTATATAATCAATACAATCAGAGTTTCAATAGTTCTTATGTATCAAAATAAATAAAACATAGCTCCCAAACCAAAACCAAACCAATTATATCATAGTAGGAAAGTTGAATTATTAAGTATCTACCAACCTTACAAATGAAACATTCTCTCCAGGAGACAATTTTAATTACTTGCAAAATCTAGAAACAACTTTTTGCTGTGATATGAATTATATTTATACCAATTTATTTTAGAATCGAATCTATAGTTTAGGAAATTATAAAATTTCCTCGCTTTGAATTTTGTAACCCTAACTGATCAAGAAATATGGATGCCTCTATCCATTCCAGGTCCAACCGCTTCATAAATTCGAGGACAGACGGACAGATAATTTAGACTATTATTATACAGGCGATGCATTGTTTTATTGAAATTTAAAAATTGTGTTTATATTTGCGTTTATATTTTATTTAATTAATGATTTTCGATCATTTGTTTTCAATAATTCGATCTATGTCCTGTCCTCGATTTACCGAAACTCTACTGTACTATACATTTTTGAAAAAACAAAATTTTTTTGTCCAACAAACTTTCAAACCCTCACCGACGAGTCACAGTAAAGGCAATCTATCACAAGCATGCGCCCATTTATTCCCTGCATGATATTCGCGTATTGCCCGCTGCCACCATTATTCAGTAATATGCACCTTTAATCGAAGGAATCTTCTTCGCTTTCTCGTTAATCCCTGCGTCCGCCGAGATTTCAGATATTCTCTTGCACTCCCGCCCTCCGTTTTTTGCTGAGGGTCGTCTAATGACTGATGACCTATCTCTCTGCGCTGCCACTTACTAATGAAAAGGAATGAATAAATATCCAGAAGTACCCGGCACTTTGTCTTTTTCGTGCCTGCGCTTCTGGGCACATCTAGGCCCCTCTGGGTTCATCGGAGGGGGAGGGGACGTAATGTATGACCTCGGAAAGGTATTTAATGAAGACCTTAGGATATTACAGGTGAGGAAATGGAGTCGATTTTTCTTCACCCATCTCCCGGTATATTTATATGTTAATATAATATATACCCTCTCTCGCATTAATGAATAATGCGAATGCGTCCGAAAAACGCGTAT
This sequence comes from Pardosa pseudoannulata, assembly GCA_032207245.1. NCBI lineage: Eukaryota > Metazoa > Arthropoda > Arachnida > Araneae > Lycosidae > Pardosa > Pardosa pseudoannulata. Next base: position 29,134,403 of record CM063506.1, read on the forward strand.
TATCTGCAATTGTTTCACGCGACGCTATATTTCTAGTTGGGAATCCTGTCATCTTCCGTATGACGAAGTATCTAAAATGGTCATGTATTATTAAAAAAATTAAGATTGATTATAATTGGATCGGTATAGCATACGATATCGTGTTAATGAATATCAAAATGATTACTACATATGCCATTCGACTTAACACTTCAGGCTGTGTTTAAATGTGTTTTAAGGGCGCACACATACTTCTATCACAGTATAAAATAGTCTTCATTATAACAGTTTAGTTTAGGTTTAAAAATAAAATGAAGAGTTCTGCTTTATTTAGAACAACTTTTTCTAATAATATGAACAGCGTTTAATTTTATAAAGATTATTTCATTTGGTTATATGAAGTAATACAGTTTTAAAAACAAAATATGTAAGTAAATTAAAAATATAAAAATTCACTTACCAAAATTAATTAAAGAGACAAAATCAAATAAATAATACTGTATCAAATAAAGGATAATTATCTTTCTTTTATTCTGTGAATCTTTGTTACATTAATACTAACAACATATTTTAATTTATAGTAAGATAAAACCGATTTTTTTTTAATTTATTGATATTTTTAATTTATTAATAAAATTTAAAATGCTATATATCAGTTGTGGCTAAGCTCCTTGATAGTCCGAGTCATTTTTCAAGATTTGATATACTTCTCGAGCCGCAATTAAATATGTATTTAAAAAATATTCAAAAAAGGTATTCTTTACTTCAGGCTGTGTTTAACCTTTTAAAGTTCACTAGTGAAAAGTCTTTGGGATTTAATGTAGATAAGTTATAAATGTTATCTATGAACCTTATATATGTGAAAAATATTAAAATTCTTTTTGATAGTTTTTTGGGGGTGATTAGCGGTGGGTTGTAACTGTGAAACTCTGAACCCCCCTTGTACAGATTTCAGTAAAATTGAAAGAATTCTGCATAATTATATGTAATATATAAATAGATAACTAAACAATTTATAAGTGATGTTTTAGGTAGGTATATTTATTTGGGGTCATGAAAAAGGAAAATTGAATAACTTTTTTTTCAATGGAAAGCCGTTTAAACGTTTATATTTGAAAGAGAAAAATAAACTGTGTGTTGTGCTATCATTTATTAATAGTTTTATGAGTCAAAAACACCCGAAAAATCATTAATATACCTTAAAAAGAATAGAAAAATATTTTAGCAGGTGGTTTCACACCCGAAAACACTGTTCTTTAAAGGGTTAAATGTTTCTTTAAGTTATCCGTCTACTTTCGGAGAACTTTTTTCTTTAAACGTAGAAACTAGTTCCTGTTTTTACATGTTTAGATTTATTTTTTTATATTATCATAGAGAAATACACTTAAAAATTTATTTTTGGAGAAGTTTTTATAAAATTTCTAATAAGTAAAGAAAGTTTAGTAAAAAAATCGGGTTTTTTTCAAAAGGTCTAATTTTTTAATAAATTAAATTATTTCAATACTTTTAGATGCAACACATTCCTAATACACTGGACTAATGAATCACTTAAAATCTTTGCTTAATTTACATTTAGTAAAAATTTTTGGTCCTTCAAAATCATACACATTGAATTTTTAACGAATTTTCACTACCTTTATATCTAACTACGAGTATAACATCATTAAAAATTATCCAAATTATTTCGTTTGGTTATATGAAGTAATACAGTTTTCAAAACAAAATATGTAAGCAAATTAAAAATATAGAAATTCACTTACCAGAATTGTTATAGAGACAAAATTTCTGTATCAAATAAAAGATAATTTTATTCTGTGAATCATTGTTACATTAATACTAACAACACATTTTAATTTATAGTAAGATAAAACCAATTTTTTTTAATTTATTGATATTTTTAATTTTTTAATAAAATTTAAAATGCTGTATATCAGTTGTGGCTAAGCTCCTTGATAGTCCGAGCTATTTTTCAAAATTTGATATACTTCTCGAGCCGCAATTAAATACGTATTTTAAAAGTATGCAAAAAAGGTATTATTATTTTTTTTACAGAAATTATATTGAATGTCATTTGGAAATTCTTCGTCCTTTAATTTTTTAAGGAAGTTTTTGAATTGTCGATGATATTTTGCTTTGGTGCGAAAGTAATTTACAATGTGTTATACTATTTTCATAACATAGGGTATTTCAAATATTTTGTAACGAGATATTCTCAGTGAATTATGCAGTGAATCGGTATGAATTGTGGAATTTGAGAATCATCTCTTCAAACCCCGATAAGACCGATTTTTTTCTCAGCATTGCCGAAGCTCTATCAGTTGTAATAATTTTTTTTAAATATAATAACACAAAAATGAAAAGGGAACTCGAGTACATTTATCGAGAGATACATATAATTCTTCAAAGAGCCGCATGTGGCTCGCGAGCCGCAGGTTAGCCACTCCTGCTAAATACCTTTAGAGTTTAGATTTGCAGAATATAACAATTTACTTTAATTTGATATAAAATTCAGCTTCTCATATGCATATTTCAAAATTTATCTTGTGGGAATTTTATTTCTTCTTTCACTGTGTATTTTTTGTT
>CM063506.1:29141964-29149464 GCA_032207245.1 Pardosa pseudoannulata
TATGAAGTATTTTTGCTTTAAAGTCACATTTTATAAAATTTGTCTACGTTTCTATATCATTTTATATTGTTCAGTTTTTATGTTCATACCTAATGAGTAAAAAATATTAAGCTCTTAGTTCCTCCTTAAGTAAAGTTTATTCAGGGGTTCCATTGACATATACTGGATAATAAACGGGTTATGTGGGATAAAATGTTTGAGAACCATTGGTTTAGAGAATTGCATTCTGTTTTCACAGAAAAGGGAAAACTAGTTTTAAAAAATAATCATCATAATATGAAAATAATTATCAACGTATAATTTTACTTGTATCATTTCATATGACGTATTTTTGCTTTCAAGTCACCTTTTATAAAAATTGTCTACATTTCTATATCATTTTATATTGCTAAGTTTTTATGTTCATATCTAATCTGTAAAAAATATTAAGCTATTAATTTCTCCTTCAGTAAAGTTTATTCAGGGGCTCCATAGATATGTAAGGGATAAAAAACGGGTTCTGCGGGATAAAAAGTTTGAGAACCATTGGTTTAGAGAATTGCATTCTGTTTTCACAGAAAAGGGAAAACTAGTTTTAAAAAATAATCATCATAATATGAAAATAATTATCAACGTATAATTTTTGCTTTCAAGTCACCTTTTATAAAAATTGTCGACATTTCTATATCATTTTATATTGTTTAATTTTTATGTTCATATCTAATCAGTGAAAAATATTAAGCTCTTAGTTTCTCCTTAAGTAAAGTTTATTCAGGGGTTCCATTGACATATACGGGATAAAAAAGGTTCTGTTTGATAAAAAGTTTGAAAACCACTGATTTAGAGGATTGCATTCTGTTTTACACAGAAAAAAGAAAACTACTTTTAAAAAATAATCATCATAATATGAAAATAATCATCAACGTATAATTTTACTTGTAACATTTCATATGAAGTATTTTTGCTTTAAAGTCACCTTTTATAAAAATTGTCTACATTTCTATAACATTTTATATTGTTTAGTTTTTATGTTCATGTGTAATCAGTGGAAAATATTAAGCTCCTAGTTTCTCCTTAAGTAAAGGTTATTCAGGGGTTCCATTGACATATACGGGATAATAAACGGGTTATGTGGGATAAAATGTTTGAGAACCATTGGTTTAGAGAATTGCATTCTGTTTTCACAGAAAAGGGAAAACTAGTTTTAAAAAATAATCATCATAATATGAAAATAATTATCAACGTATAATTTTACTTGTATCATTTCATATGACGTATTTTTGCTTTCAAGTCACCTTTTATAAAAATTGTCTACATTTCTATAACATTTTATATTGTTTAGTTTTTATGTTCATATCTAATCAGTGGAAAATACTAAGCTCCTAGTTTCTCCTTCCGTAAAGGTTATTCGTGAGTTCCATTGATATATACGGGATAAAAAACGGGTTCTGTGGGATAAAAAGTTTGAGAACCACTGGTTTAGAGGATTGCATTCTGTTTTCACAGAAAAGGAAAATCTAGTTTTAAAAAATAATCATCATAATATGAAAATAATCATCAATGTATAATTTTTGCTTTCAAGTCACCTTTTATAAAAATTGTCTACATTTCTATATCATTTTATATTGTTTAATTTTTATGTTCATATCTAATCAGTGAAAAATATTAAGCTCTTAGTTTTTCCTTAAGTAAAGTTTATTCAGGGGTTCTGTTGACATATACGGGATAAAAAACGGGTTCTGTGGGATAAAAAGTTTGAGAACCACTGGTTTAGGGGATTGCATTTTGTTTTCACAGAAAAGGGAAAACTAGTTTTAAAAAATAAAATTGTATAAACTACTATTTAGCTGTCCCTAAAAAGTGACGCTAAGCAATAATAGGTTAATACCAAATTCGAGTCACCTTTTATAAAAATTGTCTACATTTCTATATCATTTTATATTGCTAAGTTTTTATGTTCATATCTAATCTGTAAAAAATATTAAGCTATTAATTTCTCCTTCAGTAAAGTTTATTCGGGGACTCCATTGATATGTACGGGATAAAAAACAGGTTTTGTGGGATAAAAAGTTTGAGAAACACTGGTTTAGAGGATTGCATTCTGTTTTCACAGAAAAGGGAAAATTAGTTTTAAAAAATAAAATTGTATAAACTACTTTTTAGCTGTCTTTAAAAAGTTACGCTAAGCAATAATACGTTAATACCAAATTCAAGTCACCTTTTATAAAAATTGTCTACATTTCTATATCATTTTATATTGTTACGTTTTTATGTTCATATCTAATCGGTGAACAATACTAAGCTCTTAGTTTGTCCTTCCGTAAAGGTTATTCGGGAGTTCCATTGATATATACGGGATAAAAAACGGGTTCTGTGGGATAAAAAGTTTGATAACCACTGGTTTACAGGATTGAATTCTGTTTTCACAGAAAAGGGAAAACTAGTTTTAAAAAATAAAATTGTATAACCTACTTTTTAGCTGTCCCTAAAAAGTGACGCTAAGCAATAATGGGTTAATACCAAATTTAAGTCACCTTTTATAAAAATTGTCTACATTTCTATATCATTTTATATTGTTTAGTTTTTATGTTCATGTGTAATCAGTGAAATATACTAAGCTCTTAGTTTCACCTACAGTAAAGTTTATTCCGAGGCTCTATTGATATGTACGGAATAAAAACGGGTTCTGTGGGATAAAAAGTTTGAGAACCACTGGTTTAGAGTATTGCATTCTGTTTTGACAGAAAATGGAAAACTAGTTTTAAAAAATAAAAATTATATAACTACTTTTTGGCTGTCCTCAAAAAATGACGCTAGGCAATAATGGGTTAATACCAAATAAATATGCAATTAAAATGCAATTTTTCTAGGTGAAGGTCAGTTAACAGGCTTTTAACAAGTAGTTTTATTTTTATTTGAGTACAGTAAACATAATAAAGAATTGTTATGAAGCAGAACGTCACCTGCTCAGTTACCCATTTCACCTGCTTTCTGTGAAATATAATGGACTAAGAGTTTGACATCTGACTTCAGTACTAATTGCTCCGGAGACTATTTACAATGGTAATTCATTCGACTTTTAAGCAGTTTAATCAATTTATAACCACTTGATGTAAGTCTTGCGTCATGTAAGTAATTGATTGTTTAAATACGGAAGTAGTGTCAATAAATATTCTGTCATTATAGATAATGGATGAGCTAATTACAGAAGTTTGGTGTCTGCACAGTTTCTCCTACAGTTATTGGCAGTTTTTTTTCATAGCACCACTATACTGCAATAGAGTTTTAAGAAAAAAAACAGAGAAATTAGATAAAAGTTGAAATTTTAGTAGATTTTATAATGAAAACTATTTAAATAGGAGAATTAGTAGGAAGTAAAGGAATTAATAATTAATGCTATTTACGGTTATTCAAAACACAAAATTTTCGAAAAAAATTACATTCTTATTATTTTAGGTGAAACCCCCTATATAATAATAGCCTAAGATATCTGTCCGTCTGTCCTCGAATTTATGAGGCGGTTGGACCTGGAATAGATACAGGCATCCATATTGCACGCTTGATGAGTTAGGGTTAGCAAAATTCAAAGCGAGGAAAGTTTATCTTCTCCTAAACTATCGATCCCATTCGAAAATAAATTGTTATAAATATGCTTCATATTCCAGCAAAAAATACTGTCGCCTTTAAAACGTCTGAAATTCACTGCTTCTCCCCTTTTCGAGCGTTTAATATCATTATTTCAAGTCCTATTTTTCCTAGTTCAGAGCAGGCGATGATTAAATTCATTAATTTATCACATTATACGTAGATGAAAATAACTTTATTTTCTAGTGTTATGACGTCATCCATTTAACCATCTCATTTAATCATTTCTTGTTTTAAATTATTTAGATATCGTCTGCATTATTTTCACAGGTTTTGTCACGGAACTTAGATATTACGAAAATAATTTTCTTATATATTTGACTCTAGGAATCTAGGAGTCTATTTCAAGGACTAATAAATATCTTTGAAAATAAAGAAGTTTGTTTGTGTACATAACCACTCGACTTGCAATCGATTCGCTCAATTTTGGACATCATTCATATATACCGCAAAATAATCACTGTCAATATTAAAACCTCTCTTGTCCATCCTATCACGTAATATCACAAGATAAATGTAGGTTGGCAACTAAGATGTGGTCAGTAAAGTGTGTACCACATAACTCTCAGCCAAAAAACAAACTTTTTTTAGCTGCCTCATAGGGTACTTTACAATTCTGGAAAATTAAAAATTTTAATGATCTCGTCACATGAAGGGCTATATGCTATTAATACTAATAAGGTTTAAAATCAAATGAGAAAATTCGCATATTTTAAGCTAAAGAATAAACAGATATGCCTTATTCTATGCTATACTGACTGGGAACGCTGAAGAACGAACTGGTGTATTCGATGCACATATGTGGTAATTAGAAAACAAAAAATGAAAGCTCTCTGTATCGTTGGTCTTCCAACAAACCTTTTAATACCTACTTCTTGAGCAGTTACTGTTTCTTTAAGGTGAGTAATAACTGTTAACACTGAATAACCCTTTATCTCTGCTTCATAGGTCATTTCTTAAAATTGCTTTTGAAAATGGTAACCTAGTGAAAAAATACTACACTAACAGCACATTACCAGTGTTTGCTTAAAAACAGGAACTAGACATAAATAAATGACTTTAAGTTCTTGGAAACAATATAGTCACTAAAAAGAAACGAGCCGCGGTAGCTCAGTCGATAAAGGCAACGATCTCGTAACAGAGATTTTGTGGGTTCGGAACCCGAGCTTGCCTAAGATCCGCCGGTTTCGTTAAAGGTGACTGGGGCACATAAAATAGGTTCGTGATCACAATGTCCTCCATGTTCTCAATCAATACCTCTGGGGGTGGCAGGCCAAGCCTGTGAGTCTTCTGCTTGGTCCCTGCTTCAAAATTACGAGGACCCGCTTGAGCATAAGTCGTAATTTAACACTTATGGTACTCATTATAAACGAAAGGATCACCCCTTTTTTTTACATTTCTAAGTTGATCCGCTTCGTACATTAAGGGCACATGAATCCTGAACAGTTTAATCAAACCAGAATAGAAGCCCGAGTTAAATAATTAAAGGATTTAATGTTAGGATGCACGATGTCTGCCGGAGACAGTTATTGAAGTTTCGGAAATGTCAAAGTTTGCTTTGGCACATTAAATGACTGACGTCTCCCAGACGTCGTTGCATGTCAAGGGGTTAATATCACGTGTCACTTTCGGAAACATTTAAAAGCGTATAGAATTTATGTGTTTTACCAGAACGATTTTCCCTTTACAGAAAAGGTAAATTGCAATCCCATTAGCAATTTATCAAATTTTTAAGTATCTGAATTTATTCCTAATTTAAGCTACGGTAGCTCAGTCAGTACAGGCAACGAACTCGTAAGTGGAGAGTTGTGGTTCGGAGCTCGAGCCGAATTAATATCCTCCATGTTCGTTAAAAGTGACTGGGGCACGTAAAATAGGTTCGTGGTCACAATGTCCTCCAAATTCTCAAACAATACCTCTGTGGGTGTCAGGCCAAGCCTATGGGTATTCTGCTTGGTCCCTGCTTCAAAATTACGAGGACACACTTGTACTAAGTCGTTTTTTCACCCTAGTGGTACTCATCAAAACGAAAGGCACACCTCTTTGCCTTAAAACGAGTAACCTCCGGCTCAATCGTGCTTGGTTTCACCAAGTGGCATAAGTCGACAACAAAAACTAAAAAGAAACAAATAGTTTAAATTAAGGATGACTTTGAGCATACCTATCGATAAACAATTATCTCTACACACCATTGCCTAAGTCGGCTATTCGTATAGGAACAGCACTTCCTGAGGCCGTATAGCACACTATATCAAGTTGATAATGTATGCTACAGTATAAAAAAAGAACTAAAATTAATAAATGGTCTAAAAGAAGCAATTGACAATCATTCAGTTAAGAAAGCTACTTTTGGATTAGTAACAGGAAAAATAGAACTCTTCAGATCTGTCGCACAGGTTAAATTTTAACTGTTAAATACATAAGCTGCGAGTTATCGACCAGAAATTACTGTACATATAAATAAAATATTGTAAAAAACTACTCGAGTTTTGAATGCGAATCAATATCTTTTTGATAAATTTCACTATTTAACATGATATTGTTATAAGTGTTTATTCGTATATTACATACAAAGTTTTCAGATGCAATAAATTTCAGTTTGTCGAAAAATTGTTATTTTTTTTATTTAATTACAGACATTAACTTTCTTTTGATACTTTATGACATATAATATATACATATTTGAATTGCTAAAACACATTTTTATAATTACTTAAGACATTTTCATCTGAAAGTAAAAATTATAATTGCAATTGAGTTCAATTTTTAATGTTTATTCTATGTGAGAAACCGAATTTTTTTCTTTCTGTAATTTGCAGCCGAAGTCGAAATTTCCTATGTTAGTATCGTAAATCTATAGATTGAAGCGAAAAGCTGCACCACTTTTCATGTTTTAGAATTTTTTTCTATCACTTAAATATATAATACTGAAATAATGAAAAATTAAAAAAAATTAAAGCTTATTATTCATCTAAATAAAAGTCACTTATGAAGGAGAATGAGCGAGAAAATGTAAGTCAGCTCCTTGTATAAGAATCCAAAAGAAATGTAAATAGAAATTCATTATATGCCCTCTGTATGCAATTGCTCTTGCGAAACGATAGTGTATCAACTCCTAAACTAACAAACATCATAAAATATATCGGAACAAAACATTTTTGAATATCTTTTATTTAAATTCTGCTACTTAAGTAATTATCACCTGTCATTTGTTTAACGAATTCTACTGTTTTATTTCCAAATTGATTTTTGTAGCGGATTCTATTATAAGCCTTGTGAATTTGAAAGTATTATATCATGAATCAACTAATTAAACAAGTCTAATTTTTGTTACATTTTAAACACTTACGAATAAACACTAATACTTAACATGAGATTGTTAAGTATTTTCATCATTTTTGTTGATTTGTACTGATTGGGAACGCTAAAGAACGAACTGGCATATTCGATGCATATGTATAATAATTAGCTAAAAAAATTTGAGAGCTCATCGAATCGTCGGTCCTCCAATAAATCTTTTAATACTCACTTCTTGCGCAATTATTGTTGCTTGAAGGTGAGTTGTAACTGTTAACATTGAATATATCTTTATCTCTGCTTTATCTGCCATTTCTTAAAATTGCTTTTGTAAATGGCCATCTGGTGGAAAAACACAACACTAACAGCACATTACCTGTGTTTGCTCAAAAACAGGAACCAAACATAAATAAATAACTTTAAATTCTTGGAAACAACATAGTCACTAAAAACAAAAGAAATTATGTAGCTCAGTCGGGAAAGGCAACAATCTTATAACAGAGAAGTTGCCGGTCGGGTTAAGATTCGTCGTGTTCTTTAAAGATGACTGGGGCACTTAAAATAGGTTCGTGGTCAGAA
>CM063506.1:29154464-29159464 GCA_032207245.1 Pardosa pseudoannulata
TAGATATACTAATCATTTACCAGTGAATAAAAACTGTTGAATGTCACACAAAATACTTTGGTTGATAAACATTAGTTTATTTAATGCATATTTATAATCATTTTTACTATTACAGTTTAGGACACCATCTCACACGGGTGCCACTTCTCACACACAGAGAGAGAATTCTTTTTCTTTTTCTCGTGGAACATGACAAAAACGCCACCTAACGGCGTGAACCTCAACAAAGACATCATTTTTCTGGTAGTAAACTCAAAATTTCGCTTACAGTGACTAGAAAATAAAAAAAAATAAAGCATTTAAGAACTGTAAAAAATCTTCAGATGAATCAAAATATGCTTTGATTTATCTCAGATGAAAGTAAAGAGCTCAATCAGAACATCGCACTGGACATCGCACTGGAGCTTCATTTACTGACTCTCCTGGGCCAAGCCCTCTAAGCCAGTACTACTGTATCACATGGTCATGAGAATTATCAAATATTGCAACACGATAATGAGGACTGGGATACTAACATTAAATAATTTTAGGTTTAGCAAAGATAAGGTTCACGAGTTCGGTGAATGGTACATAGAAATAACAATAACAAGTTCAATAATAGCAAGTTAAGAGAAAAATCCAGTACATTAAGTGTACTTGGCATAGTTGATGAATGAATTACATTTTCTCTAAATTATAAGATTTTTTTTCATAATTATAAGTGAAGAGTAGGAACTCAGCAGTCGTACAAGCGTTTCCGTAGGACGGATCCTGCTTGGGATTAGAAGAAATTTTATTGGATCCTGGGAGCCAATGAGATTTTTGCTAGTACAGAAGTACCCTCGTGAGAGAATTTTAGCAAGATTCTGAAAATGCAAGTGAGGGATTCAGTTCTAGGCTAGGAGAAATTTGGTTGGTCGCTGTGGGCCAATGAAATTAATCTATAGATCTGCTGAGAACGGCTAAGGGCCGTTAGAGTTAGCAGGATGCTCAATCAGAAAACCGCCGTAGTATAGTTATACTTTCAATAGATTTTAAAAGACTGGTAGCATCCATACTTTAGGCAGCAAGTTCTCTTGGGTTTTCTAGAAAGAAACACAATGAACCATGCAATACTTGTCAATCTTTCAAGAGCAACTTAAAATATACCAATATCGCTTTGAAGGAGCTGCGGTAGCTCAGTCGGCAAATGCAATGCTCTCGTAACTGGAGGGTTGTGGGTTCGGAGTCCGAGCCGGCCTAAGGTCCGCCGTGTTAGTTAAAGGTGACTGGTGATCGTAAAATATGTTCGTGGTCACAATGTTTTTTAAGTTATCAAGAAATACCTCTGGGGGTGGCAGGCCAAACTTATGGGTCTTCTACTTGGACCCTTCTTCAAAATTACGACTACCTAAATCAGCAAGAAGTCGTACTTTCATCCTTGAAGTAATCGTTAGAACGAAAGGCGCATTCCTTTGCCTTAATACGAGTAGCGTATATCTCGATCATGGTTGGTTTGACCAAGGGGTACAAGACAAAAACAACATTGTTTTGAAGATAGTGGATATATTATGAACGACAATGCAACAATGCATAATGAGCACAAAAGATTGATAATACTGGTAGGACTTCCAAATGATTTCCAATATCTTATTTGCTATACTTTTCGTGCAGCTTGGAATTTTACCTTACACAGAATATTCAAGACATGTAGAAAAAGCAAATCTTACTTATAACGTATATCAACAACTTAAAATTATTTTAGGATTTATGCATATCATGCATGGTGTTCTCTAATATTGCACGCATTGGAGAATCTAATAGTATAATTTTTCTGTATAAACTCTTGCATACTAAATTAGGTCAAATAAATTTTCTTTTGCAGTTTTATTATGCATTGGATTTATAATCGAAAAATGCAAGTGAATCATTGATTAAATTATGTACTCTATTCAAACTATTCATGCTTGGTTTGACCAAGGGGTACAAGACAACAACAACAACAACATTGTTTTGAAGATGGTGGATATATTATAAACGACAATGCAACAATGCATAATGAGCAAAAAAAACGGCAATACTGATAGGACTTCCAAATGATTTCCAATACCTTATTTGCTGGAGGTTTTCGTTCAGCCTGGAATTTTACCTTACATAGAGTATGTAAGAAATACAAATCCTACTTATATCGTATATCAACAATTTTAAATTATTTTATTGTACATACATATCATGTATGGTATTCTCTAATATTGCACACATTGGAGAATCTAATACGTATAATTTTTCTGTACACACTCTTTCATACTAAATTAGGTCAAATAAATTTTCTTTTGCAGTTTTATTATGCATTGGATTTATAATCGAAAAATGCAAGTAAATCATTGATTAAATTATATACTCTATTCAAACTGAAACATTTATCAAAAACAGAAAGCATAGTCATCGGTAAAACAAGTAAAAGTAGAATTATATGAATTCCCAATAATTCACTCTGTGAACTTTCAATAAAAAATCGACAACAGTTTCGTCAGAAATGCATTTATGTAAAAGAAACACTTACTAAGAGATTTGTAATATATCCTGGCGATAATCCTTTAAAATACAGACACTGTAATCAAGGAAGGCTAAATTTCTGATATTAACCTTGTACATAGAATGAATAATACTCTATAGAGTGTTTCCCTTATGAAGAAAACAAATTACCACTTACACCACACGTTTGCACGCAAAGGCAGACGGGGATATGTCGTGACCTTAATAGCATTTCGAAACCTTTACTACGAACGGCCGCAAGGATGGGCTGCAGTAAATCTCCTCTCCTTGTTGACAACTGCCCTATCAAGAGGAGGTACAAGTGATAAAGTTTGATCAATTAGCATGTCGATGTGATAAAGGATAAGGAAAAGCTAATAAAGACGATTCCCGATCTTACCTAAAAGGCAAAAGGACTCGGTCGTAAAATATGAAGAACATATTTCAAAATCTGAATCGGTCAAACGATCCGACACTTTGAGATATTGATTCCGTCTTCATGAATTCTGATTATTATTTTTTTATTAGAATTACCTCGCCTAAGAGGTTTTTTCAATGGGTTTTCGAAATGACTGTGTCCTTCGAAGCAGACAAAACTGCGGTAATTTTATTTAATGTGATATGAACCATTAAATTCTCATCATAATGATATTGATAGATAATTATTTACCTTAATAAATACAATAATATATCGCGCATATAATAATAGCCTAAGTTATGTGTCCGTCTGTCCTCGAATTTATAAAGCGGTTGGACCTGGAATGGATACAGGCAACCATATTGGATTCTTGATAAGTAGGGTTAGCAAATTCAAAATTTATTTTCTCCTAAATTATCGATCTGATTCTGAAATATATTGGTATAAATATTATCATATCACAGTGAAAAATACTGTCGTCTTTAAAACGATTGAAATCCAGCCCTTCCCTAATTTCCTTGTCTTTAATGCCATAATGCCATTATTTCAAACCCTATTTTCCCTGGTTAAGAGTAAGCGATTAAATTTATCAATTTATTACATAGTAAATTCTGATTCTGAAATATATTGGTATAAATATTATCATATCACAGTGAAAAATACTGTCGTCTTTAAAACGATTGAAATCCAGCCCTTCCCTAATTTCCTTGTCTTTAATGCCATAATGCCATTATTTCAAACCCTATTTTCCCTGGTTAAGAGTAAGCGATTAAATTTATCAATTTATTACATAATAAATACTTAAAAATAACAATTTTTTCTAACATTTTGACATCATTCCTTTAACTAACTTATTTAATCATTCATTTTTTTAATTATTTAAATATAATCTACATTATTTTCATACATTTTATCACTGAACTCATATATTACGTAAATAATTTTCTTTTATATTTGGCGTAAATAATAGATTAGGTACATGTGTGATAATTTTAAATTTAATCGTCGATTGTTTTTTGTTGCAAGATTATTTTCAGCCAAAAAACAAGCCATTTTTTTTTACCTGCATTTACAATTCTGGAAAATTTAAAATTTTGTTCTTTACAATTCTGGTACTTTACAATTCTGGAAAATTTAAAATTTTACTGATCCCGTCATATGACGGGATATATGCTAGTACCAGAAGTATATATACTTATAATTATAATTTTTTCTCGTTCTGTGGTTCCGTATCGACTCATGTAAAAACTAGTTTTTATTTGTGTAAATATTTCCAGAATCTATGTAATAAACAAGAACATTCGGCTTCGTTTTCCTGTATATACCGTTTATTTTGTACCCACAAACAAACCATGTTGTTACACTAACCCGTACTAGTACGCAACCCGGGTTCAAGTATCAATCGTCAGAAAACGTACTAGTACGTGTCCCGCGCTCAAGTATCAGTCTTCAGAAAACGTTCTAGTAAGTGTCCTGCATACAATATGTTAAAATAATATTGAATTTTAAGAGAAATAGAAAATACGAATAGAATTCTTTCTAATTTTTAAGGAATAAAACAAACAAAACGATTTTCTAGAAACTTCCTTCGTATAAATCAGGGCTTCGAACCGGAACTGAACCGAAAACCGAAAACCGGAAAAAACCGTTATTTTGGTCGGAACGAAAACCGGAACTGAACCGAAAAAAATATCGATTTATTTCGGTTCGATATATCTTTCAGTCATTTTGTTACTGTTACCAACTTATCAATATTTTCTAATTTAACGTCAACTTTATAATTACATATCCGCACTTGTATAAGATTGCAATGGTGGTTTTGGCAGCTCCAGCTACACAAGTTAGTGTTGAAAGAGCGTTTTCAGGTTTGAAATTTATTCTCCGAGACAACAGAAATAATCTCAGTGAAACCACGTTAGAAGATATATTAATAATTAGAGGCAATTTTCATATGTTAAATAAATAATATATTTTTTACATAATTATTGCAAGGCCAAGTGCACGATGTGAGAGTCAAACGACGAATGTGGGTAATCATGAACCTACTTGTCAAATGCGATTTTGATAATGGATAACAATGTCAATGCTC
>CM063506.1:29164464-29186964 GCA_032207245.1 Pardosa pseudoannulata
CCTAAATCTAGCAATGAATGGATGTCAACTAACAACTATATTAATGCTTATCTCAGAAGATGAAGCCAGAATGAATGTACATGTCGAGTTCTGTACTCATTTTTAATGAATTTCCACAAAAGAGTTAGTTGACTAGTTTAAAATTTCAAAGTAGTGAACTTTTAACTAGTGAAATTTCAATAAAATTTGAGCAAAGTAATTAAAGCTCTTATGACACTAATTATTTTACAATTGCATAAAAAAGTGAAGTTAAAGACAAATATAAAGCTATTATACCACAAACAATTGAGTTTTGAAGACAATCACTCAACTATGGCAGTTTATTTGAATTTACTTTGACTCGATTACTGACTATATTTGAATTAATATTAATAGATGCTGACTAAGAAGTAGTCTTACATCCCAGGCGTATGGATTGGGAGCTTGAAATACGTTGTGATCCCAAACATATTTTACGTGTTCACCTCAGAGCTATGAAATTTATTTCGGGCTGCAAAATTGGAAATCCCTGATTCCGAATCTGCCGAGTGTTTTAGATGGAAGACCAATGTAGACCGTCCTTGCTCCAGATGTAGCGAAATCTCGAGATGATTTATGTCATTTGTTCCCCAGCATACACGTATGTAATTAATTGCTAATTTTACCATTTATTTACCTCCTCCTCCGTGCACCGTTTTGCAGCATTTCTATCCACAATGACGACTGTGACTTAACTGTCCTCTTCTGTATTCCGCGCGGCTTTCGCATTGATATGTGTAAAATGGAAAAGGGGGAGAACATAAGTACAGTCCTTCAACTGCAATCTCTCAATTGTATCTTCATCATCATCATCGCACAACTGTTGAAAGAAGCGCTGAAGAAGAAGCGTCGGTGCCTCGTCATTGGACGGCGTAATTACATTTTTAGCGTATCCTTAATTCCTTAATTGAGCCGCGAAAAATAACAAATGTCTTTTTAACCGCTCATTATCCGGCGGACTTTGTCAGGGCGCTTGATTAATGGGGGGGACCCGGCTTTTACCGCCGGTGTCGTCGGCGCTAATCGCCGGACCGCTAATTATTTCGTTACAGTATTTTGGCAACGTTTATTAGGTCGTCCTGTTGAGACAAATTTTTCGGCGTTTCGACTCAAAACTGGACTTGAATCCATTTTATGCGTCTACCGGTTTTTTCCCATTAGATAAGATGGAAAATATACCATCTACAATGGTATATTTTACATTTTAGGAGAAGTAAATTCTAGATATTTAGCTATTAAAAAGGGCTTTAATACCAAAAATTCTCTACATATTATAGTTTTACTTAACAGTGTATAAATGATTTTAAATAACTAGATTTTCTATTAAAAGAAAAGTTTTAATCGCTAAAAGCTTTTACTTTTATATACTAGAATTATTTTCTGAGGGCACAACACTTATTTACAATTCTAGAGTAGTAGCTAATTAGAGTAGAGCTCCGTACTCGAGGTCTTAATTGCTTATACATACACACATAAAAAATAATAAATAGGATATTTTTCTTTATATTCTTCTGTTCACATTCTTTCATCACATTAGACTTACATTAGACTATGACCAAAGGTTTCATATACACATGTCAAAGTTAATGTTTGTGGCTGTTCATCGTATTCTGTAAAAAAATTGTAGGATTCAGATGTTGCACGAAAAGATAAGACTCTGTATTTCGATAGCACTATGTGCTTTTCAACTGGCATTTTGTGCAATTTAACCATGGATGTCCTTATCTGTGTACAATTCACTGTAATCAGAGGTCCTGTCTAATAATTAGGTCTAATTACAGTCAAACGCTTGCATTCACAGAATAATTGCAGATGGTGTAGAATGTTAACTTTCTTTCAGTACCGAGTCAACAATGAAATACACTCATGTCCATAAATTAAGGATAATGAAGTTCAGGCAATCAAAGAGACAAAAGCAAAACAAATTTGACTTATTTGTAAAGTCTATTTATTAAACAAAAGGTAAAGAGCAAAAAAGATGCTATATGTTTGACATAATTAATAAAAATTGCGATTTTTACTCCCTGGAGCAAATTTTAAAAAAGAATATATTTACAGAAAACAGTATAACATGGTTAGTATGATGGTTAATACGGAGTATGTCTCCCGGACGATGCAATACAAGCATTACAACGCCTACGCATGCTGAGTATCAGATTATCAATCTGATCTTGGGGAAAATTACACCACTCATCAAGCAATGCCCTCCGAAGTTCCGATAGACGGTTGGGAGGGGGTTGACGGGCTGCAATTCGTCGGCCAAGCATGTCCCACACATGCTCTATTGCATTCAAGTCCGGGGAGTATGCTGGCCAATCCATACGGGTGATATCCTCCGATTGAAGGCATTCGTCTACAATGTTTGAAGGGGAGGTCGGGCGTTGTCATCCATATACAGAAATTCAGGACGGTGTAGTAACTCGGAGCGACCTGTGCTGTAACATCTACTCACATTACCATCATGTTTGAATCGTTGCCAAAGCCTGGAAATGACACTCTGATCGATTCCAAGTTCCTCGGATACTTCCAGCTGGGTACGTCCACATTCCAGTCGTCCGATAATTCTACCACGTAAAAAATCATCCAAATGCTTCCTTTGTGCCATAACTATGCGGTTATTGCACTGAAAGGCTTTTAAAGCGCTTGTGAACTATTTTACTTCTTTGGTACCATTCCTTATATACACTCTCGTCATTGTGACGTACTATCCGCGCCATCTGGTGGTTTCCTGCAATTTGCATATTCTTCTTCAAGATGTGTGTGATAATTCTACAGGTGAAATTTTTATTTTAGAGCTCAATTTCTGTGTGATTCTGAATTATCCTTAATTTATGGACATGAGTGTACATGAATTTGAAATACCAGTATTGGCATGGAAATTTATAGTCATTCTGAACCAGTTTTAAGCAGTAGGTCTCAACATAGTTTTCGTCTTGTAGCGTTCTATACCAAGCCAATGTATTCCATTTATTCTTTAGTAATATTTGATAGTAGTTTTGCAACGAACCAATTAAAAGCTTGGGAAATCTGAAAAAAAAGAAGTATAATCTGTCTAGAAATGATTCAAACATCTTAGGCTACTTGGGAGTTCTTTACCTTAATAATGTAATATATAGAATGATCAGTTATACTTAAATTCTTTATTCATTACGCCACATTTTCTTTTCGTATTACCTACTGGGGATTTTTGACAAGAGTTGTGAAAAATATACAAAGTAGGTATAGCCGTGATCTTTCCTATTTTGTACCTTGTCACGACAATTTTTTCCTTATCTTTCGCGGGAAAAGGTCAATAATAGCAAAAATATGATGAATGAGATGAAAAATACAAAACACGTAAACCGCAAATCGGTGAGGTTGCTGCTTGCGTAATAGGGAGGAATTCCAGATTCTTCCGGGAAGGTCAAAGAGAAAAATGCTTGCTATTTCGGGAAACATAATTGTCTCGGATGCAATAATGTTTCGTTTGTAGTAGCTGCTTTTCATACGTAGCGTTGACAGTTCAGTAACCTGTGTGACGAGGTGATAACTGATGAAAGTGTAGTGAATTTGATGAACACGGTTGATATGCCTTTCAGTTTGAGGTGAAAAAATTACCTAAATTAATTTCTATTACCATTTGCATTCCTAAATTTCTAGCAGATCATACTTAAACGTGTTTAAAAGTAGAAATTTAACGTCTGGACATATCTGGAGAATTTTATTTTTATTACCAGTTCAAAATTATTTTCAAAAAAATATTTCTCGCGTGTTTCTATTTCGTGATTTATTCTGAGAGTTTTCCTATTGATTTGTACATATGAACCCTATATAATGTGTTGTACGGTATCACTGATGATTATTCCTATGGAAATGTGCCTAAGCCGACCTCATTCAAATTTAAATGGGTTCTTTATTTAGTGCAATGTTCTTTGCTGTGTACGTCTCAGTTTATTCACTCTAGTCTTCCATAGTCCCGGATGGAATTATAATTAGCTCTGTATATTTCAGTCTAGTTTAAATTAAATGATCATCTTTTTTACCTGTCTGATTCCTTTTAAGGGGCTAAATAAATGCTGTAAATGTTGTGAAAAAACAGAAAAAAGCTCTTATATATATAGATAGATCGATATAGATATACATATATATGAATATATATATATGTATATATATATATATATATATATATATATATGTGTGTGTGTGTGTGTGTGTGTTACAACCCGCTGGGTACTCGTAATTTAACCTTTTGAAAGGGGCTCTCTAAAGAACTAATTCATCTGCGGGACATATGCTGCCATATTAACAGAATATGAAGTCTGTCAGATTGTCATAAGAAAACAGACGAATGATGGAACTGATGAGTCAGAGGAAAATTCTCTTGATACTGAGCCACCCCCTACAAGTGCTGAAAAGAGAAATGCATTGAAAGTGTTGAAAAAGGGAGTACAACACCGCTCCGATGCCTTTATAAAACATTATGATTACGAACAATTTATCAATGAGCCTCTTAGAAAAAATTCCGAACGATAGCCGAATGGTTAGGGTGCTGGCCTTCGGAACCGGAATTCGTGGGTACGAATCCTAGTATGGCATGGGTGTTCGTAGCAGTTCGGAATCGGCTTTAAGCAGTAGGTCCCGGTCTCGTTAGCCCTCGTGTTGCAAAAAGTAGACCGTAGCACTCCACAACCAAACCAGACCAATCGTAGAAAAATTGTAGACAGCCAACAGTTGATCAATTTATTTTTTAGTTATGTATATAATTCTTTTGTTTTAAAGGATAATATAAAGTACATAAATATAAGGTGAGTTTTTAAATTTTATTTTGAAATTTAGTATGTGCGAATTAAAAAGGGTGAGGTAAATTTGTCTAATTTTGCATATCATTTATTGTTATCAATCGTTTATTGTTATCAAAATTACGGTGGCCCAAACTAAACTGATCACATTAAGCGGAGTCCACTGTAGTTAATATTATTAATCTTATGTAAGTTATTAGTGAAAAATTAGAGAATAAATATACAGATTTTCTTTAAAAGTTCAATAATGCTTAAGAATTTCTGGAGGAACTCCTGGAAGATCGTTGTGGAATTCTAGAGCAGGGGTAGGCAACGAGGCGCCCGCGGGCGCCATGGCGCCCCCGATCGATTTTTAATTCGCCCTCGCTGGACTAATGTAAATGTATGATAGCCAGAGCGATTTACTTACTCTTGTAACATGGCGATATATAGCAAGTAGTCAGTTGAGTTTAAGATTGTGCATAGATAAGCAGTTTGCTAACCTTGAGCGGATCTAATAACACGCACGTATTTTTTGTTAGTGTGTGATCGTATTTCGAATAGACCACGCGTAGACCGTGCATTTAAAAACTACCAAGTAATCCGAAATAATTCTTTTCTTTCAAAACCCTTCATGGATAAATGTAAAAGAAAAAGAACATATTATTTTAACGATGAATGGGAACATCTATATTGTATCATTGATTACAAAGGGAAGTGTATTTGTTTGTTGTGTAATAATAGTATTGAGATTCCCAAGAAAAGTAATATTGAACGACATTTTAAGACTGTTCGTACCAATTTTGATAGTGGCTATCCAATGCACTCTGAAATTATATTTCTTTAAAATCTTCAATAACTAACCAGCAAAGTTTTTTTACTAAACCACTGCAACAACATAAAGCAGCAACATTCGCGTAATATAAAATATCGCATTTGCTAGCTAGGAATAAAAAACCATTTACAGATGGAAAATTAGTAAAAGAAGCCATGTTAGAATCTGCTGATTCACTTTTTGAAGAATTTAAAAATAAAAAAGAAATAGTTTCAGCTCTAAATACGTTGCAATTATCAGCACGAACTGTTACTAGAAGAATTGGAGTAATTGCGGAGAATTGCTGGAGGCAGAATTAGTAAATGATATGGAAAATTGTATTTTCTTTTCGCTACAGATGGATGAATCGACAAACGTGACAAATATATCACAATTAGCAATTTGCGTGAAGATGGTATTTTCTGATTTTACAACAAAAGAAGAAATTCTTAAAGTTCTGCCATTAAAGGGAAGCACAAAAGGAGAAGATATCTTTTCTACTTTTAAAAAGTATATAACAGATGTAAAATTTTATACAAAAGTTATCGTCATATACAACAGACGGGGGTAAGAAAAAAAGGATTCATTGCCTTATGTAGACAGGATTCCTTATTCCCTAAATTTATTTCTTATCATTACCTCATACATCAGGAAATTTTATGCGCAAAAACAATCGGTTTTCAACACGTATTTACAATAGTAACAAAAATTATTAATTCCATAAAATCGGGAGCTATGCAACACAGATTGTTTAAATTACTCTTAGAAAATGAGGACGTTCAGTTCACAGATCTTTTTTTACATACTGAAGTGAGGTGACTGAGCAGAGGTAAAATACTAGAGCGGTTTATCATGCTTTTGCCACAAATAAAGGAATTTATTTCATCAAGAGGCGAATTTTATGAGCAATTAGAAAATAAGGATTGGCTAATAGACCTCGGATTTCTGACAGATATAACGGCAAATTTGAATGAATTAAATTTAAAAATACAAGGGAAAAATCAGCATATCGCTGACATGATTAGTGCAGTAAATGCATTCAAATGCAAGTTAACGTTGTTGAAATCCCATCTATTGAAAAAAATCATTATCATATTTCCCAAATATAAAATATACTGTTGAGAGTTTAAATTTGAATAATGAAAATTTTACTGCTACATCATATTTAAAAATTATAGATAAGCTAATAGAAGAGTTTTCTTCTAGATTTGAAGATTTTGCAGCATTAGAACCCGTTCTAAGATTTTTCACAAATCCATTCAATGTTACTGAAGATTATGTCCTTGAAATAGTTTCAGTGTATTTCGAGCTTCATAATATCGAAGACCTAGAATTAGAAATAATAAACTTGCAAAGTGATATTATTTTAAAAACGCATAGTAATAATAAAATATTTTGGAACTTAGTCGATGAAAATAAGTATCCTATTTTAAGGAAATGTGCGATAAAAATTTATTCATATTGTGTAACAACATAGAATTGCGAGTCTTTGTTCTCAAATATGAAATATTTGAAATCAAAATACCGACCAAGCTTAATCACTCACATTTAGATAATTGTTTAAGGACCGGGAACTCTAAATATATCCCCAATTATAAGAAATTAACTGAAAATATGGACACCCAAGTTACACACTGAATTATATGTATCATTATGTATGACCCCAACAAAATAAAGTCTGTTTTTTTAATGCCTATTTATACCTGTTGATTATCTGTAAAAAATATGCGCCCTCGGGGATTTTTAAATTTAGTATTGTGCCCTTGAGGACAAACAGGTTGCCGACCCCTGTTCTAGAGTATAGCAGAACACACTTTCGGGAGGGGGGGGTAAAACCCTACTCCAGTGGATCGATGTTCATGGCTAAAAAAATCATGAAATTAGTAGATATTTTTAAAGTTTTTAAATGTTTTCTGATAAACAGCATTTAAAATCGGAAAAATAATTCAAAAATTAAATTTTGGTTTCGTTAGAATTATTTTTATAACATAACGAGCGATATAATAAGATCGGGATAATAAAGTTACTCGCCTTCCTGAAAAATAAAAACCTTAAAAATGAATTCTAGATAAGGGAACGTTATGACCGCAATTAATTTTTATCAAATTTCAATATCTGTTCAGAGCAGGGCCGTAGGCAAGGGGAGGGATTTAGGGGACGAGTCCCCCTCCGAAATTCTAAAATACCGTTTTGTGGAAAGAAAATGGACCATGTGTGTGTGTCTTTCGCCTAGCTGTGCATAGACAAAAGTGGGCTTAGAACAGTGACATTGAGTTAAGGAGTAGGTTAAAATTGGATTCGACATGTGAGAAGAGATTGTCTGGCACTTTTGGCAACTCATCACAAAATTAAACAAAAAGCATATTTTATAATTTAAATTAATAATTTGAACGTTTTCATTTTCTTTCAAAATTATTCTTTTTCTTTAGTTATACTTCTGTTTTAAAAATTAGAATTTAATACCATGTATAGGTTATATATTTTCAATGTTAATTTTACTATTAATTCATTGTGTAGTTACTACATGAATCATTCAAGGCTATAAATTTGTTCATTATATGATTTTTTATTATTTTGATATTTTAAAATCACATTGTATTATAATACTCATTATTAGTATACATACATAAGAAACCTGTAGTTTTATTGAAGTATCCTTCATAGAAAACAATGTCCCCCTCCGAATATAATTTCTGGCTACGGCCCTGGTTCAGAGAATCTGCTGTTCCCAATCAAATTTCTATGAACGTCGTAAAAAGAACACCAGAGATTTCTGATAAATAGACTGTGTTGTGGCTTAATCGCTCGGTTAATGAAGAAGATTTTCGACTTAATCCTCCTAATCCATAATGAAATAAATTACCTTCTGATCCACCACTATTCACTTGTATTTTATCTTCCAGATATTTATGATGTCACACGTGCTTTGGTAAATGCAGTCGACGAAATGAGCAGGTGCACAAACTTAGCTGCAGGAACGAACAGGGAAGTTACCTTATTTTCGTGCAACAGATTGGGATATTTTGTAATACTATCAAGCAATCACTTTTTAAAAGGAATTTGTTTGTACCCTTTTCGATTCCAAACCCCAAAAAATAGTTGTAAGTTTGCTAGTTGAAAAACTATACAGCCCTTGATACTAAATTTAAAGTATTATTTCCCAGAGCTATTGCTACAAATCAAGATTTACTTTTGAAAAAAAACAACTTTAAGATAGGATAAAAACTCTTAATAGTAAGTTTTGATAAATTAGCAATATTTAATGCTAGGTAACCCTCAAATGTGTGTTAAAATCGAAAAGATTGAAAAGAATTATCAAAACCAAGCGATTATAAAAGAAATTTTATAAATCTACTGAATCATTAAAAGGGCAATAAATTAATCTAAAAGACATTTTTTTTACATTGTGAAGGTAGAAAATTATTGATTGATGAAGAGTTAAAGGTGATTTTTAAAAGCGATAAGCCAGAAGTTTCTTTAAAGTCACACTCTTTGTAATACATACCTTGACTTTTTTAAATAAGGCAGTTTGTCGCAACGTCACGAACTACTATAATGCCCTTCCCATTCCTTTTTATGTTTACAACTGCCAATAGACAAACAATAAACTGCCCTTTCGTTTGAAACTAAAACCAGAATTGTCATAATTTCATAATTTGAGAATTTGCCCTACTGCGTGAAATCGCCTTATAACAGCAGAACCGGATCAACGGTTAGACAAATAAGACAAAGGTCTAGAAACCAGTCAGACTGTTATTTTAAAATGATCTGTGAATAAGAATTGAAAAAAAAATTATTTATTTTGAAAAGATTTGTTAATTGAATTTAAAGTTTCTTATGCATTAATTAAACACCTTAATAAGCCAACAATTGTTTTAAAGCCACACTCTTTGCAACATATACCTTGACTCAATTAAGTAACAAAACCGGATCATCGGTTAGACAAATGAGACAAATGTCTAGAGACCGGTCAAACTTTATTTTAAAAAGATTTGTATATAAGAAATTGAAAAAATATTTAATTTGAAAAGATATGTTAATTGAATTTAAAGTTTTTTATGCTTGAATTAAACACCTCAGTAAGCCAACAATTGCTTTAAAGTCACACTCTTTGTAATATATATCTTGACTCGACTAAATAACAGCAGAACCGGATAAACGGTTAGACAAATAAGACAAATATCTAGAGACCGGTCGGACTGTTATTTTAAAATGATCTGTGAATAAGAAATTGAAAAAAAAAATTATTTATTTTGAAAAGATTTGTTAACTGAATTTAAAGTTTCTTATGCATGAATTAAACACCTTAATAAGACAACAATTGTTTTAAAGCCACACTCTTTGCAACATATAGCTTGACTCAATTAAATACAAAACCGGATCATCGGGTAGACAAATGAGACAAATGTCTAGAGATCGGCCAAACTGTTACTTTAAAATGATTTGTAAATAAAAAAATTGGGAAAAAATATTTATTTTGAAAAGATTTGTTAATTTAATTTAAAGTTTTTTATGTATGAATTAAACATCTTAATAAGCCAACAATTTCTTTAAAGTCACACTCTTTGCAGCGTATACCTTAGATTAAATAACAGCAGAATTGAATCATCGGTTAGACAAATAAGACAGATGTCTAGAAACCGGTCGGACTATTATTTTAAAATGATTTGTAAATAAGAAATTGAAAAAAAAATATTTATTTTGAAAAGTTTTGTTAATTGAATTTAAAGTTTATTTGCGTATGAATTAAACGCCTTAATAAGCCAACAATTGCTTCAAAGTCACACTCTTTGTAACATATACCTTGACTCGATTAAATTACAGCAGAACCAAATCATCGGTTAAACAAATAAGATAAATGTCTAGACAGTTCAAACTGTTATTTTAAAATGATTTGTAAATAAGAAATTTTAAAATATATATATTTATTTTGAAAAGATTAATTGAATTTATTTCAATCGAAGGATTATTTTAATTGAATTTAAAGTTTTTTATGAATTAAACACCTTAATAAACCAACAATTGGTTTAAAGTAACACTTTTTGTAGCATACACCTTGACTCGATTAAATAACAAAACCGGATCATCGGTTAGATAAATGAGACAAATGTCTAACGACCGGTCAAACTGTTATTTTAAAATGATTTGTAAATAAAAAATTGAAAAAAAAATTATGTTAAAAAGATTTGTTAATTGAGCTTAAAGTTTTTTATGCATGAATTAAACACCTTAATAAGCCAACAATTGTTTTAAAGTCACAGTCTTTGTAACATATACCTTGATTCAATTAAATAATAGAAGAACCGGATCATCGGTTAAACAAATGAGATAAATGTCTAGAGACTGGTCAAACTGTTATTTTAAAATGATTTGTAAATAAGAAATTGAAAAAAAAATATATTTATTTTGAAAATATTTGTTAGTTTGAATTTTTTGAAAGTTTTTTATGCATGAATTAAACACCTTAATAAGCCAAATGATTTAAAATCAAACTCTGTGTAGCATGTACCTTGACTCGATTAAATAACAGTAGAACCAAATCATCGGTTAGAAAAATGAGATAAATGTCTAGAGACTGATCAAACTGTTATTTTAAAATGATTTGTAAATAAGAAATTGAAAAAAAATATTTATTTTGAAAAGATGTGTTAATTGAATTTAAAGTTTTTTTATGAATTAAACACCATAATAAGCCAACAATTGGTTTAAAGTCACACTCTTTGTAACATATACCTTGATTCAATTAAATAACAGAAGAACCAAATCATCTGTTAGATAAATGAGACAAATGTCTAAAGACCGGTCAAACTGTTATTTTAAAATGATTTGTAAATAAGAAATTGAAAAAATACATTTATTTTGAAAAGATTTGTTAATTGAATTTAAAGTTATTTCATGCATGAATTAAACACCTTAATAAGCCAACAATTGCTTTAAAACCACACTCTTTGCAACATACACCTTGACTCGATTAAATAACAAAACCGGATCAGAGGCAAATGTCTAGAGACCGGGCAAACTGTTATTTTAAAATTATTTGTAAATAAGAAATTGAAAAAAAAATTTATTTTAAAAAGATTTGTAAATTGAATTTAAAGTTTTTATGCATGAATTAAACACCTTAACAAGCCAACAATTGTTATTAAGTCACACTCTTTGTAACATATACCTTGATTTAATTAAATAATAGCAGAACCAAATCATCGGTTAGACAAATGAGACAAATGTCTAGAGACCGGTCAGACAGTTATTTTAAAATGATTTGTAAATAAAAAATTGAAAAAAAATTATGTTAAAAAGATTTGTTAATTGAACTTAAAGTTTTTTATGCATGAATTAAACACCTTAATAAGCCAACAATTGTTTTAAAATCACACTCTTTGTAACATATACCTCGATTCAATTAAATAACAGAAGAACCAGATCATCTGTTAGATAAATAAGACAAATGTCTAGAGACCAGTCAGACTGTTATTTTAAAATAATTTGTAAATCAGAAATTGAAAAAAAAATTTATTTTAAAAAGATTTGTAAATTGAATTTAAAGTTTTTATGCATGAATTAAACACCTTAACAAGCCAACAATTGTTATTAAGTCACACTCTGTGTAGCATGTACCTTGACTCGATTAAATAACAGTAGAACCAAATCATCGGTTAGATAAATGAGACAAATGTCTAGAGACCGGGCAAACTGTTATTTTAAAATTATTTGTAAATAAGAAATTGAAAAAAACATTATTTTGAAAAGATTTGTTAATTAAATTTAAAGTTTTTTTAGACATGAATTAAACACCTTAATAAGAAAACACTTGCTCTAAAGTCACACTCCTTGTAGCATATACCTTGATTCAATTAAATAACAGATCCGGATTATCGGTTAGACAAATGGAACAAATGTCTAGAGACTGGTCAAACTATTATTTTAAAATGATTTGTAAATAAAAAATTGAAAAATAAATATTTATTTTGAAAAGATTTGTTAATTAAATTTAAAGTTTTTTTAGACATGAATTAAACACCTTAATAAGAAAACACTTGCTCTAAAGTCACACTCCTTGTAGCATATACCTTGATTCAATTAAATAACGGCAGAACCAGATAATCTCATAGACAATGACAAAAATGTCTAGATCCCAGTTTTTGTAAGGATCCAGTCAAAAAACTGCTATTTTGAAAAGATTTGTAAATTGAATTTAAAGATACAAGAATAAACCAATAGTTGCTTGAAAGTCACCCTCTTTGTAACATATACCTTGATTTAATTTAATAAATGCAGGACCGAATAATTGCATGGGTAACTGACAAAAATGCATAGATTATGGTCAAACTGGAACTTTAAAAAGATATGTAAATAAGAGTTTGTACGGATTGTGTTATTTTCTATTGGAAAAATGTATGTAATAATCAAATTATTCAGTGGCGATATTAATATTGAAGAACTTGGCGAGAAATTGTTGCAGTATCAAGTAATTTAAAAGAGCAAAAATTTAACGTTGCCATCTGATATGCTGCAATTTATAAAGAGCACAAAAATAGTATCAATATTTCCAAATATATTATTATGAATATATATAACTTAGGCTGTATTAAATGTGGTGAAAGATCATTTTCAGTATAAATATATATAAAAAAAATTGTTTACGAAACTTACTGAATCAATCAAAATTAAATCAACCGTTTTATATATCAAACACTATGCTTTGGATAATTATTAATTATGATGAAATTATTGATAATTTTTCTGAATTAAAGACTAGAAAGCAGAATTTCTAAATAAAGTTTATTCATATTAATATTCTTATTTTTATTAGACATGTAATAAAATAAATTTTAATTTTTTTCTTAATTTACTGACAAACTGTTCAAACTCCTTGAAAGAAACTAAAATTTATAATTGTGTAGTGGTTCATAAATATGTCTATTTATACATTTACTGTATGTACATAAAACTCCATGTATTTTAATTAATTCATATCATTTTTTAATATCGTCTGTTTTGCATTTTGTTTTAGCTTTTTGGCAACTACTTTTTTTGTTGTGATCCGATACCAATAGTTGTGTATTAAATATTTTCATTAATAAAAATTAAGATTTGTTTTAGTTTTTCACATATTTCCGTTTTATATTATCATTTTAAATTTAGCGTGTGCTTTATTTCTTTTAGTAAATGGATGAGACCCTTAGAATAAAAAGTCTAGAGTTACAAAGAGTAACGCGACCTTGAATGACAGCCATATTTTTCCTGAAACTGCTCATTTTTCTTTATGAATCTGTTGAGTAGTGATTGGAAAGCAGTTTGGAAAACAACTCAGTGCTAGCTATCAGCTATCTCAGTAATTACACCGAAACTACAACTAATAAACTAACATAATATTTTAGTAAAAGCCTTCAATATTCTTTAATATATTACTGATACACTTTAGTGTTCTATCTAAAGATAAACGAATTATAAAGGTGATGAAATGCAAGTAGTGAAAATACAAGAAAACATAGACACACTTTACCTCGATAGATGGCGCTGATTAACGTTCGGTCGTAAGGAGGGGAATACGATCAACAAAAGTGAAGCACTCTTTTCAAACTATTATTTTATCCGAGGAAAAGTTGCTTTAGAAACAATTTTTATATTTGTTTATAATAATAAAGTGAAAATACTCGTTTCATACGAAGAAAAGTGAACATTTATGTAAACAGTTAGGATTCAACAGTTCGAATAAAAAATTCAGCCTGAAATAAAATGTTTGCGACTGAATTTTTTACTCCGAAGTATATATGATTATAAATAATAAATTGTTTTTTTAACCCTCTGAGGGGTACACACCGGAGAAAAAAAGTCTACAAAAATACGCTAAAGTTTTATTGTGTCAGTGACCAAAATTGTTCTATGATTTTTTACTTCACCCTTTGCCCCACCGTAGTTATTATCCCTCTACTTCCTGTTATAAATAGATATATAAATAGACATTATTGATTGTTAATTTTTAATACACATAAAGATCGTCAAGTCTCGAAGATTATCCCATAGGAAATAATGTATTCTAAAAGTACGAATAAAAATATTTTTTAAGAGAATTATTTATATTTTTTTTAGAATGTCATCCAAGATATTTCAGTGGTGCAAGTAGAGATATATCTGTTAACACAAACGAAATACTTCGAAATAGAAATTGACAAAGCCATAAGAAGCTATCAGCGTCTTTGTTCCTCAGGGAGAAGGGGTGCATCCCTCAATAAATGTCAGTCAAAGAAGGGTTCAGTTAATAAACAATCGACCTGACCCCCTCCTACTTCAAAACTCCATGGGGGAAAGCAATGTCAGAGATGTACAATACATCTATTTTCGGAACGATTTTGGAGGTTGAAAATTGTCTGTGACAGCCGGCGGAATTGTACGTGCAAACCGCTTAGAGGGTTAAAACTGTTGATTATTAAACTGTTTCTAAAATATTACTTTAAAATTTTATTATCATTATTATCGTTATTATTATTTTTATTTGAATGGGAGCAAAATAAGTAATAATATTCAATAAATTGAAAACTAAATATTTTAATAAATTCTTAGGGACTGTTTCACTGAAAAAAAAAGGAGAATATGTTAGGTAAGATTAAAATTTTAAGATTAAAAACTGAAACGGACAACTTCTCTCGTTCGGAGTGAATTCGCCTCGCTGAGCATTGCCATAGGTACCACGCTTACAATATAAAAACAATATCCTGGGGAAAAGTAAATTATAGCTAGCAAAAATAATTTTAAGATCTAATCAAAGCTAAATTAATGTTCTATTTTTGAGAAAGTTAATTTCAATTCCAATATGCCCCAAACATGTTTCTACTTACAGTCAGATCTATGGTTTGGAGTATTATCGTGTACTTTCTTGCTACATGAGGTATAATGGTACCGGAACATGCTGCTTAAAACCGATTCCGAACTGCTGTGAACATCCATGCCAGTGTAACGTATCCGGTCCCTATTTTAGGTGACACAATGAAGAAGCAGGTGTTTCTGGATTAAATGATTTATTTACACTTTGCAGCTATATACACATTTCTATATACACAAAATACAATTTCAGTTCTCAAGTATGAGATTCAACAGACGTAGGCCTGAATAGAGATGTACACAGTCCCTGCCGAATGGTTTGGTAATCGACAGAAGATAACAATTCTGTAGCTTTGCGTAAAAGTTCTCGGTAGTAATTATGTAGACAGTACACTCAATTAGACGAAAGTGTTTGAAGTAGCAATCTTTTTTATCTTCGAAGAAGATAAAAGAAAGTCTGAATTCCTAAGAGAAATACACAATCAATCCTGCATAAGGTCGAATTAAAAGAAAACCCAAGGTACAGGGTATCATTATCAATCTCAGAAAGAAATATATCCCAAGGTGGGATTTTCGCTAAGAAAAACTCTCCGATGGAGAGACTGGTCAAAACGACCTCTGAGTTAGCTGACTGCTAGCTAACTTTCAAAGAAGTGATCCCAAGGTGAGATTATCGCTAAGGAAACTCTCCGATAGAGACACTGGTCAAGGCGACCTCCGAATTAGCTGGTTGCTAGCTAACTAACTACTTCTTTAAAAAAATCTCCTCTCGTCTCTTTTTAGGGGAGGGGCCTCTAAGAAAGGGGGCCTCACCCACAATTTCATCATTGGATCATCTGGCGATGATCTCACCTTCAACCAACTGGATTGGTCTGGGCTAGACAATCACCGGCCGCAAAACCGGTAGTCTCTGGAATTTCGTGTCAGCGAAGATCCAACGTCGCGGAGTTCCCTTGTGGTTCCGATGATCATCTTTCTGTCTGTCAGACTGGGCCCCTGACCATTTGGTCTGTTGTTTCGCTACTGTAGAACACAAAAGTCTAGACATCGTGGTGCCGGGGAAAACAACGTCTTTGTCTCCACATAAGCGAAGTCTATTTCTCAAAGCAAAGTCTTTGATGTAGGCACACCGTTAAGGCACGCCGTTACACCAGCAGTGGGATTCAAACCTAAGAACTACGGTTCCGAAGAACAGTGCCTGATTTCAAGTACTTAACTAGAAAAATTGACTGTAATATCTTGTTTACTAACAACAAGCTTATTATTTCTAGTATTTATTTGTGTTGACAAAATGGTACAAATGCTCAGCTTAGGTGTCCAGATAAAATATATAACTTAAACAGTTTGGTTTAAAGATTAATAATGTATAAAGAATAGTCTATCTCGTGCTGCTTATCAAGATCTGATTTTATACTCTGTAATTTCTCTGTGAGTGTTGCACTCAGTGAAGCCTTAAAATTTACTGTACTAGAGCCTATTTTGCGTGCTTCTATACGGCATATATTATTTTTACTGATTTATTACATAGTTTTTTGTTATGTCTGCGTATGGATGTTACGCTTCATCCTCCTTGAAAATTAGCTTCTTCGTGATGGTAAAACATGTTAAATCTTCCTTGCAAACCCAAAATAAATATAGTCTCTTTTAAATGTGGGGCATCAAGCATATCTTGTGAAGGCGAGAAGAATCTTAATCGATTTATTTCGATACATAGATCATAAAGATAACAGTCATTTTCGAGACAAACGTTAAAGAAACAAAGACAAACGTTAAAGTCATAAAATGTTTGTTGTGCAATTTTAAAGTAAGGGGTTGGTGAAAGAAACAGCTTGAGATCTGTATTAAGTTCCCAACAAACGTTAAAGAAACTAACATACTTCCCGTCATATAACAGGATCATTTAAAATATATTTTTTTAATTTTTAATTTTCCTGAACTGCAAAGTACCCTATGAGGCAGGTAAAAAATGGTTTGTTTTTTATCTGAAAATAATATGGTACATGCTCAATAATTGGTTTATATTCATACTTCTCTAAAGTCTTCCGACACTGTGAATGCAGTTCAGAATCACATTGAATTCATTTAGTCAAACCATGTGGTTATGCATAAAACACAAACACACAAACTAAGAAACTTTTTAATTTTCAAAGATATATAACTTAAAAGGTAAATATTTATTAGTCTGACAATAGACTTTTATACTTTTATGAAAAGAATTTGTTATTAATATCGCTAATAAAATTTTCATTGAAAAAAAATCGATGATTAAATTTAAAATTATCCCATATGTACCTAATCTATTATTTAACCCAAATATAGAAGAAAATTATTTACGTCATATCTAAGTTCAGTGATAAAACGTATGAAAATAATACAGACGATATTTAAATAATTTAAAATAAGAAATGATTAAATGAGATGGTTAAAGAAATGACGCCTTAATGCTAGAAAAAACGTTATTTTTACCTATTTATTATGTGATAAATTTATAAATTTTATCGCCTGCTCCTAAAAGACGACAGTAATTTTTGCTGCGATATGATGCATATTTATACCAGTTTATTTTAGAATCGGATCGATAGTTTACGGGATGATAAACTTTACTCGCTTTGAGTTTTGCTAAAGTCTAGCTCATCAAGAATCTAATATGGATGCCTCTATCCATTCCAGGTCCAATCGCTTCATAAATTCGAGAACAGACAAACAGATATCTTAGGCTATTATTGTATAGGGGATTATTCTACATAAAAGTAAATCATCATAAAACCTACTGCTGCCAAAAACCTCTACATTTCGTCTTATTCCTTGGGATGGTAAAACCTGTTAAATCTTCCTTGCAAACCCAAAATAAATATAGTCTCTTTTAAATGTGGGGCATCAAGCATATGTTGTGAAAGCGAGAAGAATCTTAATCGATTCTTTTCGATATATAGATCGTAAAGATACAGTAATTTTCGAGTAGAATTACGCAAGAAACAAAGACAAACGTTAAAGCCATAAAATGTTTGTCCTGCAAGTTTAAAGTAAGGGGTTCGAGAAAGAAATTGTTTGAGATCTGTAGTAAGTTTCCAACGAACACTAAATAAACTAGCATATAGCCCGTCATATGACGTGATCAGTAAAATTTTTAATTTTCCAGAATTGTAAAGTACCCTATGAGGCAAATAAAAAAATTGTTTGTTTTTTGGCTGAGAATAATATGGTACATGCTCAATAATTTGTTTATCTTCATACTTCTCTAAAGTCTTCCGATACTGTGAATGCAGTTTAGAATCACATTGAATTCATTTATTCAAACCGTCTGGTTATGTATAAAAAACAAACACACTAACGAACAAACTTCTTAATTTTCAAAGATATATAACTTAAAACTTAAATATTTATTAGTCCGTGAAATAGGCTCCTAGACTTTTATGAAAATAATTCGTTGTTAATATAGCTGATAAAATTTTCTATGCAGCAAAAAGTAATCGATGATTAAATTTTAAACTATCACATGTGTATCTAATCTATTATTTAAGCCAAATATAAAAGAAAATTATGTACTTAATATCTAATTTCAGTGATAAAACGTATGAAAATAATGCAGACGATATTTAAATAACATAAATAAAAATAATTAAATGAAATGGTTAAACGAATGACGTCTTAATGCTAGAAAAAATGTTATTTTTAACTATTTATTATGTGATAAATTAATAAATTTAATCGTCTGCTATTAACAATTAAATGCTCGAAAAGGGGGAAGCGGGGAGTTACGAACGTTTTAAAGACGACAGTATTTTTCGCTGTGATATGATGCATATTTATACCAGTTTATTTTAGAATCGGATTGTATTGTCTCTTTTAAATGTGGGGCATCAATCATACCTTCTGATATCGAGAAGAATCTTAATCGATTTTTCTATACGTAGATCGTAAAGATAATAGTCATTTTCGAGTAGAATTATGCAAGAAACAACGACAAACGTTAAAGTCATAATATTTTTGTCGTACAATTTTAAAGTAAGGGCTTGAAGAAAGAAATTGTTTTGAAATCTGTAGTAAGTTTCCAACAAACACTAAAGGAATTATTCTACATAGCAGTAAATCACTATAAAACTTATTACCACCAAAAAGTCTACATTTCGGTTTATTCCTCGTGACGGTAAAACATGCTACATCTTCCTTGCAAACCCAAAATAAATATCGTTTCTTTTCACACATTGTATGCGGGTACATTTCGCAGCGGAATTGTACCGAGAGAGGACGTTTTGGGCATAAATTTAGTCATTCAGTTAAATCTCAATAGATCGAAAATTATTTAATTTTTTAACCAATTTTTCGTATTTTAGATTGAAATATATAAACAGATATATATAAATAGAAATATATAAATAACAAGCCTAAGATTTTTGTAAACAAGACATATATTTTTTAGTGGATAAATTTATAATAGTATCGTACATATGAAAAATCAAATAGAAATAGTAGTATGTAGTTTTAATGTTTTCCTTAAACAAAACATATAATTTTTAGTCAAATTATAATGTTATGTATAAAAAATAAAAGAAATAGTATATTATTATAATTATTTTCATATTATTAAAAATGGGCTTCGAACCGTAATTTTTTTTGTTCCGGTTTTCGTTCCGGTTCAACTAAAAAATTAATATCGGTTCAGTTCCGGTTTTCGCTCCGCCAAAAATAACTGTTTTCGTTTCAGTTCCAAATGAATAATTTCATTTTATGTATATTCTTATTTGTACTAAAAATATAATTCTATCATAAACAAAAAATGTAATTCTATCAAAATTTAGAAGATTTTATTCTTTTTTTAATTGGTACACTATGTGAATTGATACAAACAGCAGGTACGATAAGAGCGGCGAGCATTGGCATTGTTATCCATTATCAAAATCGCATTTGACAACTAGGTTCATGATTACCCACATTCGTCGTTTGACTCTCACATCGTGCACTTGGCCTTGCAATAATTATGTAAAAAATATATTATTTATTTAACATATGAAAATTGCCTCTAATTATTAATATATCTTCTAACGTGGTTTCACTGAGATTACTTCTGTTGTCTCGGCGAATAAATTTCAAACCTGAAAACGCTCTTTCAACACTAACTTGTGTAGCTATATATATAACCACCATTGCAATATTATACAAGTGCGGATATGTAATTATAAAGTTCCGTTAAATTAGAAAATATTGATTAGTTGGTAACAGTAACAAAATGACTGAAAGATATATCGAACCGAAATAAACCGATATTTTTTTCGGTTCAGTTCCGGTTTTCGTTCCGACCAAAATAACGGTTTTTTCCGGTTTTCGGTTCAGTTCCGGTTCGAAGCCCTGGAAAACTAGAGCCTAAATTTTTTTTACAATCTATGTAGTATCAAGAAATACCTTTAGTTAAAATGCTCAAGAAGAACATTTCTTTCAATTTTGTTGTGTATATAAATAAAATAATATTATATATTTATAAATAATAATATATTATATTTTATATAAATTGTATATCAGTGGCGTGCGGTCCATATGTGCAGGGTGTGCACTGCACACCTAGCAAAATTATGAGAGACAATAATTTTCTGCACCTATGTCTACCTATCTTTATATGGTATATAATAAATATTATTTATAATATATTCAAATATGTTGATTTGCTTGCTTGTATTCTCGCAGTGCGTGCGGTACTAGGTGCTGCACCACGTAGCGCGTTCAAAAGCAAAAACATAAGAAATTTTTATGTGTACGCACTGCGCACTAATAGAAAATCACGCTTTATATGTATGGGCTACTGGAGAAGCACAGCATACTATAGCACTGAGGCAAGTGCAGCTATTTTTCCTGCACTTGGCATTCAGACAAGGACTACTTATAGTTATTAGTGCGGTTTTATTTTGTTGTATTAGAGCTTGCTAAAACGCTTTTGGTTTTTAACTGATTAACTGGCCATACGATTTTGCAGACGGTTAATGTTTAAATTTATATATTGTAAGATTTTGTTTTCATGGAAATATAAAAGAAGTATTTCATCAATATAAAGGGAAATGTTTTAGTGTGGTAAAGTAATTTCGGTGATGTATTATATTTATTGAAATAATTCGCTGAAAAACAATTTTGTTTTGTTAGACAAAAAAGAAACGAATTCTAACAGAACAGTCCAAATTTTACCATTCATTGTGTTTTACAGACAGTATATAAGTTATATCTGTAACACCATATCCCTGGTTTTGTTTTTAAAAATTGTGAAGATGTTTTTCGCAGAATATATGATTTCCAAATGTTAAAAACAATTAATAAATATAATTTAATCCACTGACCGAACGAGAAACAGTTCGTTCTATTGCGCCAGCGTGCAGTGAAATCCTCTGCACGTGGACTAGACTTTCGGTTTGTCGGCACCAATGAGCATCCTGATGAGGCACCGCAGCGGCGGGCGCCGTGTGGTGCTACGTTTGCTGAAAATATAAGTTTTTCGTGGAAATATAAGCTTTTCGTTATTTTATTAGTAATACGGATAGACGTATGGATTTTGTGTACAAATGAATAATAAACGTTAAGTGTTTAATGTACATTTTTATGGTTTTATTATTATTGTTGTTGCTCTCTGCACACCTATATATGATATATATATATATATATTTATATTATATATATATATATATATATATATATATATATATATATATATGCAGATTGAACCTGTATACATCACACAAGAATGCAAAAACAGCTCTTTAAATTCCACTAGTTTTAAAACTCTATGAATGTTATTCTCATAAGAGAGATTCTTCCTGCGGTTTCTAGAAATACATTTGTATCACATCTGTCAAAGTTTTAACAAAATTTACATGTCTACGTATTATTTTTTCTTATCTCAAGAGGGAGCAATCAGGGAAAAGCTTCTATGGACATTAAATTACACAGTCCTCCAGAGATAAAGAACTTTCGTCACCCCTTTAGAAAGAAAACTTCTCAAAGAAAATGAATCACTTCGAGCACAGTAGTCTATATAGTATGTTATGAATTAGCAGTAAGTTGTATATAAGATTAATGAAATATCAATCACTACGATGGTCAGCAAGTAGA
>CM063506.1:29191964-29209464 GCA_032207245.1 Pardosa pseudoannulata
TCACACAAGAAATCCGTGATTTCTTCATCGGGAAAAGAATTCGTATATTAAATCCATTGGATTTTCAACGCGTAAAGGTTGACATGGGATAAGACCACAAGACCTCTCATATATGATTTATTGCGGTTTTTATCACCTGAATTTAAATAGCTACTTTATCACACATAACCTTTAAAAAGTTTCACATTCACCGGATTTTTATCACCTAAATCTAATGAAAGAAACTATGAATTATTTATAATGGGAATAAAATTTGTATCATCAATTTATGAGCAATCTCTTGTTTGTAATTTGCATAAAATATTTTACGCTTTGTGAATTTTGTTTTGAGTGAATGGATTACAGAATAATATCTTTGGCGTCATAGCGTTTTGTGAGCTGCAGATTTAGAGAATGACTGATAGGTAAACTGAAGAGCATGACGCATCGGGAAAGCAGAGAAACGTAGAGTGATGTAGCTGTCATGGTTTTACAATCAATTTTCCACAGATTATGGTTAGTAAACCATAAAGCATGGGTAAAGTTGTCGAAAAGTTAAAAGCTAACAAACCACTATTGGGTTACCTTAACACTGCCTAATAGCTCACTTTCTTCGTTGAAAATACATATATAATGAAAACTTCAATTAAAGAATCTATAATTTCGTTGAAATGTCTTAGCTGACAATGAATCTTTGTATTTTCGATTTTTCTGGAGAAAGAACCCCTATATAATAATAGCCTAAGTTATATGTCCGTCTGTCCTCGAATTTATGAAGCGGTTGGACCTGGAATGGATAGAGGCATCCATATTGGATTCTTGATGAGTTAGGGTTAGCAAAATTCAAAGCAAGTCTTTAAAACATTCGAAATCCACCCCTACTCCCCCTTTTCGAGCATTTAATGACATTATTTCGAGCCCTATTTTCCCCTGTTAAGAGCAGGCTATTAAGATTATCACATAAATAGTTAAAAATAACATTTTTCTAACATTATGACATCATTTCTTTAACCATAACGGCTAACCGTGATTAACCTGTGTTAAAAAAGGATAATTATGCCCCACCATTGTTGGGCGCCATGGTGGGACTAATCGTGATCGACTTTGGTGAGATCGGTCCTTAATCATTTTCTTATTTTAAATTATTTAAATGTATCTGCTATTTTTTCACCACTTTTAATGAACTAGATATTACGTTAATAATTTTCTTTTATATTTGGCATAAATAATACATTAGGTACATATGTGATAGTTTTAAATTTAGTCATCGATTATTTTTTGATGCAATGAAAATTTTATCACCAGTATTAACAACAATTTATTTTCAGAAAATTCTAGGAGTCTATTTCACGGACTAATAAATATCTAGCTTTTAAGTTACATATCTTTGAAAGTTAAGAAGTTTGTTCATTTGTGTGTTTGTTTTCTATGCATAAACACAGGGTTTGACTAAATGAATTAAACGTGATTCTAAACTGCAGTCACAGTATCGGGATACATTAGAAGAGTATGAAGATAAACAAATTGTTGATCGTGTACCAGATAATTATCAGCCAAAATACAAACTGTTTTTTTACTCGCCTCATAGGGTACTTTACAATTCTGGAAAATTAAAAATTTTACTGATCCCGTCATATGACGGGCTACTCGCTAGTTTCTTTAGTGTTTGTTGTAAACTTACTACAGATCGCAAACAGTTTCTTTTTTCAACCACTTACTTTAAATTTGTATAACAAAAATTTTATGACTTTAGCGTTTGTCGTTGTTTCTTTCGTAATTCTACTGGGAAATGATTGTTATCTTTACCATCTATGTATCGAAAAAATTCGATTAAGATTCTTCTCGCTTTCAAAACATATGCTTCATGCCCTACATTTAAAACAGACAATATTTATTTTACGTTTAAAAGGAAAATTTAACATGTTTTACCATCACGAAGAAGTGATGGTAAGTAAACAAATTATTGAGCTTGTACCAGATAATTCTCAGTCAAAAAACAAACCATTTTTTCACCTGCCTCATAGGGTACTTTACAATTTTGAAAAATAAAACATTTTACTAATCCCGTCATATGACGAGCTATATGCTAGTATATTAATAACCCTGCTCTTGTCAGTTGTATGTAACAAAAACC
Organism: Pardosa pseudoannulata; assembly: GCA_032207245.1. Lineage (NCBI taxonomy): Eukaryota > Metazoa > Arthropoda > Arachnida > Araneae > Lycosidae > Pardosa > Pardosa pseudoannulata. Next base: position 29,194,078 of record CM063506.1, read on the forward strand.
AAAGACTTAAAAATCGTCACATTACATGAATTAGAAATAGTGAAAACGTCTGAATTTGAAAATTTTCATGTATATGAACTATTTGCAAAGGTAATCACGTAATTATCTCATTTTTAACACGTTTAATAAACCATAAACATTCATTTTAGTTTCCTATCTCAACAAAACTGCATAAGTTTTGGCTTTGATCTCATTTTATTTCTTCCTACTACAGGTGTTCATAAAACCTGTTCAAAAACCTTGAATTAAATTCTATTTCAATTATGCTAGCATAAATTACTTTATGGATATATTTCATTAAATTTTGTTAAATGTCTATGATATTTATTGAAATTACTTTTACATATTTTATCCTTAACTTCTAATTACCTTTTTTAATTATTTTTTGTTTAAACATCCTCTTTAAAATCCACATTTTATATATGATAATACTTTTTAATGCGTAACAAACACCTCCTTTGTGTCAGTAGCTCTTTTCTTCACCTTTTTGACGCCTTATAGCGGGAATTATTCATGAGCCCATGATTTTGCGTAGGTGGGTCACATGACCGTCACATATATATTCTTCCCAGATACCTTGAGAGACATCCTTATGATGACTGCGTGATAAAGGGATTATTACTGTGTGCATATCCCATAGCCGTATTAATAAACAGAAACGACTAAAAAAGCAAAATAATATTTAAAACCGAATAAATGGGAAAAGATAAAATAGCACTATTTAAGTCATTTTCATGATATTCTATTAGAATTTTCAACTCTGAAGCTTCAAAGATGAATAGAATGAATACTTATTCATTTAGAATAGCTAGATTTTTGTAAACTTACAAAGAGTTTAAAAATATTTTTAAGTATTGATAAGGTAAAAATAGAAGAAAAATTAAAAATTAATGCACTAGCAACATTTTAAGAATTAACCCATATTGTACCACACCAACTAAATATTTCTGTAAGTTATTAAAACTTAATCCATATCATTAATATGGTGTAACTAAGTATATAAAACCAAAATTTTGAAAAAATATTTTTAATTTTTTATGTAATTGGCTGTCCTATAAATAGGACAACGGTCCATTACACTACTAAAACTTAACAAATATCACTTACATTGCATTAGGCTGATTCATAGATAAAATGTTGGGAAACAGTCAAAACAAAGTCCAACATTACATTTTAAGCATACTGTTGTAGGTTTTCTCTTGCAGTTATTGAACTGGCAGTAAGAGAGTAAGTTTATCTTGCAAAATATCTCCAGTTTTCTGAATAGAATAGACATCTATTTACCCCTTGTTGTGTCCAGGTGTGTGAACAGGTGTTTGAACTGGTTTTCATTGAAAGATAAGAAAATAATGTGCTCTATCAATGCAATATCGAATTCATAGAAAAATAATCGGGATTGGACCGTCGTCTTAATTTTAGGGCACCTTTTTTATACTTACAAAATACACATGTAAAATATATTTTTCAACAAAAACTTTCAGCTACATTATTAGCTCTGTTTTTAAACTAAAAGTAACCTCCACAATGTTTAAATAATAATAATAATAATGAATATAAAATTAAAGATTAAAAAATGACAATTTTTAAGAGGTAGCTGAAAATAAATTTTACAATACAATATAATTTGATTTCTCAGTTTTTTTGTTACTATGCTAAAGTGTGTCTATTTTAAAGGTGTTAAAATAAAATCCACTCAGAAAATATTTATAACTTTATTATTAAATGGACTTTTATTTGCTGTCCTGTTTATAGGACAGCGGTCCAATATGGGTTAATTACAATATTTTGAGAGTTTATCCTGAATATATGATAGAAAAAAAATGTTTACATATTTTCTCACTATATATGGTAGTAGGGGGCAGACCAGTTTTTTGCCAAGGGCGCCCTGTATTTATGTTCAGTACGGCTCAAGAAGTTTCAACCCCACCCCCATCCAAAAACAAAGATGAAAAATGATGCCTTCTTTAGACTTTATTGCAAAATAGTGTAATTTTACAACGCTGATTACTTATTCTTATTACCATGAATTGCCTTCACTAAAGGCTCAGATATGTGGGAACCTGTTACCCTTAATGTAGTACTAGCACAAATAAAACAGAATCAAAACTTTTCCCTTTATAATATATCTACCGAAAGTCCTGTCAAAACAATCATATCTACCTGTGTTTAATCGTATACTCGTTACCACAAATCACTACACAGTGTAATCCTTCTTTAAAAAATATATACTCCTATCCCTTATATAATAATAGCCTAAGTTGTCTGTCCACGAATTTATGAAGCGGTTGTACCTGGAATGGACACAGGCATCCATATTGAATTTTTTATGAGTTAGGGTTAGCAAAATTCAAAGCGAGTTCGAAATCTAACTCATCCCACCTCCTTTTCGAGCATTTAGTGCTATTATTTCAAGCCTTATTTTCCCTTTTATTCTATACTAAATTCATTATTGATAGGATGGCGAGGGCGGAGAGTAATATTGAAATTTCTGGACTGTTTTTACTTAACGCTTATATATTCTAACCATCTCCTTTACCACGTTTAAGCTGGCACATGGGGTAGAGTGTCTGCCTATTTGATCGTCGTACTTCTCGGGTTGATGGTTCTGTACCCGATGTAGCCGAATTTTTCTAAATGTCTAATTAATTTAAAAATTTCTGCTTTTTCTTTTGAATTCTTATTCCTAAAGTTGTTTTATTATTTTTAAAATAAATTTTTACCATTCTTCAGATTTTTATGATTTTTATTATTTTTATTTTATTAAATTCAGGTATTACCATTATTATATCAAGCCCCATTTTAAGAGAGGCGATTAAATGTATCAATTTATCACACAATAAATAGATAAAAATAACAACTTTTTTTTCTAGCATTAAGACGTCATTCCTTTAACCATTTCATTGAATCATTTCTTATTTTAAATTATTTATTTATCGTCTGCATTATTTTCATACGTTTTATCACTAAACTTAGATATTACGCAAATATTTTTCTTAAGGTAATATTTTGTGGCAAAATAATTCTCAGTCAAAAAAACAAACCATTTTTTACCTGCCCTATAGGGTTCCAATTCTGAAAAATTAAAAATTTTACTGATCCCGTCATATGACGGGCTATATGCTAGTCTTATATAATATACTTGCACTGGCTGGCATTGCAATTAAATCCAAGAAAAATAATAATTATAATTTGTTTCAGTTTTCCAAACTACTGGATGATAAAGAATTAATTTTGTAAAATATTTTTATACAATTTTTTCTGAGAAAATAAGTATTTTACAAATACGAGACAAAATGCCGGCTCTGAACTATGCCGCCCTGGATAGGGGTCGGGTTAGGTCGACCTTAGGAACGCCCCTGTTGGAACAGGGGCACCTCTACAGGTACACAAAAGGAAAACGGTGAAAATAACAAACCATTTTTTCACCTGCCTCATAGGGTACTTTACAATTCTGAAAAATTAAAAATTTTACTAATCCCGTCATGTGACGAGCTATATGCTAGAGTATTAATAACCCTCTCACATGTCAGTTGTATGTAACAAAAACGAAAGACTTTGAAAATCGTCACATTACATGAATTACAAATAGTGAAAATGACTGAATTTGAAAATTTGCATGTATATGAACTATTTCCAAAGGTAATCACGTAATTATCTCATATTTAATACATTTAATAAACCATAAACATTCATTTTAGTTTCCTATCTCAACAAAACTGCATAAGTTTTGGCTTTGATCTCGTTTTATTTCTTCCTACATCAGGTGTTCATAAAACCTGTTCAAAAACCTTGAATTAAATTCTGTTTCAATTATGCTAGTATAAATTACTTTATGGATATATTTCATTAAATTTTGTTAAATGTCTATGATATTTATTGAAATTATTTTTACATATTTTATCCTTAACTTCTAATTACCTTTTTTTATTATTTCTTGTTTAAACATTCTCTTTAAAATCCACATTTTATATATGATAATACTTTTAAAGGCGTAACAAACACCTCCTTTGTGTCAGTAGCTCTTTTATTCACCTTTTTGACGCCTTATAGAGGGAATTATTCATGAGCCCTTGATTTTGCGTAGGTGGGTCACATGACCGTCACATATATATTCTTCCCAGATACCTGGAGAGACATCCTTATGATGACTGCGTGATAAAGGGATTATTACTGTGTGCATATCCCATAGCCGTATTAACCCTCTAAGCGGTTCGCACGTACAATTCCACCAAACCAATGACGTCTTCAAAACGTACAATTTTCGACCTTCCAAAACGCTCTGAAAATGGATGTAATGTACATTTTTGCCAGTGCTTTCCCCCATGGAGTTTTGCGGTAGGAGGATCAGATCGATTGTTTAGGAACTGCACCCCTCTTTGACTGATATTTATTGAGAGATGCACCTCTACCCCCTGAGGCACAAAGACGCTGATAGCTTTTCATGGCTTTGTAAATCTCTGTTTCGAAGTATTTCGTTTGCGGTGACAGATGTATCTCTAATTGCACCATTTAAATATCTTCGATGACTTTCGTAACAAAATATAAATAAGTCTCTCAAAGAATATTTTATTTGTACTTTTAGAATCCAGTATTTCTTATGAGATGATCTTCGAGACTTGGCGAGCTTTATGTGTATTAAAAATTAACAATCTATAACATCTATTTATATATCTATTTATAACCGGAAGTAAAGGGACAATAACGAGGGTGGGTTTCCCGTATTCCATTCTAGTCGACAAAGGGTGAAGGAAAAAATCATAGAACGTTTTGGCCACTGACACAGTAAACCTTTAGCGTATTTTTGGGGACTTTTTTCCTCGATGTGTTCCACTCGGAGGGTTAATAAACAGAAACGACTAAAAAAGCAAAATAATATTTAAAACCGAATAAATGGAAAAAGATAAAATAGCACTATTTAAGCCTTATTCACGATATTCTATTAAAATTTCCCAACTCTGAAGCTCCAAAGATGAATAGAATGAATACGTTTTCTTTAGAATAGCTAGATTTTTGTAAAAGTAATGAGATATACAAACTATGAGAGACTAAGCATATTAATATTGATACAATGTAACAATCAATGAGATAAAACATCATTTCATGAATAATTTTTATTGTGTTGAACCTAGATTTTTCATTTATTAAAAAAGTCTTCAAAATAGATGCACATAATTTTTATTTCTAGTTCAAATGAACAAAATTTGATAAAAAAAGAGTACTATAAACTTTTTTATGCTTGTAACATTAGAGTCTTGTGCTCTAATTTATTATAATCATGTGACTTTTAATAACCAAAAAGAAATACAGTGCACTCCGCTTAATGCGATTGCGGTTAATGTTATTAATCGCTTATTGTTATCAAAAACACTTGGTCCTTATTTTCTCTATTCACTTGTACGATAGAATTATCGTTTTATATGATTATTACATCAGTTTATGTTATCAGTTTCGAACCTAATTTTAACTGGCAAAGGAATATTCAAAATGTATTCAGAAGGAACCCATCCTTTCTTTTCCTTCGCTGTTGTTTGAATTTTTGAAAATACTCCCTCTTCTAACTAGGGAAATGGGTAATGAACAAAGAGTGGGGTATTACACGTTCCTTAAATTTTTCAGAAATACGCAGATATTACTGGTGGTCAATGGTTATCAGATAAGCAGAAGGCAACACATTCTTATCAGAACTGAGAAGGAACGTATTTACATTTTATGCCTTGCTCGCTTACATGCAGCTTGTCGATATGGAAGCCAGAAAGCGAAATGATTTAACTTTAAAACATAAGATCGAAATTTTAAATCGATATGACAGGTTTATTATGATTACGAATAATTTATCAATGAGTTCTTAGGAAATATATGTATATATAAAATATATATATATATTATATATATATATATATAATATATATATATATATATATATAATATATATATTAATATATATATATATAAAATATATATATGTATATATATGTATATTTATATATATATATATATATGTATATAAAATGTATATAAGTGTATATATATATATGTATATATATATGTATATATATATACATATATATAACAAATACATATAATATATTATATATATATTTATATATACATACATATAAATATATAAATATATATTATATATATATACATATATATACATATAAATATATAAATATATATTATATATATATACATATATATACATATAAATATATATATATATATATATATATACATATATATACATATATATACATATATAAATATTTATATATATATATACATATATATACATATATACGCTTTGTGCTTGGGTGCATTAACTGTCCACTATATTACGAATAAATTAACTTGAATTGACTGAATCTTTAAGAAGCACAAATCCGTTAATGCCACTTTATTCAATACTCAGTCCCTTGTCATAAAATATGGAACAAAGTATTATTTACTTATTGGCCTATGAATAATTTCTGAAAGTTGAAATCGAAATGTCAGTGTCATAATCTGCGGTGAAACTGGCAGTTCCAACGAAATAAACAAACCTAAACGTTAGTTTTCCCATTTGGTGTAGTATCAGCCTGGGATCACCTATCACCAACCTGTGCAGTATACATATAGCGTGCAGGAAAATAACAAAAGCTCAGTTGTCTGTCAAGAGCAACCTCTCTCTCTCTCTCTCCTCACACCTTGGTGCCTTAGGGTAGAATATTCACACAAACCGGCATCACTTACCAACCACTCAAGACTCTTTGTTTTTGTTAAAGTCACGGTTACTTTTCCCAACACAAGCACAAAAAAAATTTACGCCACGCTGACGGGGAAATTAAAAATAAAGCATCAAAAGAATCCGTCACTCGGGGTGGTTGGAACAAAACGAGAGGCGGACAAATATCCGAGATCTATTTCTCGGAATGCTCTTGACACCTTAATTGCGGGGCGGGGCCGGACCCGCTGAAGAGGGGCCCCAGCCTTGACGATCGAAACGTTAATTAACCAGTTTCTTTAATCAAAAGCCATTCTCTATCTCTGCCGCAAAAAAAGAAATGCAGAATTAAAAAAAGGAACCCAGAGAAAGAGAGCCCATCATGATTGGAATTTTCTGCAAAGGTTGCACCTGCAAACATGGCCTTGCGCCTATAATTATCGCGCATATAGGAATAATCATTCGAATTTCTATCTCTCTCTCTCCAAATGAATCCTAATTAGGCTGTCTCTTGCAAAAGCAAAGAACCAAAGCACGTTCGGCCTGATCGGGAAATAATTGCTTTTAATTGCTTTTTCTACCTTTCCCACTAGGGGAGTTTCGTAATGAGATAATGCGGGCTTTTGCACTGATAGCTTAGGAACCATTTTGCGGTGAAGAGGAGTTTCCTCGCGTTATCGTGTCCTGAAACTAGTTATTCACAGTTTCGCCACACACAGCACAAATGGAACCTTAAGCGCCCCTTTTAAGGAGACGGATGGATAAATAGGTTTCGTTTATGTCATACGTCATAGTCAGAACAGAAATAATTCGCATCTACATATCTCTGATCATTCAAAATTTTAGCTATCTTCTTCTATGTACCATTCATTATCCCTTACATTCTACACTTCAATAAATAGCACACAGGGATTTAATCGAATACCTATGATTCACAATATGATTGTTGAATGTATACCACACAAATATCAAATATGTTTTCATATGGTCACTGTCATTTTTGAAATCATGAGCCACTACTTCAATTACGATATACTGGTAGAGATAGCTATTTACTCAATATATACCCCTTCTATCCAATATACATTGACAAGTATTCCTATTCCAAGCTCAATTTAATAGACTGGATATTCCTTCTCTATTATAACAGTCGCAAACTGTGTCTGTTTTAATTACTTCCACTTTATGATCTACCTGACTTTAAAATCTTTTATTTACTTAATAAATACCCCTTCTTTCCAATATACATTGGCAAGTATTCCTTGCTCATGCTCAATGTAATAGACTGGATGATAATCCTTCTCTAAATTACAATCCAAAGCTGTGTTTTTTAATTACTTCCACTTTATGATCTAGCTGTCTTTGAAATCTTTTATTTACTTAATATATACCCCCTTCTTTCCAATATAAATTGGCAAGTATTCCTTGCCCATGCTCAATTTAATAGACTGGATATTCCTTCTCTATTATAACAGTCCCAAACTGTGTCCGTTTTAATTACTTCCACTTTATGATATAGCTGGCTTTGAAATCTTTTATTTACTTAATATATATCCCTTTTTTCCAATATACATTGGCAAGTATTCCTTGCTCATGCTCAATGTAATAGACTGGATGATATTCCTTCTCTAAATTACAATCCAAAGCTGTGTTTTTTAATTACTTCCACTTTATGATCTAGCTGTCTTTGAAATCTTTTATTTACTTAATATATGCCCCTTCTTTCCAATATAAATTGGCAAGTATTCCTTGCCCATGCTCAATTTAATAGACTGGATATTCCTTCTGTATTGTAACAGTCCCAAACTGTGTCCGTTTTAATTACTTCCACTTTATGATCTAGCTGTCTTTGAAATCTTTTATTTACTTAATATATGCCCCTTCTTTCCAATATAAATTGGCAAGTATTCCTTGCTCATGCTCAATGTAATAGACTGGATGATATTCCTTCTCTATAATTACAATCCAAAACTGTGTCTGTTTTAATTACTTCCACTTTATGATCTAGCTGTCTTTGAAATCTTTTATTTACTTAATAAATACCCCTTCTTTTCAATATACATAGGCAAGTATTCCTTGCTCATGCTCAATGTAATAGACTGGATGATATTCCTTTTCTATTATAACAATCCAAAACTGTGTCCGTTTTAATAAAATCCACTTTATGATCTTGCTGTCTTTGAAATATTGCATTCCTCTGACCTACACAGTCCTTTAAGACGTTTTCTCCAAATTTTCTCGAGGTGTCACACTGACGTTCTGTCCTTGTTTAGAAGTGTTAATACTAGATTTACCGGACAAGTCAAAATGACTGTTTTTGAAATTTCAATAATTTCCAAATTTCTTTCCTATCCTAAATTCTCTTAAAATGTTATGTTAGAAAAGAAAATGTTACATGAAGTAGTAATTTTTAATTGAAATTGCAAAACTAGTAATTTTGACTGTTCCGGTAAATCTAGTATTAAATTACAGAAAACCTCATAGCCATTGAACATGGTGAGACAAAAATACTTCTATAAGCAAAGTTTTACTTTCATTTCCTCTTGTTGAACTTATACCAAGACTAGAATATCGAGTCAAAACTCTGACCTATATTCAAGTTATATTTTTTCTTTTCTTCTTTCGGCACCCTGGCGAAAGCTATTGTACCATTCTATATGAAACAAAATTGTTAATCCCAACCTGCATTAAAGATGTTTTTGAAGTAAACAAACTCTGATAGCCTTTTAAGTATGAAGTAAATATCCTAATAAGTATGAAATCACGTTTTAAAAAAAGATTTCTTATTCATAATTTTATTTAAATAAAATCATTTTTTAATTTCAATTCTGATTTTAAAGAAATATGGTCTGTTTCAATTTCCAAAGCCATTAAATACTTCATTCCTCTGACCTTGATTTTGACCTTGCAGAACTTATAACAAGCCTCAATCTTTGTATATCGGGTTATTCCAAGTTTCATTAACATTATTTAATAATACCTAGATATCAATGAAACAGAGTATTCACAGTTGTAATTATCCGAGTCTAAAAAAATATTTGTTGACAAAATGATCCTTCAAGAATCAAAGTAAAAGATAAATAATAAATAAAGTAGCTTATTGTCAAGCTGTTAATTGCTTTTTCTTGATTTTCATAGTTCGATTAACGTTTAAGTATCAATTTTTACCTTGATTATTAAATAAGAACTAGTTATTAATTAGCTAGAACAGCTTTTTATTAATTCTCAGAATAGTAATTGTCTGTTTCGGAGTATAATTGTTTTGATTAATCAATCCATCAATGCTTAGATTGATTTATAATTAACTTCAATAATTAACTCTTTTCACTTCCTTTTTTATAAAGTTATGAATGCACTTCGATTCTATTTGTATCGAGTCACCTCAAATTTCATTTCATTATCGCTTCACAATACCTAATCACGAAACTGCTTTAAGTATCCAACCAAGTTTTACTAAATTCAGATAATGTGAACTGTTTATGTCAGATTAGACTCATTTCCTAACAGATCTGTTTTACAAAATTATACGTTAAAATGATTAAATTGGTTGATTACTGATTAATGTCGAGCCTGTAAATGATTTTGTAAATGTGCAGAAAAACAATTACTTTCTTCCTAATAGGGTTGCTTAATAAAAATATTGGTTAGGAATAAAAAGAGGTTAATGATTCAAGTTAGTTTAAAAGAGGGAAAAATATTCACTTGGCCTTGACTTTTATTGAAATCATTAGAGATTGTTTTATAAAGTAATTTCTAAAGGATCAAAGTGGTAGATTAATAAAAGAAATAATTTATGCTTATCACCCTGATTTTCAGAGACCTGTTTGTATTTTTCTTATCTTTAGTTAGTTAACTGTCTTCTCTAGTTAGGTCGTAGCGTACCAAACCTTATCACATGAGATGGAAAGATTAATCATTATTTAACCCAACATAACGTTGTCACCGGCGCTTCACATGGGATGGATATACTTCCATAACTGTTTATGGGAAAGATTTGCCTATCTGAAATTCTTGAATTGGTAGATTTGGTTTGGTTTGCTTTTAGAGCGCTACGGTCTACTGTTTTGCACACGAGGGTTGATAAGACTGGGACCTACTGCTTAAAGCTGATTCCGAACGGCTACGAACATCCATGCCATAGTGGGATTCGAACCCACGAACTCCGATACCGACGATAATCGCTCTAACCAATAGGCCAGCGTTCGGCCTTGAATTGGTAAAAAGTTCATATTTGTGAAGGACCCTAACTAGGATGTGGCAAAGGTGGCATCTGTCACGGGTGCATCAGTTTTAGGGGCGCCGCACTATGAAGAAGTCCGAAAGAGAATGATACGCTCCGAGTAGAAATAAGGAAAAGTTGAAAAATTGCTTTTTTTTTTAATTGTAAAATCCAATGTGTTTATAAATGGTTATTTTTAATAATTTTTTTTTATTTTTTTAAATTTTTCTAGAGACTAAACTTGTTATATATTCTTACAAAATGTTTACCAAACACTCCTAATATGCCTTATTTGGTACCGGAGTTCATGAGTTCGAATCCCACTAAGGCATTTATGTCCGTAGCCGTTCGGAATCGACTTTAAGCTGTAGGTCCCGATCTCATTACCCCTCGTGTTGCAAAAAGTAGACCGTAGCACTCCAAACGAAACCTAATAAAAATACCTTAATAAAAATTCAGGTATTCGTTTTAAATTTTACAGTTATTAAAACTAAAATTAAACTTAGAAATTCACCAATTTTCTATGAAAATTCAACGTTTAAATAAAAAACATTCCCCTCAAAAAACTATTCAGTTTATTAGCAAAATGATACCTACAAAGAGTTTAAAAATATTCTTACGTATTAATAAGGAAAAAATAGAAGAAAAATTAAAAATTAATACACTAGGAACATTTTAAGAATCAACAAAATATTTTGCGAGTTTATTCTGAATATATGATTGAAAAAATGAGGTTTACATATTTTCTCACTACATATGGTGGTAGGGGGGGGGCAGACCACTTTTTTGCCACGGGTGCTAAAGAACAGAGTTACGGCCCTGTATTTGTGTTCAGTACGGCTCTAGCAGCTTCGACACCCACCCCCAACCCAGACAATGAAGAAAAATGCTGCCTTCCCCATACTTTATTGCAAAATAGTGTAATTTTACAACGCTGATTACTTATTACCATGAATTGCTTTCACGAAAGGCCTAGATTTGTAGGAACCTATCCCCCTTAATGTAGTACTATCACAAATAAAACAACAGAATCAGCGTTTTTGCCTTTTTACTATATTCAGCAAAAGTCCTGTCAAAACAAGCCTATCTACCTGTGTTTAATCGTATACTTGTAACCACAAATCACTACACAGAAAAATCTTTTTTTAAAAAATATAGACTCTTACCTTATATAATTTACTTGCACTAGTTGGAACTGCAATTAAGTTCAAGATAAATAATTATTATTCTGTTCCATTGCTTCAAGCCGAACGTTGGCCGATTGGTCAGGGTGCTGCCCTGCGGTACCGGAGTTCATAGGTTCGAACCCCACTATGGCATGTGTATTCGTAGACGTTCGGAACTAGCGAGGGATAATGAGAAGTAGGTCCCGGTCTCATTATCCCTCGTGTTGAAAAAATATATCGTAGCACTCCAAGCTATAAAGAATTAATTTTGTAAAATATTTCTATACAATTTTTTCTAATAAAATACGTATTTTACAAATACCACACAAAATGCCGCCTCTAAACTATGCCTCCCCTGATAGGGGTCCGGTTAGCTCGACCTTAGAGACGCACCTGTTGAAACACGGGCACCTCTACAGATACACAAAAGGAAAACTGTGAAAATAACAAACAGCTCTTCTGATATGGAAATCAAATCCATTATATAACAAAATCTTCCTTGTTAGAGAACAGTATTGCTTTTATCCTATCAGTTTTCCTCGACAGAACAATGGCCAAATGGTAGAATACTGCTTTTCAATACCGGAGTTCGCGGTGTGAAGACTCTCCTTTGTCCAGAGCACGCGCCAAAGCAGCTGATCGTTTCCCACCTGCTTACCAGGACAATAGCGTGACTTACCAGGACAATAGCAGAGTCTGGGATCTTGAAAATCGAATTGAATAGACTTTACGCCCCTGACGGATTACGTTAATGAATCCTTGGGAATTCCGAAATCGGGACAGTCAGCGAATAAGAATTCAGCTAAAAAAAAATCTAACTGTAACCTTAGCTGGAGTTCTCAAGAAACTGGGATCTTAACTGACCCAACAAAAACAGTTGGAGGGACTGTAAATGACCCCCAGGTATAAAAAGTCTACAAATTTGCTACTCAGAGCTTTTCGACATTTTTTTCCGCTCATATAGGGAGCGGCAGAGTCTCTGATACCGAACGGGGGATAAATTGGGTTTTGATTGCATCCTGAAAAGCCTCCCCACTTGTATGAGATTGTTAAATCGCTTTTTCTTTCGACTGTGATCGTCGTGAGGAAGTTATACGGGCAACCATCCCTTGCAGTTTTACATGATTCGGGAATTAGAATCCCCTTGTAAATAGCCGGAGTTAACCAGGAATAAAAGCAATTTCCAATTTTATTTGGACTGTGATCCATTCTTCACGTTACCTCTCACTCGAGAATATTAAAATCGTCATAGCGGGTACAAATCCAATGGCAAAGATGTTCGTATCCATTCGGTATCGACTTTAAGCAGTAGGTCCCGATCTCATTATCCCTCTTGTAACAAAACTGTAGACCGTAGCCCTCCAAACCTAACCAAACTAGCTGTTGTTTGTCATGCTTGCAAATATGAGAGAAGAAAGTTTCTTGTTTCAGAATAGCTCATGGAATAGCTTAATTATTTAGATACCTAATAGAATGATCGGTTAATGTGTTTAAGTGGTTTATTCATTAAAGACTAACACTCTACTTTGACCTTGATATTTTCAAAGAAATGTTAATAAATTTTCTATCTTTTCTTTTGCCAACTCACTTCATGTTTCGCTGACATAATTCAGCAATGCCTAGACATCGGTCAGCCAGGCGAGTTTTCGTAAACGCGCATGAGTCGTAATTGCCCGTTTCAAAAAAAGAAGGATTGGTTAATCAAATGATTTGAGAGCATTAACTGGATGAAAATGTTTCTCCCAGAATGCAAATGAGCCACACAAAACAATTACTTTACATAAGAAATTGTTCTGGAAGCAGTCTTGACGGTGGTTTTCTTCCACATCCGTCAATGTTCAAGTCATCGAACGGACTTGGAAGGGCCTCTCGTCACATGATTTGAATCTTTAATTTCTAATCTCAGCGGCAACAATAATCTGTTTTATCTCGTTCCATTGGCAATCAAACTTCACATGTCTTCTTCGGTTCAGCGTGTTACAAAAACGCTTTTCTCTCCGAGAGCCGCACCCAGTTACTTTGGCAACCGGAACTATCTCTTTAACATCTGCTAAGCTGCTGTTCCTCACAAACGTTTGACTTAAATTAGAGAAAATATTTTAAAAGAAGATGAAAAGCGTTTACCTCGCCAATAGTCTTAGATAAGGTTTTAAATGAAAGCTGGAAGTTATATGCTGAATTGCCCATCACCTTAGGCGTAATTGTTTTATGGGGTAATTGTTTTCGCTCGCATAGGAAATAAAATAAAAGGAACATTATAGCTTACGTGTTTCCTTATTGCCAGTTGGTTTCTGTTAGAAAATTTGACTTCTTTTTGTTTTGTTTTAATTGCCTAAAGGTTAAAAGGAGACTGTTAAGCTCTCAACTCACAAACAATTTATATTATTTTATGCATAATTTTAATATAAGGAGTAAGTTTTAAAGTAATTAAATTTCATTCCCTTCGAAAATGAAAAATTAGATAGTAATAAATCACATCATACATTTGAAAATTTACATCACATTTAAACAAAGAAAGAGTCTACAGATTTAATATATTCTGAATTTTATTTCCTTTTATTTCACTTACCTGGGCAGAAAAAGCACTGCATTTTTGTATCTGAGACAATAAATTCGAGTCCCAGTGCTGCTATAGTGGAATTTATATTTATAACACTTGTGTTTAATTTGGTTTCAAGCGTTAACGTCAGTTTTGTTACTACAAGAAAGCTAGTTAGATAGGGGCATAATGTTTACAGATGATTCTGAATGGCTAACGAACATAGATTCGAACCGCAAGCTTCAGTTCTAAAAAGGAGCAAAAAATGAATTTGTCTATCATCTGAATTGCAGTCGCTTGGAATAAGCTTTAAATAATAAATGCCTTGATCATTAACACTTGTTTCGTAAAAAAGTTAGCCTAACTTTCCTAATAAAACTTTCTTAATTCTTAATTTAAATTCGTCTACCATGTAAATACTTTTGCATATGGAGTCTTGCATATGAGAAGCTACTGGAAAGTTAGGATATCACTCGAATGGATTGGCCAGCTTACTCCCCTGATTTAAAGCTCATCGAACGTGTGTGGGATGCATTGGGGAGACGCATTGCAACACGCTTACATCCTCCGGAGAACACCCAACAACTCAAACAGATGCTGATTGCGGTATGGGCACTCATACCGCAAGAAATGTTGGACCAGCTGGTTCTGAGTATGCGGAGAAGGTGCGAAGCAACCATTACAGTTAGGGGAGGGCATATCCCATATTAAGAACATCTGCTTGTTGTTTTTCTTTTGGATAGACAATCATGAGTCACGA
>CM063506.1:29216964-29236964 GCA_032207245.1 Pardosa pseudoannulata
TATATAAAAAAATATCAGCTTTACACTTCCCATGTTTTGTATGTATATACAATTTATACAAGTGTTGTGTTGTATTCAGAATCATTTAAGTAAATATAACATAAATACGAATTAATGAACATTAAGGGGAATTATTGGTCATTTTGGTTTTTGCATTGCAAAATACATTTAGTAAATTTTTCAGAGTTGATAAATATTACTGCTGAGACTTGAAACATAACAATGAAAATGTAAACTTTTGTGTAAATCTTTTAATACGCGTTTGTCACATAGTTTACATTATTACATTTATGATTATTTTCTGAATCATTTGATGATAGTAAAGACTATAAACTAAAAAGTTCACCCCGTCATAAGAAACTCTCAAAAATAAATCAGCTAAAATGCTTTAAAGTAATGCAATATTTATCTTTTAATATATATCATATGAAGTATATTATTATTATGGTATAATATGAAGCCGAACTGCAAAAAAAATTTAAATATTTTTCTTATAAACATTGTAACATAAATTTTAAATTTTGGTAGCTAATTTTTAATTATCTACATTTAAACAATATTTATTTATTAATTGATTTTTTGTGCATTTATCATTCTGAACATGGATGTTTGTACAATTTAGCTAATTTTTATATGTGTTAAAAATATTGCATAATCCAATTTTTTTTTATTTTGTAGATTTATGTTTCCGTATGTGATTAATACTTCTCACTTTAAAATATATTTTTGTGTTTCTATTGGTATTACTCAGAACACATCGCACATAAAGTTTTTTTCTTCTGTGTCGTCTGGATCTTTTTTATTATAACTCCTCCTTTTTTTTCATCATTTCTCTATTTTTGCAATTTCTTAACTTTACTTGATTCCCCCAGGAAAATAAAACAATTTAGTGAAGACAATATATATTTATATACTGACAGTCTTTCCGTAATCAAAAGCTTAGAACAATTAGTACCGAAATCAAAATTAATTACCGAGTTACAAAAATAATGCAAAAACATGAATAACCAAAAATGTAATATAATTTGGATCAAAGCTCATACGGGGAATACCGGTAATGAATATGTAGATATTTTAGCAAAGAACACCATTAAATCAATAAATTACAAACCTATACAGCTCCCGGTGTCAATACTTAAAAAGTGTATGAAAGGAAACATAAATATAGATTTCAAAATTTTTACAATATAAAAATATACATATTAATGGTAAAGTATAACAAAAGTTACAATTCGAAAAATAACATATTAAACTATTTCATAAAGTAGAAGTTTAATTCTTATATAGAATAAAAATTAGATTCATAAATTGTAATGAATGACAAAACCTCAGCATTACAAATAACATTTTAAAAAATATTTCATAACCAGTCATGGAGTTTCCCAATACTTGTATAGAATTGGAAAATTAGATACATTAAATTGTAAATGTGGAATGATAGGCAACTCTCAGCATTAAAAAATAACATTTTAAACTATTTCATAACATCATGGAAGTTTCAACCTACTTGTATAGAATTGAATTAGATTCATAAATTGTAAATGTGGAATGATAGGAACCCTCAGCATTACAAATATTTTAAACTATTTCATAACCAGTCATGGAAGTTTCCCAACCTACTTGTATAGAATTGGAAAATTAGATACATTAAATTGTAAATGTGGAATGATAGGCAACTCACAGCATTACAAAATAACATTTTAAACTATTTCATACCGGTCATGGAAGTTTCCCAACCTACTTGTATAGAATATGAAAATTAGATTTATTAAAGTGAAAATGTGGAATGATAGGCAACCCTCAGCATTACAAAATAACATTTTAAACTATTTCATAACCAGTCATGGAAGTTTCCCAACCTACTTGTATAGATTGGAAAATTAGATTCATCAAATTGTAAATGTGGAATGATAGGAAACCCTCAGCATTACAAAATAACATTTTAAACTATTTCATAACATCATGGAAGTTTCCAACCTACTTGTATAGAATTGGAAAATTAGATTCATCAAATTGTAAATGTGGAATGATAGGAAACCCTCAGCATTACAAAATAACATTTTAAACTATTTCATAGCCAGTCATGGAAGTTTCTCAACCAACTTGTATAGAATTGGAAAACTAGATTCATCAAATTGTAAATGTGGAATGATAGGAACCCTCAGCATTACAAAATAACATTTTAAACTATTTCATAAGTCATGGAAGTTTCCCAACCTACTTGTATAGAATTGGAAAATTAGATTCATCAAATTGTAAATGTGGAATGATAGGAAACCTCAGCATTACAAAATAACATTTTAAACTATTTCATAACCAGTCATGGAAGTTTCCCAACCTACTTGTATAGAATTGGAAAAATTAATTAAATTGTAAATGTGGAATGATAGGCAAATCAGCATTACAAAATAACATTTTAAACTATTTCATAACGATCATGGAAGTTTCCCAACCTACTTGTATAGAATATGAAAATTAGATTTATTAAAGTGAAAATGTGGAATGATAGGCAACCCTCAGCATTACAAAATAACATTTTAAACTATTTCATAACCAGTCATGGAAGTTTCCCAACCTACTTGTATAGAATTGGAAAATTAGATTCAAATTGTAAATGTGGAATGATAGGCAAACCCTCAGCATTACAAAATAACATTTTAAACTATTTCATAACAGTCATGGAAGTTTCCCAACCTACTTGTATAGAATTGGAAAATTAGATTCATCAAATTGTAAATGTGGAATGATAGGAAACCCTCAGCATTACAAAATAACATTTTAAACTATTTCATAACCAGTCATGGAAGTTTCTCAACCAACTTGTATAGAATTGGAAAACTAGATTCATCAAATTGTAAATGTGGAATGATAGGAAACCCTCAGCATTACAAAATAACATTTTAAACTATTTCATAACCAGTCATGGAAGTTTCCCAACCTACTTGTATAGAATTGGAAAATTAGATTCATCAAATTGTAAATGTGGAATGATAGGAAACCCTCAGCATTACAAAATAACATTTTAAACTATTTCATAACCAGTCATGGAAGTTTCCCAACCTACTTGTATAGAATTGGAAAATTAGATTCATCAAATTGTAAATGTGGAATGATAGGAAACCCTCAGCATTACAAAATAACATATTAAACTATTTCATAACCAGTCACAGAAGTTTCCCAACCTACTTGTATAGAATATGAAAATTAGATTTATTAAAGTGAAAATGTGGAATGATAGGCAACCCTCAGCATTACAAAATAACATTTTAAACTATTTCATAACCAGTCATGGAAGTTTCCCAACCTACTTGTATAGAATTGGAAAATTAGATTCATCAAATTGTAAATGTGGAATGATAGGAAACCCTCAGCATTACAAAATAACATTTTAAACTATTTCATAACCAGTCATGGAAGTTTCCCAACCTACTTGTATAGAATTGGAAAATTAGATTCATCAAATTGTAAATGTGGAATGATAGGAAACCCTCAGCATTACAAAATAACATTTTAAACTATTTCATAGCCAGTCATGGAAGTTTCCCAACCTACTTGTATAGAATTGGAAAATTAGATTCATCAAATTGTAAATGTGGAATGATAGGAAACCCTCAGCATTACAAAATAACATTTTAAACTATTTCATAACCAGTCATGGAAGTTTCCCAACCTACTTGTATAGAATTGGAAAATTAGATTCATCAAATTGTAAATGTGGAATGATAGGAAACCCTCAGCATTACAAAATAACATTTTAAACTATTTCATAACCAGTCATGGAAGTTTCCCAACCTACTTGTATAGAATTGGAAAATTAGATTCATCAAATTGTAAATGTGGAATGATAGGAAACCCTCAGCATTACAAAATAACATTTTAAACTATTTCATAACCAGTCATGGAAGTTTCCCAACCTACTTGTATAGAATTGGAAAATTAGATTCATCAAATTGTAAATGTGGAATGATAGGCAAACCCTCAGCATTACAAAATAACATTTTAAACTATTTCATAAGTCATGGAAGTTTCCCAACCTACTTGTATAGAATTGGAAAATTAGATTCATCAAATTGTAAATGTGGAATGATAGGAAACCCTCAGCATTACAAAATAACATATTAAACTATTTCATAACCAGTCACAGAAGTTTCCCAACCTACTTGTATAGAATATGAAAATTAGATTTATTAAAGTGAAAATGTGGAATGATAGGCAACCCTCAGCATTACAAAATAACATTTTAAACTATTTCATAACCAGTCATGGAAGTTTCCCAACCTACTTGTATAGAATTGGAAAATTAGATTCATCAAATTGTAAATGTGGAATGATAGGAAACCCTCAGCATTACAAAATAACATTTTAAACTATTTCATAACCAGTCATGGAAGTTTCCCAACCTACTTGTATAGAATTGGAAAATTAGATTCATCAAATTGTAAATGTGGAATGATAGGCAACCCTCAGCATTACAAAATAACATTTTAAACTATTTCATAACCAGTCATGGAAGTTTCCCAACCTACTTGTATAGAATATGAAAATTAGATTTATTAAAGTGAAAATGTGGAATGATAGGCAACCCTCAGCATTACAAAATAACATTTTAAACTATTTCATAACCAGTCATGGAAGTTTCCCAACCTACTTGTATAGAATTGGAAAATTAGATTCATCAAATTGTAAATGTGGAATGATAGGAACCCTCAGCATTACAAAATAACATTTTAAACTATTTCATAGCCAGTCATGGAAGTTTCCCAACCTACTTGTATAGAATTGGAAAACTAGATTCATCAAATTGTAAATGTGGAATGATAGGAAACCCTCAGCATTACAAAATAACATTTTAAACTATTTCATAACCGGTCATGGAAGTTTCCCAACCTACTTGTATAGAATTGGATAACTAGAGTCCCCAAATTGTAAATGTGGAATGATAGGCAAACCCTCAGCATTACAAAATAACATTTTAAACTATTTCATAACCGGTCATGGAAGTTTCCCAACCTACTTGTATAGAATTGGAAAACTAGAATCATCAAATTGTAAATGTGGAATGATAGGCAACCCTCAGCATTACAAAATAACATATTAAACTATTTCATAACCAGTCACAGAAGTTTCCCAACCTACTTGTATAGAATATGAAAATTAGATTTATTAAAGTGAAAATGTGGAATGATAGGCAACCCTCAGCATTACAAAATAACATTTTAAACTATTTCATAACCAGTCATGGAAGTTTCCCAACCTACTTGTATAGAATTGGAAAATTAGATTCATCAAATTGTAAATGTGGAATGATAGGCAACCCTCAGCATTACAAAATAACATTTTAAACTATTTCATAACCAGTCATGGAAGTTTCCCAACCTACTTGTATAGAATTGGAAAATTAGATTCATCAAATTGTAAATGCGGAATGATAGGCAACCCTCAGCATTACAAAATAACATATTAAACTATTTCATAACCAGTCATGGAAGTTTCCCAACCTACTTGTATAGAATTGGAAAATTAGATTCATCAAATTGTAAATGTGGAATGATAGGCAACCCTCAGCTTTACATGCACGTAAGATGTAATCTCGTGCCGATATTTAATAAAAAATACGAAAACGAAACACAGATCGAATACTTTAAAAGAATAGATAATAATCGTAATCATATTAAAAAGTTAAAGGAAATTTATAATATATTAAATTCAAACTACTCTTTTATACAAATTAAATTTTAAAATTTTAAAATGAATGAAAATATTTAATAAAAATAGTGATAGAAAAAAAAAGTTTTTATTTTAAATCAGTAAATCAGTGTATAACATTAAAATGAATAATGTCGAAAGGTTTACCCCACCCACTTAGGCTTTTGTATCCATAAACTCTTAGTTGGATGTGGGTGTGGGTTAACTAAGTCTAAAACATCAGTGGTCCGTTGTAACTACAGCTGCTTTTGCATCATTAGACACAGTTATACTCATGAATTACTTACAGAGCTCAGACGCTTGACATAAAATTACGATGAAAGATATTTAGTTTAAAACAACAAGAAATCCGAGTCAAAGAACTTTTCTACCAAAGAAATCGTTTATCGGAACTAAACGGCAAACTAATTTTCTAGCCTCGATTCATCTATTAGAGACGGGTTAGGAGTAAAACTACCCGGAAATGACAAATTTAGAAATCTCTGGGACGGGCTGAATTGGATGATGATGAGCTATTAATTTCTATTGACGCTGAGTCACTTGTCTTACGTTCGGAAAAAAAATGTTCTAAAATAGCACGGCAAGAGGAGCGATCGAAACCCTGATTTGGATAGAGATTGGATAGGGGGGCGGTAAAATTAGCCGCTCATTGCGCCTCTGCCAAATTTTGGGCCTCCGCGTCTCTTGCGCCCAATCTGTTTGGGATCGGCAAGGAAGTCATTGGCAGAAAAGCAGATAAAGTCGACCTAAAATAGAAGCGACAACACCTGGACCACCAAGTGTCGACAAAAACAAGAGCAAAATCCGGCACAAACCACTGCCGTTTGTTTTTATCTCCTTCACACATTTTTTTTTCGTAAATGAATAAGGAAATGGGTCTCAACTTCTTTATAAGAAGAACCTTATTCGGAATATATTGAGAAAGCATTCATCAGTGTCTTCAAGTGAACCCCTCCAACTTTCGTTAATCGAACCGAATTTGAAACACATTAAAAAGAGCTCGGTTCCAAACTAAACGTTTCGATTCTCCCTCCTCATGTGTTTTGTATTTACAGTAGAACCTCGATTATTCGAAGTAATTGGGACCGAACCTACTTCGGATAATCGAGAATTCCTCAATAATCATCTAATTTAATATCTGGTATCTTCATTGGTGCAATAACATTCGATTGACCATGTAAGCGGGTGCAAAAAAGCGGGTATGAGCGTAAAATCAGACCATATACGAGGGGTAACCATATGTGCGGGACAATATATCTCTATTGAATTGTGGCAAGATTATATTCCCCTATCAGAATATACCACTCATACACAAATAATTATATTTTTAAGAACATTTTAAAAATTAATTCGAAAAGTAAGAACTACAGTATTTAACATATGTTCCTTATTAAGTTAGATGGGACTTTAGAAAATATGAGCGGGGCCATCTAAGCGGGGTGACCTTATAAGCGGATTATATCTCCGACTGTATATATATATATATATATATATAAATATATATTTATATATATATATATATATATATATATATATATATATATATATTCATGTAATATATCAAAATTATTTAACAAGGTATTTCTTCAAAAACCCTTTTCTCTTCCATTTTAATTCATCTAAATATCTTTATCAGCCTCTATATGGTTTGATCAAAGCGAAGTATTTTCATATAACATTCCTTTCTGTCCTAAAGCTGTAAAGTTATGTCTATACAGCAATTTCCCCGGTGTTGGCGGAACAGGTTTTCGCGTTTTGCTGATATTGCAGTCAATTCGCTTATTAAGCTGTTTTTGTTGTGGGAAAATTCTTGTTGTCAGCGCTCTTGGATTACTTGTGTGAGAGCAGAGTGAACTCGTGGCTTTTGATTATGTATTATCCAAAGGACAGATGTCCGTGTTGCCGCTCTGAAATATATATTTTAAATTATACTTCTGAGTTCTCTTGAATATATATACCCGACTGCATATATATATACTTTATATGAATGCTATATGTTGATATATATATATTGTGAAGGAGTATAATATACATGGATTACATATATATATATATATATATATATATATATATATATATATATATATATATACATATATATATATATATATATATATATATATATTATATATATATATATATATATATATATATATATATATATATATATATGTATATATATATATATGTATATATATATATATATATACATATATATATATATACATATACATATATATACATATATATATATATACATATACATATACATATATACACATATATATTATACATATATATATATATATATATATATATATATATATATATATATATATATATATATATATATATATATATACATATATATATATATATATATATACATATATATATACATATATATATATGTATATATATATATATATATATATATATATATATATATATATATATATATATATATATGTATATATATATATATATATATATATATATATATATATATATATATATATATATATACTAATGTACATACATGTAAGGTTTAACGCAAACAGATATATACTTATTATACATAACTATATAAAGTACTAGTAGCAACTTTAAGGCCGTTCAGACCGGATATCTGTAACAGGCGGTAAATTTTAATTTTGTCCCGAAATTAAAAAAAAAATATTCTTGTTTTACAAAGACAAAATTTGTATAACGATATCTAACAAAATATAATTATTTACAGTTTGGAAATCTGAAACATACTTATTTTATATTATTTTATTAGATTTATTTGAAATGCTATATAATGCAAATAAAATATGTAATATACGAATGTATTTTTTTTTTTATTTTTTTGTTTTTAAGAAAATCTGCTCTGCTCAGATACTTGTGGTAATAAGTATACAGTATCCGATCCAGTAGTCGATTATCCGAAGTAATTGGAACCGAGCTTACTTCCGATAATCGAGAAATCATCAATAATTATTTAATTTAATATGTAGTACCGTCATTGGTGAAATTACATTCGATTGTTCTGGGACTCGGCAGTATGACCATCCAAATTTCGAAATAAGATGTGTTTTTGTTTATAACAGGGATGTATGAAAGTAGAGAAGAGTACACTCCTACCGAAAATTGTGTTTGCGAGAAGGAATTGTAAAAAAAGGAATTCCAAAATATTTATCTGCACTCGTAGTTTGGAAAGGACGGCTTTCATACAAAAAGAATGTGGGAAAAAAGAAAGCTTTAAAAATGCATGTTTGTAAAGAGAAAATTTTGGACTACAGTAGAAAATGAAAAAAAAGGGAAGACGAAACAGATTTCGGTTAACTGAGTGTGTCGGTTAATCGAGGTTCGGATAATTGAAGTTCTACTGTATATTTTATCAACGACTTCAATATACTTGATACACCATTTATCTTTTCCTTACAGAGACGCCATTTTTTTTCTTAAGTGAATATAGAAGAGCATTTCTAATTACTTTATAACAAGTAAAAAGCCGAACATGCCTAAATATAATCTGGATTAAATATCGAATGAAATCCCTTATTTGGCATAATTGAGCAACCGTTCATCAATTTCTTCATAAAAGCACGTTAATGGTCGTTAATCAAGTCAAATTTCAGGCACAATAGAAATAATTTTATTCCAAAATTTTTCGAAAACTGAGAAACTGAAATTATTAAATGTTTCAATTTTCCATACTTGGTGTATAAATATACAGTTTTACAAGTGTCTTTTTTCAGTCGCATCACTATATTTGACAGACAGTTTGCCCTTTTCCACCCAGACATCAGATTTTTCTTAGCACTAGATTTACAGATGTTGATCATACCCCTATTTGTACTGAAAAGAGCCAATTTGACTCATACAAGAAAGTTTTTTGCAAAGAAAATAGTTCCAAATTAATTTAAACGAAATGTTTATTATCAAAAATTCATGAAAAACATTTTTTACATATAAAATCTGTTTTTGAAGCACATTTTCCGCAAACATTTCTATTACATTTAGCACAATGGTTTCTACAACTTTTGCATGATTGTTGAACTTGACAATTCTTCTGTACATCAGTAGCATGAATTTCTGTCATTGGAATGGAAGGGTTCTCGACTTCTTCTCTATATGTACTTCTTAGTCTTCAGCCAATCTGAAAATAAAATCTTTTCGTGAAATATTTACTTGAGCCGTTTCTTTATACAGAACTGTTAAATTATTCTATGATTCAAATTGGCTCACAACCGTGAAAATAGGTATACCCCATTTGATAATGAGAAATGAAGGGGTTTGCGGGGAAGAGGAATGAAAGTTTACATATATTTTATTACTTAACTAAAAACCAACGTATGTTTTTGAAAAGTGATATTAAAATTATATATATATATATATATAGTGATAAAATTTTTAATGAGTCAAATTGGCTCGGTCTGAAAATTTGAATCATACAGGAAGTGTCTATTCTAGACTTTTTTAAAACTAAAGTCAGTTCTGGTTAGTGAAAGTTTAGATTCTGATTTCTTGGTGCTTTAATAAATATTTTGTAGATGAGTTTTAACAATGGCCTGACATGTTTGATGAGTAATTTACCGTTTCCACCAATAAATCTTGCCTTAAAAGACTTAAAGAACATTCTTTTTCACTCAGTTTTAGATGTGCGAAATGAAAATTCGTTTGTCCTATAGTATTTGTAATCAATGGAAAATCTACACACCTAGCTCACAATGTACTGTGTGACCGATTAATTTTGGATTTTTAAAATTTTACGCTATCATACATGAAATCCGAATATTCTTCACAGGGAAAAGCAACCGTAAACTGTATCCGTTGTTTTTTCAACGCATAGAGTTTAACCCATTGTGTGCGGGTACATTTCGCAACGGAATTTTCCTCGTAAATTTAGTTATTCAGTGAAATATCAATAGATCGAAAATTATTTAATTTTTTAACCAACTTTTCGTATTTTATATTGAAATATATTAACAAATATAAAAATAGACAAATAAATAAATTTATATATATATATAAATATATATATATATATATATATATATATAATATATATATATATATATATATAAATACAAATATATACATATATATAACATATATATATATATATATATATATATATATATATATATATATATATATATATATATATATATATATATATATATATATATATATATATATATATATATATATATATATATATATATACATATATATAATATTTTCGGAAGGATAAATAAAAAGTTAATTATCTAAATTGATTTTTTTAATCCACCTTCCCGTTCTGCGTTCCGCATCGATTGACATAAAAACTAGTTTTTGTCTCGATTTTTCCAGAATCTATGTAGTAGACAAGAACACATTTCTTCGTTTTCCTGTCTATATCGTTATTTTTGTACCCGCAACCAAACCATGTTGTTATACTAACCCGTACTAGTACGTGTCCCGCGGCCATGTATCAATTTTCAAAAAACGTACTAGTACGTGTCCCGCATACAGTGTGTTAATATGGACTTTAGGAATGGTTTGCATCATGGATACTGATTTTTAAATTTCATTTAATCACACGCATAATTTTAAAAAAGCTTTTGTCTTTTATCAGCATGATAAATTAAGGCAAATTTTTCTTTGAACTTGCTGTGCAATCAAATAAAATTTTGAATTTAAAAAGATGTTCTAGATGGTCTGTTATTGTAAAATATTTATCGTTATTTAACACATTGTATTCGGGACACGTACTAGTACGTTTTCTGACGATTGATACTTGAGAGCGGGACACGTACTTGTACGTTTTCTGGCGATTGATACTTGAGAGCGGGTCACGTACTAGTACGGGTTAGTGTAAAAACATGGTTTGTTTGTGGGTATAAAAATAACGGTATATACAGGAAAACGAAGCCGAATGTTCTTGTCTACTACATAGATTCTGGAAAAATCTAGACAAATAAAAACTAATTTTTACATCAGTCGATGCGGAACCACAGAACGGGGAGGTTGATTAAAAAAAATCAATTTAGATTTAAAACTAACTTTTTATTTATCCTTGAGAAAATATTATATATATGTAAATTTATATATTATATATATATATTTGTATTTATATATATATATATATATATATATATATATACATATATTTGTTTATATATTTCAATATGAAATACGAAAAGTTGATTAAAAAATTAAATAATTTTCGATCTATTGAGATTTAACTGAATAACTAAATTTACGCGCAAAACGCCCGCTCCCGGTACAATTCCGCTGCGAAATGTACCAGCACACAATGTGTTAATAGAACTAATGAAAGATAACTGCACTGAAATGCATTAATTGAATGCATTTATTATATATACAATTAAATGCAAAATTAGAAAGAGAGCATAAGTGTATGACTTTTCACATTTAAGATGTTAGTTTTTTTTAACATAAGTTAATGCTGGAGAAAAAGGAAACAAAATTTCGTACTGTTAGCCTTTTATTATATTAAGAAAACGGTTAACTTACTAACGAGAAAAGTTAACGAGATTTTCTATTTTCAGTTCTAGGAGGAAATTCCTGCGATATATCGATTATCTTTAACTATCTCTTTACTGCTAACCCTTAAAAATGATTTTCGCATTTTTTTTTATGAGTAATAATTCTTTGGATTTTTATGTCTTACATTTTAGTGATTCCTTTCAGCACAAAAATACAGCGATAATTACTAAATTATTCTTCTACATTTAAGGACGTACTAAGTTACGTACTCTTTTGGTAATGTAGTAGCATATTTTGGTTGCAGGTACCAGGAACGTAGCAAGAAATCAGTATCGTGGTTAGAATCTGAAAATGGGAAGGACTTTAATATTTCATTATTTTTTAACTAAATATGTATTAATAAAATTATATAAAGTTAAATATATGCACATATATGAAAGTCCGTGTGTGATATAATCCAGCAAATGTATAAAAAAATCTTAGAATATGTGACAAAATATTAAAATTAAAAATTGGATCAAAATTCATAGCAAAAATTCTTCTTCAAAAATTCAAAATTTTTCTGTCCTTGTGTTTGTAATAGAACTCCTCCTAAACGGCTGGACTGATTTGGATGAAATTTTGTGTATGTTATTAACCCTCTAAGCGGTTTGCACGTACAATTCCGCCAAACCGATTATGTCTTCAAAGCGGTTGTCACGTTTAATTTTCGACCTCCAAAAACGTTCCGAAAATGGATGTATTGTACATTTCTGCCACTGTTTTCCCCGGCAGCGAAACGGGCTTCAGTAGAAGTCCCTGATCAAATCCCCGTAGAGGCGATGTGGGAATTTTAATTTAATATAATTACGTTTTTAATGACTGTACGCGTGGAAGCGTCAAGTATGTAAAAAAAAAATTCTTTACGGTCCAATTTATAATTTATTTTTAAAAAAATTTACAATTTTTGGATTTATAGTTAAAACACGACAACGTCTGTCGGGTCGTCTAGTGTATATATACGTATATATGTGTGCGTGCGTGCGTGTATACCACTGCAATGAAATCCAATTTTAATTTCAGTTAAGTCATAAACGTATATTACGTTTTATACCACTTTGATAATAGCTACGTTAGTATAAAATTTTAAAATTGCAAAGACAAAAAACTTAATGGGATATTTTGAAACAATATTAAGAATAGATCGGTATTATTTTAAAGCAATTAATTTAGCGATTACAAACTTGGCATTATAAATTGAATAGATAAATAAACTTTGTTGATAGCCTGATAATAGCATATATAAATGTTATGTGTATATATAGTAATTAGCAGATCAGCGAGGTTTTCTGCATGGGTAAAAGATTTTGTTCTCACACACACAATTCCTCTCGCAGAGCACAGTAATGTGGCTAATTTTTTAAAATAAATATACAATTAGTCTTCAGAAAATTTTTATAAAAATTTTAAAAGAAATTTTTAAGAAAGGATATAACTTTCATAACGATAACACATTCAATTATATACTAAGATGAAATGTGTGATTTAAGGAATTGAAATATGGGAAGTATTATTTAATAAAACTAGAATTAGTAAAAATCGTGATACACAAGCGTTTGTTTGTATGCTGAATTCATAACATCGGTAAAAATAAAATTAACTACTCATTGTTTCAACGCCACAGAATGGCGCCAATTGCTTTCCAACTTTAATCTATTTCGGATCACTTGAAAGTCATTGACAGAAGGGAATGTTATACCGAAATAGCAAACACAACACTTGGATTACCGCAGAATAATAAGCTGGAATACGAAGGTACACATGATACACCTGCCTTGAATTCTTCGCATGACTTTAATGTTTTTGTTAAATGTTTGTTGCTTGTCTTTTTAGCTAGATATAAAAAAATATAGCGGAGAAATTCAGTAGGGGCAAGTCACGCTTAAATGCGTAGCGTATCATTTTAGATACCACTAAAAAATAGTTTAATCGTTTTAAACATCATAGGATGCCATTTATGAAAAAGAAACTGAGTGAAAATAGGTTTATTTAGTATTACATATGAAATAAATACTGCAAACTATAACTTCATAATATATAAAGCTAGTCAGGGGTTTAACGCTTAAATGCCTAGCGTATCATTTTAGATACCACTAAAAATAGTTTAATTGTTTTAAACATCATAGGATGCCATTTATGAAAAAAATTCGTGAAAAAAGACTTATTTAGTATTACATATGAAATAAGTACTGCAAACTATAACTTTATAATATATAAAGCTAGTCAGTGGTTTAACGCTTAAATGCGTAGCGTATCATTTTAGATTCTACTAAAAATAGTTTAATCGTTTTAAACATCATAGGATGCTATTTATGAAAAAAGGTGTATTTAGTATTACATGTGAAGTAAGTACTGCAAATTATAACTTTATATAAAGCAAGTCAGTAGATTAACGCTTAAATGCCTAGCGTATCATTTTAGATACCACTAAAAATAGTTTAATTGTTTTGAACATCATAGGATGCCATTTATGAAAAACAAAACTTCGTTAAAAAAAAGTTTCTTTAGTATTACATGTGAAATAAGTAATGCCAACTATAACTATATAATAGGTAAAGCAAGTCAGTGGTTTAACGCTTAAATGCCTAGAGTATCTTTTTAGATATCACTTAAAAATAGTTTAGTAATTTTAAACACCATAGGATACCATTTATGAAAAAAAAATCGTGAAAAAAGGTTTATTTAGTATAACATATGAAATAAGCACTGCAAACTGTAGCTTTATAATAGATAAAACAAGTCAGTGGTCTAACGCTTAAATGCCCAGCGTATCATTTTAGATACTACTAGATAAAAGTTTAATCGTTTTAAACATCATAGGATGCCATTCATGAAAACTAACTTCGTGAAAAAAGATTTATTTAGTATTACATGTGAAATAAGTACTGCAAACTGTAACTATATAATAGGTAAAGCAAGTCAGTGGTTTAACGCTTAAATGCCTAGCGTATCATTTTAGATGCCACCTAAAAATAGTTTAATCGTTTTAAACATCATGGGATGCCATTTATGAGAAAAAACTTCGTTGAAAAAGGTTAATTTAGTGTTACATGTGAAATAAGTACTGCAAACTGTAACTATATAATAGGTAAAGCAATTCAGTGGTTTAACACTTAAATGCCTAGCGTATCATTTTAGATATCAATAACAATAGTTTAATCTCTTTAAACATCATGGGATGCCATATATCAAAAACAATTTAGTAGAAAAAGGTTTATTTAGTATTACATGTAAAATAAGCACTGCAAACTGTAGCTTTAAAATAATTAAAACAAGTCAGCAGTCTAACACTTAAATGCCTATCTTATCATTTTAGATACCACTAAAAATAGTTTAATCGTTTTAAACAACATAGGATGCCATTTATCAAAAAAACAACTTCGTGAAAAAGGTTTATTTAGTATTACATGTAAAGTAAGTACTGCAATTTATCATAATTTTAGTCTATGTACTGGAAGAAAAAGTAAATTTATGTACTCTGTTCTAAAAATCATACAGTGTCGATTAGAATGAATAAATTACTTGAAAATGTTATAGATTGTCTATACGAATGCCATCTACCTACAATCAAAAGAAAAATTCGTTCTAAGAAAACATAAGAATTTTATAAGCTATTTTTAGCGGTATCTAAAAAGATATGTCAGGAATTAAAAGGTTAAAAATTACGATATAGGTTGCAGCAGTACAAGTATTTTGGAATAAAATAGACCAAATAAAATCACTTAGTTTTATTTTTCAATCATTATAATCCTTTAATGCCCCGCGTACCTCTTTAGATACCACTAAAATATAACTTCTAGAATTTTAATGTTTTCTTAGAAAGATTTTCTCTTATAAGGTAGGTAGAGGGCAATTTAATAAACACTCTAAATTTTCAAGTAATTTCTCTTATTTATAAATTTCTCATCTGGATCGACACTTTATGATTTTTCGAATAGCGCACATAAATTTATTTTTCAGTAGGTACTTAGAGTGTAATCGTGACAAATTGCTTTATCCGTTATAAAACTGAATTTTACAGTTTTTATTTTACTTGTAATACGAAATAAATCCTTTCTCACGAAGTTTTTCTCTTTTCATAAATGGCACCTTATGACGTTTAAAACGACAGCTGATTACTAACATGACGTGCTGTAGTATTCAAAGTTGTTTAAACTTCATATTTATTTTATTCTGTGTATTCCATAATAACTTAAGATATACATTAATATATAATCTGCAGAAATGACTCGAACATCAAAGGATTATATAGGTTGACTAGAATCTTGCGGTTTAACTGCACATCAGTAAGAAGTCACATTCGTTGTGAGTGAGTCCATTTAAAAGTAATTGATTGAAAAAGTTCCTTATATCCGATATTTAAGATTTTTGAGGATGCTATAAAAGGCTGAATCAAAATAATGGTGTAGCCAAATTTTTGACCGTTATATCCAAAATTTGTCATATGCCAGTTCGTTATAACGCCGTTCCCCTGTATATTGAAAATATTCCATCAAACGTTATCTTGGAGTCAGAATTTATAAGTGAATTGCACCCTTAAACCATTCTGCGTATGCCTTATCATGCAAACACAATTTGCCTTTTAGGATCTAATTAATAAAAGTATACTAATCGACGGTTCTTTACTTTTAATGAAGTGTTTGTGGAAGCTCCGTCCAATGCCACAAGGATTTTGTTCCTGTGACGTCGCTACACCCCATTGGCTTCACAAAGAGATTTTCTTAAAACCTAGGCCAAGGTGACATTCGGTCTGGAATTTTGGCATTAAACTACAAAATATTTTCGGTTCGACACGTCTTGAGATGTCCAAGGTGATCAGAAAGTCGAACGTGACGCGGGGAGGATGGACTGTCAGGCGCCAACGAAAGGACCAATCAGAGGTTAGCAGGATGGCGATGTGGAAAAGAAAAGCCAATGGGAAGAGGTGAAAGATGACGTCAGGTGGCGCGAGTTTTCGCCGGAGGAAAAGTGACTAAAAGTAAAGAGAGAAGAAAACGAGCGAATACGACGAAGTTGCGGCTTGTTTTTCGGAGTGCCAATCTTCAGTTTTGTGTTGGACTCAAGTAGTCCAAGTTATACCCCTGTACAACAGTATATCTGTCAGGCACCTGACCGGAGATTGTTTCTTAGGTTCGCCTCGAACCTGAGACTTTTAGGTCCTTACCAGCTGAACTGAACCCTGTGATTTCCATTCGGAGAAATTTGTAAATCGATTTATATTTTAGTCAAGAATAAAAGTTGTTATTGTTATAAGCTGTACGTTGTGTCACAACCACTTCGACACCCACAAGCTACCCGAGGATCCAGTTACGTTATACTTTTATGTTTCGAGTGGAACTAAAATAGTCTAACTGCACAATAGTAAGAAGTCGCTTCCGTTATGGGTAGGCTCATCTAAAAAAAGTAATCAATTAAAAAAGTTTCTTATATCCGATTTTTAAGATTTTCGAGGATTGATATAAAAGGCTAAATCAACATAAAAAACGACGTAGCCAAAATTTGTGTTCGTCATATCCAAAATTTGTCATATGTCAGTTCTCTACAACGACGTTCATATGTATGTTGAAAAGATTTCATCAAAAGTTTTCTTGCAGTCGGAATTTCTAAGTGCATTGCATCCTTAAACCATTCTGCGTAATCTTTATCATACAAACACGATTTGCCTTTTAGGGTCTAATTAATGAAAGTATACTAAGAGATGGTTCTTTACGTTTAATGAAATTGTTTGTGGAAGCTCCGTCCAATGTCACAAGGATATTGCTAATATGTTTCAAGCGGAACTAAAAGTGTCTAACTGCACAATAGTAAGAAGTCGCATCCGTTATAGGTAGGCTCATTTAAAAGTAATCGATTAAAAAAAGTTTCTTAAATCAGATTTTTAAGATTTTCGATGCTTGATATAAAAGGCTAAATTAGCATAAAAAAATGGCGTAGCCAAAACTTTTGTTCGTCATATCCAAAATTTGTAATATGTCAGTTCGCTATAATGATGTTCATCTGTATATTGCAAAAGATTCCATCAAAAGTTTTCTTTCAGTCAGAATTTATAAGTATATTCTACCCTTAAATATACTACGAAAGCCTTATCATACAAACAAGATTTGCCTTTTAGGGTCTAATTAATGGAAGTATACTAAGAGACTGTTCTTTATGTTTAATGAAATGTTTGTGGAAGCTCCGTCCAATGTCACAAGGATGTTGCTCCTACATTTTGAGCGGAACTAAAAGAGTCTAACTGCACAATAGTAAGAAGTCGCATCCGTTATGGGTGGGCCCATTTAAAAGTAATTGTTTTCTTTGTCATGCATATTGCGCCGTGGTAATGAATTTCTCGGAATTAATTAAGCGAGACTTGATGCTTTAATATGCATTCAAACCTACTATAAATCAAGCTGGGTAATTAATATCATGAGGTTTTCCTAATTATCTGTACACAGTTTTTGAATGTAAGAAATGATGATATTAATCATTTTCAAAGAGACATTTTTTTGTACGTAGTTGTTATGAAGTGTTCACTGCAAACGATTGCAGCCACCAATGTATTTTGTAAATTATATTTTGTGTGTATTCAGCTAGTTTTTTAGACTGCGTAGAATTTAAACTGGATGGGAATAAGTTATGTGTTTCGACACAAGACTCAGTTTTTATTTTCTTATGCATACGTTCCGTTCATTATAATCAAGAGATGTTATTATATGAAGCTTTTTCACTTTTACACAATTTTCAATGGGATAAATTATAATATGCCTTTAAAGTGACGTATTCGTCATTTGGTTGGTTGATGCCATATGACTCCTTTATGGAAATAGTGTTGCCATTGTCTCGATTGGAATTATAAGAGTGGGTTCTTGAAATTTAGAAGCATAGACTAAGCAGAGGAACTTTCTAGATATCGTGTAGGACCTTGGAGGACAATGTGTCCACTAACTCATTTTAGATGCCCCAGCCGTCTGTAATGAATTTGTCCGGCTGGAACCTCTAATCCGCTATCCTCGAGTAGATAAAATAAAATACGTATGTAATAGCAATGCATTACATACGTACATTATGTACGTATGTACATTATGTACGTATCTACGTATGCATTACATACGTACATTACATATTATAAGGATCCATTCTTGAGGTTAGGTCAATCTTTAACCCTCGTAGTTCCTTGCTTAAATTGAAACTGAATATTACAAGGCATTACATTGCTTTAAACGTGGTTTCGACTAGTCCTTCCGGTAAAGAATCTCGATGCCAATAAAGAACAGAAATAATAGCTAATAGCAATCCTTTGCTCTCAAGCATGCCCGCCAATATTGCCATGTTTTCGTTTCGCGATAAAAGTAACAGTAATCGAATCTTTAGTTTTATCTTATTAGAAATTTATCTTTACTTTATTTAATTTAGATTGCTATTTTATCTTCGGACAAATTAGCTTCGAGCATTAATTTTATTTGCCACTTGATGGAAGATTTCTCAAAAAATGCGCACAATTTATTAAACAGTTAAGGAAGATTTATGGTGTCCAAATCAGATTTTTGTACTCTTTTACTGTCGCATATTAGGAGATTTCATTGCTTCAAACGCGTCTCCGACTGGTCTTTCCGGCAGAGAGAATCTCGAGCCTTCAAAGTATAAAGTTTTAAGTCAATCAGTTTTGCATTTTAAAAGCATCGTAACGATATATATATGAAAAATATGCTGCCTTTACGTAAGGTATCCTTGGGTTCACTTGCTGCTTGGCATTGGATAGTCGTAGCCTTTTGGAATCGGTCCTATGGCGT
>CM063506.1:29246964-29249464 GCA_032207245.1 Pardosa pseudoannulata
TTTTTTATTTGTAGGTGAAATAACCAGTATCACAACTTCAGTTAAAAAACCGCATAGTTGATGCAGATTTCAGACCTCTGTAAACTGGTAGAAAAAGAAATGTGCCGCTGTTTAAATTAACAGCTGTATTCTGAAATATATTTCTACCTCACTTCTAAGCAAGAAAAATTTGTAAGAACTAAATTTATAAGAGTCTAGACATTGAAGACTTAATATTTCATGTAACTCTCTATTTATATATCTTTTATATTTAAAATATTTTCTTTTACTTTTTTTGTAATATATGTTCTTCCATATCATTTTTCAATTTATAAAGATAATTACTAACACCAGATTTACGGACGTTTCTTATATACCTATCTCTACGAACATATTTTAATTTGACGTATGAAGGAATACATGTAACAACATTCAGAAAACAATATAATTTTACACTATTAGTAAAAAATGGAAATATGAGATTATATTGAGGTTCATAATAATATTACTAATTTAAAAAATATACCAGTATTTTATTTTTCAGTACTCGAACCAAGCAACTAAAACCTTCAAAATCTCTTCACTCTCTGACTTCAATTGACATTCTGTGTTTCGTTCTTTCTGCTGTTTCTTATTTCTTGTTTCATTCCTAATAACAATATCGGATAACGTACAAAGTATTGTAGATACAATCCTATTTATTTTTGTTGTAATGTTTGCATGAGTAGAACTAATTTACTAAAAATTTTGTCTACATTACGATCGCGGCAAATTAACACATATCCGTAGAGATAGATATACCTTATAGAAAATTTCAATATTTTAAGTTTTAAAGAAAATAGACTTCAATAAATATATATATATATATATATATATATATATAATATATATATATATATATATATATATATATATATATATATATATATATATATATATATATATATATATATATCGTTTAATGGATAAAATTCAATACAAGAGGTATAATAAAAATTCAAAAGGGTTTTGTAATTTTCCTCTTAAAAGTCGAAATGCGTCAAAATGTCCCTTAAACCTACTGTTAATTATATATATAAATTTATGCGTATAAAATCAAAAGCATTTCTTGGTAATCATTGTTGGTTTTCTAATTATTGGACATTATACTATAATAAATTAATAAGGTAAACTATTTTAAATTATCATCACTTAAGACCTTAGAATTTTTTTTGTCTTTTTTTAAGTGTTTAAAGAGATTCAGGGTTTTTTAAAATAATGGAAATTTGACTTATGAAATACATGTAAGAATATTACAGAAATAAATATAATTTTCCTAGCCTTTTCACCCATTAACCTCTAATTGAATTTTTTTCAGCTAAATGGCTACATTTTATCTTTTGTATTATCATTTACCTTTAAATGTCGTATGTCCTAACTAGTAGTGCTCAGTATTTAAGTACAGGAGTCAGCAGATTAGAATACTGCTCATGGCATGGATGTTATTTGTTGTTCAGAATCGATTTGGGCACCAGGTTCTGTGTTGTTTTAGTTCTGTCCTGGACTAGAATCAAGAGGTGAGGCGTTTGAACAGAAGAATGTGCCAGAAACATCTATGCAAGAAGAAAATATACAGAATAAACTTGTCGATTTAGATATCTTATCCATCGAAAGTTAACAAGTGGGATAGAGGCACGGAATAAGGAGCAACCCTCCCTCCCTCCACTAGAAGATGATCCAAATAGCATGCTTAAGGATTGCACGTGATCCAAATAGCATGCGTAAGGATTGCACATGATCCAAATAGCAAGAGTTAGGAATTGCACTTGAAAAATGGTCTGTAGTACATTATCAACAGGGTTTGACATCAGAACTGAATATCTCACCATCTTGGCAAAAAAGCATTAAGCATGGCAACTTAACTGTTTCCTCCTGATCTCCCTGCGTCTGTATTCTATGTTTTGACTTATATTATTTTGGCATCTATTTCTCCTTGTGCGACCCCTTTGTATTAAATAAGACTAATTATTATTAGTTTTAAATTATGGGAAATAAATTGATTGGCTTCGGAAAACAATGGCAATTTTTATCAAAAGTTCATATGGCCGAATGCTGGCCGATTGCTTAGGGCCCTAATCGTCGGTACCAGAGTTCGTGGGTTCGAATCCCACTATGGCATGGATGTTCGCAGCCGTTCGGAATGGGCTTTAAGCTGTAGGTCCCGGTCTCATTAGCCCTCGTGTGCAAAACAGTAGACCGTAGCGCTCCAAACCAAACCAAACCAAACATTCATATGAGTTGAATTTGTATTCTATCATTTCCTTTAAGATGAACGAGAAAGTAAAAGTCGCCAAAAAAGGGTTATCCTATTCCGATGGAACATCGTCAAAAACGGTAGATGCGGGTCTAATTAATTCTCATTTTACGAAAAATTGACTGTAGTGCTCCAAAGGAAGCCCAAACTTTCTTATTTGAAGGGACAAGGAGTTTAAATTTGTATTTTTAAAATACTCACATATTCACAATACTGTTTTAAAGACTA
>CM063506.1:29254464-29259464 GCA_032207245.1 Pardosa pseudoannulata
CACGCGACTAATCACGATGAGAAATTAAAGCGATGTTTGTCTCCGTTGCAATGGTGTTTGCTTTGGCCACGCTTCAAGGAAAAAGAGCAGAGAAATGTTTTCTCTGATTTAACACTCCGAAAATGAGTCCTGTGTGATGGAGACTAGTGACACAGTCTCTGTTCCAGTAAAACTGTATCGTTAGAATTTACTGTATGAGACTAGTGACACTGACATTCACTGAGATGTAGATTATATATACTATATCGGATTTAGAAATTTTTTTAAAGTAAGTCTCTAGAACTTTAAAATATACTTTTTAAACCCTTTTAATGCCCCAGTCATTTCTGCCAATTACATATCGATATGAGTCCTGTGTGATGGAGACTAGTGACACAGTCTCTGTCCCAGTAAAACTGTATCGTTAGATTTTACTGCATGACACTGGTGACACTCACATTCACTGAGATGTAGATTATATATAGTATATCGTATTTAGAAAATTTTTTAAAGTAAGTCTCTAGAATTTTAAAATATACTTTCTAATGCCCCTTTCTGCCAATTACATACCGATTGAGTCCTGTGGGATGGAGACTAGTGACACAGTCTCTGTCCTAGTAAAATTGTATCGTTAGAATTTACTGCATGAGACTAGTGACACTGACATTCACTGAGATGTAGATTATATACACTATATCGGATTTAGAAATTTCTTTAAAGTAAGTCTCTAGAACTTTAAAATATACTTTTTAAATTCTTTTAATTCACCAGTCATTTCTGCCAATTACATACCGATATGAGTCCTGTGTGATGGAGACTAGTGACACAGTCTCTGTCCCAGTAAAACTGTATCGTATGAGATGTGGCCAACCTGCGGCTCGAGAGCCACATGCGGCTCTTTGAAGGATAATTTGTGGCTCTCAATAAATGTACCCGAGTTCCTTTTTCATTTTTGTGTTATATTTTAAAAAATTATTACAACTGATGCAGCTCCGGCAATGCTGGGTAAAAAAAATCGGTCTTATTGTGCTTTTAAGAGAGGATTCTCAAATTCCATAATTCATACCGATTCACTGATATTTAAAATATCCTGATGGTATGAAAGCAGTGTAACACATTGTAAATTACATCCTCGCCAATGCAAAAAATTATCGACAATTCAAATATTTCCTTGAAAAATTAAAGGATGAAGAACTTCTAAATGACATTCAATAAATATAATTTCTGTAAAAAAAATTACCTTTTTTGCATACATTTTCAATACATATTTAATTGCGGCTCGAGAAAAATTTCAAATTTTGAAAAATTGCTCGGACTATCAAGGAGCTTGGCCACATCTGATATATACTATATCGGATTTAGAAACTTTTTTTAAAATAAGTTTATAGAATTTTATAATCAACTTCTTTAACCCTATTAATGCTTCAGTCATTTCTGCCAATTACATATCGATGCATATCTTAAATCTAAGGTATTATGGACTGCACAGAATAAAATAAATATGAAGTTTAAACAACTTTGAATACTACAGCACTTCATGTTAATGATCAGCTATCATTTTTCATTAGAAATAAAGAACAGTAGCTTAGTACACTTTCATTAGTTAGACCTTAAAAAGCAAATTGTGTTTGTATGATAAGGATTTCGTAGTATGTTTAAGGATAAAATGTACTTATACATTCTGACTGCAAGAAAACTTTTGATGGAATCTTTTCAATGTACAGGAGAACCACGTTATAGCGAACTAGCTTATGACAAACTTTGGATATAACGAACAAACATTTTGGCTATGCAGTTTTTTATGTTGATTCAACCTTTTATAGCAAGCCTCGTGAATCTTAAAAATCGGATATAAAGAATTATTTCAATCGATTACTTTTAAATGGGCCCACTCATAACGGATATGACTTCTTACTGTTGTGCAGTTATACTCCAAGATTCTGGTAAACAACCCTATTCAAACTGTAGAACCCTTTAATGTCCGAGTCATTTCTTCCAATTATATATCAATGTACATCTTAAATCTAAATTATTACGGAGTACACAGAATAAAATAAATGGAAGTTTAAACAACTTTGAATACTACAAAATGTCAAGAGCAAAATGCCTCAGAAACTTCTCCGTGCTTTGTTACACATTTAGAAACTCACAAGTAAATGTTATTATACATTTTTGTCCATTAAGAATTTTTACCATTATACTTTAAGCATTAAGAAAAATTGCTATCGTAGCGATACAGAACTTAAATTTTGATTGTGAGATAACAACTTCACAAGGTTCAGAATATACTGAGAATCAAATCAATCTACAATATGAATTATGGTGAAATATATATTGACTAAGCAACTTTGCAATTTTGTTGTTTTCTTCATTCTAAAAATAAAATTAACAAAATATCTTTAACAAAAAGTTAAATATCAATCAAACAGAGGGGCACTTGGCACTCTCTTGCCATTATAACAGTCTCAATAGCAGTTTTTGTTCCTTGAATTCCTTAATGTACCCTGAATGTTTGTCTGCCGCTGCTTGGCAACTAAGTCACATAGTTCAGTTATGGAAACAATTTCCATGAAATGTAGTAACAATAATTCAGTAATTCCAAAGGTTATCTGTAAAAATCTCCGTTATATGATTACACATTACCCAACATTCCATTTATTCTGTATCTCAAGAAGAAATCAAGCCAATTGTGTATTTCTCAATTGTGCAACAATCAATAACTTTTCAGCAATGTCCAACAAAAGTTCACACGTGCTCAGTTATTGTCCAAACTTAGGCAAAAATAAAATACTCAATTCTCTTACTTAGTGCCCGATAGTCCGTGATGTCCCTACAAATTACTTTATGTTCACAACATTTGGTTTATACTTTGTAAAATGTGTCTTCGTAATATAAAACTGTTGTATTTTATTTCATTATTGTGAAAGATCCTTATACTTTAAAACTTGAACTTTTTATTTAAAATAATAAATAATATATGCATTATTAGTATAAAACAGAAATTGTATAAACAGTAATAAGATTTATTTTTGTTTCAGGTATGACTGTGAAGTTTCAGCTCTAGTCTCTAGTCCAAGACATGATTGAGGGAGGGATAAGTCAGCTTAAAAAAGGCACCTAGTGTCAGTTCGAACAAGTTTCCAAGCGGTTTGCACCGTCGTTTTACTGGACAGTTGTCTGTAGGCTCGGTCCAAGCTTAAAAAGGACATCCTGTCAAACAGCACTTCGCCATTAAATTCTGAGTGGGCTAAATCAGCTATGGAGACATTGGCCATGTACCAACAAATGTTCAGGAGTTAAATTCTTTTAAAAGCTGCTGTATTGAGATGGCACAAGTGGTTAAAAGATGTCGAGAGTATATGGAAGTCGAACTCCGCAGAACGCTCATCTACAAGTAGAACAAGGACAGTGTGCTAAATGCGTCATGTATTAACTTAGATCGACAGCTAAATGTACGAAGGATCATATACCAGAAAAGAATGGATTAAAAGGATTGTTTATTTCTTAGAA
Source organism: Pardosa pseudoannulata (assembly GCA_032207245.1). Classification (NCBI taxonomy): domain Eukaryota; kingdom Metazoa; phylum Arthropoda; class Arachnida; order Araneae; family Lycosidae; genus Pardosa; species Pardosa pseudoannulata. Next base: position 29,257,954 of record CM063506.1, read on the forward strand.
TTTACAAATGAGAAAGATATGTGCCTAGCTCATCCCGAATGTTTTGACAGATGACTAAAGGCAAAACCATTTGCTTGTTAGCGAAGATTATCTTGGGAGCGCACACAAAAAGTCGCTCGATTTACTGATGTAGAAATGTGGGGTTTTGGAGAAAGAGCCCGAGACAAAAAGATAAGAGTGTCAAATGACAACACCAACATTCCATGGGAAAAAAAGCTCAAATAACATGTTGAAGGCTATATATATATATCCATTGTCATTTTTGAGGCTAAGGGTATAGTCCACCACAAATTTTATACCATAGGAGTACTCTGTATTGAGAAATTTGTAAGTGGAATTGCTGTAAATATTGACCAGAAAAAATCCACCATGTCAGACAGGCATCATCGTCCATGGAAGCTTTAGATAACTTTACCCTTTTCCCAATCTACATCCTGCTCAACTACTAACTGTGTTCGAACGCTTCCCTTGACATTCTACAGTTTCGATATAGACATTTAAATAATGGCTTTATTTCTGTTCCCCACTGAGAAATCAATTTTCATATAATATCACCAGGAGCAAAATTTCCAAGTGACTTCAAAGTGCTATTTGCAGGACAATTTGTGAAAGGACTTTCAGGATATTTTTCAACAGTAAAAAATTCGTTGGCGTGTATGGGCTTCTATTCTGACAAAGTTGAATTGTTTGTTTCAATATTGTAAATATTTTTACTATTGAGTTTAATCTTTAATTTTTATACAAACCTTGTTGATAATGCTAAAATTAATGATTTTAAAAATTAATGTTTTTATAATATCTTACATACATGCATATAAACAATAAATTAATATTCAATTTCTTTTAATTACAGTAAATAGTTACCTTCATTTCATATCATTATTTTTCAGAAATTGAATTTTCTTGTAAAGTGTGATAAATGTTTGCTTTCACTACAAATCACATATTACTTGTGTTTTCAATGTCTTGCTTTAATCTTTCTACCATTTTAATTATTCGAAGTTTCCCCTTTTTAAGAAGAAAATTATTCAAATGCTTTCTTGAATCAATGTTTTCTTGAAAATTTTACGGGACGAATTTCAACATTTTCTTTTATTTTGATTTTTTTCTGCTATTGTTACTATCGGTTCTTCATATGAAGAAAGTCTGCTTAATTTACCATACAATGAAATAGCAACTAAAATGAAAAAAAAATTACAAGCTATTTTGGTTATTCAGCTGCTGAATACGCCGAACGCTGGCCGATTGGTTAGGGCGCTGATCGTCGGTAGCGGAGTTCGTGGGTTCGAATCCTACTATGGCATGGTGTACGTAGCTGTTCGGAATCTGCTTTAAGCAGTAAGTCCCGGTCTCATTAGCCCTCGTGTGCAAAACAGTAGACCGTAGCGCTCCAAACCAAAACCAAACCAAATGTTGAATATAATACAGATTCTAAACAGACTCATACAACATGCTTCGAATAAACAGATTCAACAAAAAAAAAGTTTTATTTTGTATGAAAAATCTCACTA
>CM063506.1:29269464-29311964 GCA_032207245.1 Pardosa pseudoannulata
AGAAAAACACAAATGGCTATATTGGTGTTTTCTCAATCTAATTACATCCAGCGATATTACTTGCAAAAACTTTTAATATTAGAAATGGTTTTTGTTTGGCAGCAGGCAGAATGCAAATCAATGATTATTTCGTTATTCTCTTCTTTTATTCTAGCCGATGGAATAATAAAAGAAATAGAGTAATTTAATTATCAAAATGTTGCGCATCGTCCCTTTTTCACAAATTATTTTATTACGTCGATGCTTATTATTATATATGCGGACTCAATTAGAGGGATTTCGCGTGGTACACCCCCCAAAAAACTAATGAAAAACCTCCATGGGTTTTTATGGGCATTCTTTCCTTTATTACACGGTAAACGTAAACAACGTATCGAATTTATTCGGAAGCGAAAAACCTTTATTAAATTACCGAATCTATGGCGCCTTTTCATTATGGCTTTTGTCTTTGCAGTAATAAGAGGAATGGAATGATAAGAGTGGGGAAAAAAATTAGGAGAGAAATGCGCCTCTGTGTTCATTACGTCTGTTCGGATTTCGAAAAGGGGGAGAGGGGAGGGGAGGGAGAGCCCTTTTCGAAGTTTTTCACACATCAAACGAGATGCAAAGCTTTTTTGAACTTTTCCAAACTCCTCCTGAGCCACTCGCCGTAAAATCGAGAAAATGAAGAGTCAAAAGGTGGAAGCTAACGAATCTGATAATGTTTTAAAGTGAGTTTCGAAGGAGAAGAAAGAATTTGGGTTTTCTATAAAGTGGCTAGGATAGGATTTTCATGAACTCTTTACTGAAATTCTCTGTTATCTTAGAGGAAACTAGAATTCAAACCTATTTATCAAGAGATATGCATAATTTTAATTATGTGATTGTACATATAAATATATGTTTAATATATAATGCGCATACGTGTATATGTATTTATATAAGTATTATATATATATATATATATATATATATATATATATATATATATATATATATATATATATATATATATATATATATATATATATATATATATTAATGAGTATGCAATTTTTTAGGCTCACCTGCATTTGGAGGAAGATAAGTGACTACAATGTATAAGTAAATAGAGTAATAAAATTATTACTTTAAGAATACTATAGATATTTTATAATTTTTATTTTTGCTTTTACTTTTACCTCCATTTATTACCTTTTACATTTTTTTTATCTTTTTCCTTTCATAACTTTTACTTTTACCTATACTTCTTACTTTTACTTTTTATTTTATCTAATACTTTTCAAATGTTGTGACATAATCAATTTTTAACAAAAACTTGTTTTCTATACAGAGTATAAAAGATATATACATATGTCAGTCTTTGCAGCTATATGAAGAGTCATAAGTTTCTTGATAATGTCTTTATTTAAGTATATTTCATAGTTTAAACGTCAACCATCAAAGATGGAGGACCTCATTTAGCATCCACACTCTAACAAGGGAGCCCTACTCAGCAAGGGTTCATACAGCAACCCTTTCTCAAGACGCTCTCTCTGTTATTCCTTACGAGTTAAATGCTTTTAAAGATTCACGCGTCTGCATTAAAAGAGTGCACTGAGTTTTCTGCTATCAAAAACCTAAATTATTAATTGCATGCTTAGTCCTAGTTTTGTCTACCCCCTCAAAGTATGAACTGAATCATCTTTAACCAGCTCGGAAATCGAACCCCAGACTTGGATTCTGGGAAAGCGAAGGCCTACCCCAATGGTACTAGGTTTCGAGTTTTTTAAAGTTTCACTGGAAATGATCTGGGGAAAAAATCGTATAAGAAGAATATAAATAATAACTAATAATATGACGCAAGTAAAGTATTAATGTTAACTATTCATACATGGTTAGAAAAAAGTTCCTCAGGAGAACTCATTTTTGATAGTTTTGTATATTCTTTTCATCGATTTTTTTTTTCAAATAAGAGTGTTTTTCTCTCCTTTTAAAGATACGAATTTTTAATACGAAGTTTATAAAAATTTTAATAATTATTTATGCAGTGAATAGTAAAAAATCTTTTCATAAAATGCTGGAAGGTATCTTTTTCATGGTATAAAGAAGGTGGCTAAGTGCTAGGTTTTATTTATTTTTTTGTTTATTTAATGGTGCAAAATCCTCTAGGGACATACTGCGCCATACAAGTTGTAAAAAATGAACCACATTAATACTACTAAAAATTTCACAAGTAAAAATAATTTGGAGAATATCGAAAGTGAAAGGTTTAAGATTCTAGAGTGCATAAAAAAATATTCAATATTAACCCTTTGACTGCTCATCCCGCGCGGCTTGCTAGATTTCAAATGCCACCTTGGGAGAACCATAATATTCATTACCTGCAACCCTTTAAGGGTTTTTTAAAAGAAAGCAACGACCTGTATATTTACCAGCGAATATTCAGTTCATTTAAGGCTCAATATATTAACATCTATACAGACGGCTCAAAATCTCATGATTATGCTGGTTTTGCGCATTGTTGCGACTCTGGCGCTTTCAGCTACAGACTTCATCCTTTTTGCTCCATATTCACAGCCGAAATAATTGCTATATATGAACCTTAAGATACATTTCTACCACCAATAAAACATTCTTTATAATATACTCCGACTCAAAGAGTGTCTTAGAAAGTCTTAAATGGGATTCCAATAATCACAGCTACGTTTCTCTGGCTATCCAGCTGCATAGAAAGCTTCCCCGGGGAGGTTTAAGCATACTTTTCTGTTGGGTTCCTAGTCACGTTGGTATTTCTGATAACGAGAAAGTTGACATCCTAGCGAAACAGGCAACTACATTCTATACTGGTGCTGTGCCTTACAGTGATATCAAAAAGGCCATTTCCTTCAACATACATGACCGCTGGAATGACGAATACAACTTAGAAATTCGAAACAAACTTCACTTTCTTAGACCGTCTATCTCATTTTGGCCATGTTTCCCAAATCGCAAATTGGATGTCATTTTAACACGTCTTCGCATCGGTCATATTAGAATCACCCATAAACATTTACTTTTGGCTGAGCCTGCTCCATAATCTTTTTCCTGTCACACTCATCTCACCGTTCATCACATTTTAACTTCATATGCGGCTTTTACACGATTTTATAATATATATTTTAAAACTTTTCATCCCAGTTTGACCGAACTTTTGGGTGAGACCGCCCACCCAAAATTATTTGAATTTCTCATCCGTATAGGCGTTTTTAACCTCGTTTAATTTAAAAAGTTTTAATATCAAACTTTACATCGTATTTTTACTTATGTTCTTTCTTTTATATATTTCACTCATAGTTACTTATGCTTCTAAATTATATATATATATATATATATATATATATATATATATATATATATATATATATATATATATATATATATATATATATATATATATATATATATATATATATATATATATATATATATATATATATATATATATATATATATATATACTTAAACTATGCAACAAAAAAATACGCAATTTTAAAAGAGATCTCGGTTTACAAATTGAGCAGTCAGAGGGTTAATATAAGGTATAAAACTGAATATTATGTAAGCATTTAAAACAATGGACTAGTAAAATTTGATTAAAGCTATGAATGAAAATTAAGAAATAAAATAAAATTGAAATAAAACACTTCAAAAATGAAAATTAAGCGTTGAAAATTAAGAAACACACAAATCAGATTTCAAAATAAAAGCCAGTACAGTTGAGAAAGGGAAATAAGCCTGGATGTGGTGTGTTCCTCGATGATTTAAACAATATTTGGCGATGAATTTTTAAAACATTTTATGTATGTAGATCTAGAACAGTATACCGAGATTAAAGTGTATGTATAAGGTGTCTTCGCACACTGTGCAGTTGCTTCACGCAGTAAGAGTTATACATGTGTAATTCTGCAGTGACCCACACGAAGGTAAGTGAGAATCATGTCACATTTTCTAATGGACAGAGGTGGTCACTATGTAGGGTCTTTTGATACTGTACAAAATTATTCTGCTTCTGCAAGTTCCAAAGTTGTTACTAGACAGTGCGGTACATGTCTTAATGCTAAGTGCTCGTAAGAATGACAATATATAAGTTCTAATCCTGTGTTGACGAATGGTAACAAAACAGATTAGAACCTGCAGTTCGGTAGCGTAGTTAATATTTCCAAACCCTGTTGATGTATCGGAAATTCGTAACCTCTCGGAAATATTTTGAAACAGTCGATAATTGTCTGATTAGATCTCTTTTAGCAAAAAGGGGAATTCAGCTCTTATAACCATCACCCGAAACTTGTAGCAAAATGTTATTTGGTTACTTTCTAGGAGAGAAAATATAGAAGGATAAAATACTAATTATTCTTGATTCATTAACCCTTTGACATACAAATAAAAAGGAATTTGATGCGACCGAAAAATACTATTTAGTTCATTGATACTATTTACTTCTCTTTCAACTGAACAATTAGTGCAAGATGAGAAAGAGAACGTTTTATGTTGAAATTAGCATAGCTATGTTACGTTTAATGAGGTTTATATATGATGTTAATCGACTGTAATTAAGGAATAGTATAAAATTAGTATTTTTGTAAAGTATAAAATATTTCAAAGCATTTTCGAGTAGGCAGAGGAGCTGTTACTTTTTACATTTCTAAGTTGATCCGCTTCGTACATTAAGGACACATGAATCCTGAAGAGTTTAATCAAAACAGAATAGAAGCCCGAGTTAAATAATTAAAGGATTTAATATTAGGATGCACGATGTCTGCCGGAGACAGTTATTGAAGTATCAGAAACGTCAAAGTTTGCTTTGGCACATTAAATGACTGACGTCTCCCAGACGTCATTGCATGTCCAGGGGTTAATATCACGTGTCCCTTTCGGGAACATTTATAAGTGTATAGAATTTATATGTTTTATCAGAACGATTTTCCCTTTACTGAAAAGGTAGATTGCAATCCCATTAGCAATTTATCAAATTTTTAAATATCTGAATTTATTCCTAATTTAAGCTACGGTAGCTCAGTCAGTACAGGCAACGAACTCGTAAGTGGAGAGTTGTGGTTCGGAGCTCGAGCCGGATTAATATCCTCCATGTTCGTTAAAGGTGAATAGGTTCGTGGTCACAATGTCCTCCAAATTCTCAAACAATACCTCTGTGGGTGTCAGGCCAAGCCTATGGGTATTCTGCTTGGTCCCTGCTTCAAAATTACGAGGACACACTTGTACTAAGTCGTTCTTTCACCCTAGTGGTACTCATCAAAACGAAAGGCACACCTCTTTGCCTTAATACGAGTAACCACCGGCTAAATCGTGCTTGGTTTCACCAAGTGGCATAAGTCGACAACAACAACTAAAGAGAAACAAATAGTTTAAATTAAGAATGATCTTGAGCATACCTATCGATAAACAATTATCTCTACACACCATTGCCAAAGTAGGCTATTCGTATAGGAACAGCACTTCCTGAGGCCGTATAGCACACTATATCTAGTTGATATTGTATGCTACAGTATAAAAAAAGAACTAAAATTATAAATGGTGTAAAAGAAGCAATTGACAATCATTCAGTTAAGAAAACTACTTTTGGTTTAGTAACAGAAGAAACAGAATTCTTCAGATACGTTACTCAGGTTAAATATCAACTATTAAACACATAAACTACGACTTATCGACCAGAAATTATACTACGTATAACTAAAATATTGTAAAAAGCTACAAATAATAAATATTCAATATTTGAATTTCGTGTTTTGAATACGAATCAATATATTTTTGATAATTATCACTATTTTTAGACTATTTTTTTCACTATTATGAGATTGTTAAGTATTTTTATCATTTTTGTTGATAAACGTATATAAAAACCTCAGATGTCTGTAATTATTCTAAATTTTCAAAGAATTCTCAATACAAAAAGCAAACTTTTAAGGAGGGAAAAAGTGTAAAATTTGTACGTCAACGTAAAATATTATTTTTTTCAAATAGTGCTTGGTTTGTTTAAGTGGCATCAGAAAGCGGCATGTAGTCGGTATGTACATCGACTAAAATCATCAGGAACAGTTGCATCTATTATAGAACATCACTTTACATTGTGTTCACGTGTGATACGAAATAAATTCCTTAACATTAAATTTCCTTTTATTATAAATGACATCCTACAACGCTTAAAATGATAAGTCATCACTAACAAGGACAAACTATAATATTCTGGATTCTTTGAATTTCAGATTTGTTTTAAACTCAGGAGTCCATAATAATATAGATTTTAAATATCCATCAATATATGTTCCGTAGAAATAGTTCAGGCATTAATTAGTTAAGAGCTCATTAATTTCCCACAATATGTTGATGGTTTATGTATGTTATTTAAATTGCGTTTCGGTTTCAATCCGTTATGCACAGATTTTAATGCGAGAAAATCGTGTTGATAAAAAAACAATTGTATTCCTTCCTTTTTCAGTCTATGTAACTTAAGCGAATGAAGAACCCATCTCATTACCAGCTACTTCTCATTAGAAGACAAATATAGACTCTTAATGATGTCTTTTAAGTACTTGATGTTATTTTATTTATCATCGACTTGCAGCTGATAGTTCGTCGATTGTGCAAACTGTTCATCTTTTGATGCACATTGCCTTATTAGACCGAGATAATAACACTATGAAGCATTGCATTATTAGACCCAGATACTGGTAAAGATGATGACTTCCTTTAAAGACATTCTAATTGGATGCTTACGATGGTACATTCTAGAACCTCCAGTTTACAGTTTTGATCATCTCATAACGTCCTAGGGGTAAACAATACTTTCATGCTTTCTGATAGGCAACTGATACCTTCTTCAGTAACTCTTCTCACTCGTAAATTTAATCCAATTCAACCAATTTTTCTGTGTTACGAGGGTCACTCTAAACTTTTTGAGATACAACTAGGTTTTTAAAGTTATATTTACAAAATTTTAGGTGTGTTCAAAGCAGCCTCCTCCAGCATTAGTGCACTTTTGTAGACGAAGTTTCCACAAATTAAATGCCTCAAGCCATTCATTTATTCGAATAGATTTTTAAAAAAATGCCTTTATAGCCATATCAGTCTCTTCTCCTTAATGAAAACGACGTCCACTTAAGTTCTTTTTTAGATTAAAGAATAACCAAAACGCACACATAGCTAGATTAGATAAATTCAAAATATGTTCTATCACTTTAATTTTTTTTTTTTTTTTTAATAAGAAACTCAATTGTTAATCCGGCTGTATGTGAAGATGCATTGTCATGGTGAAACATTAGTCCGATAACATTCACTTCTTGTAGAATTTGTGAAAGACATTTAGTGGTATACAAGTTTGCTGTTACTGTCTTATGTCCTTCCAACTTGATGGCTTTGACCAATCCCGTACTTCTGAAGAATACGTCACTTTTTTCAGTGGCACATCACTTTTTTCAGTGAGCATTGTCTTTTCACCATTGTCGGCGTTGGTATTATCTTCATAGACCCATATTTTGCTTTCTTGACGTGTTGGAACGCTAAAAAAAATGGTATGTATGTTTCATCACCCGTTACAATTTCAGAAATGATGCTATGGCCACCATCATTTAGCAATTTAAGAGTTTCTTTGATGATTCTGACACGCTCCCCTTTTTGGTGCTCAGATTATGGGGAACCCAACGGCAAACTACTCTTTTCATATGTAATTCTAAATTAATAATTTTGTGTTTGGCTGCAGATCCAATGTTAAGTTTCTTCTGTATAATTTGATAGGTATAGCGATTATCATCCATTAACATTTTTCGTATGGCAGACTCAATATCCGGGATTACTGCCGACATCTTTATTCCTGTGTGTTCTTCATCCTGAATAAAATGGTGACCTCTGTTAAATTCTTTAAACCATATGAATACAGTAGCACGAGCTGGAGATTCCACACCAAATGCGAATTGCAACGGTTGGAAGCATTCTTCTTGATTTAACCTTTAAGCTTCGGCTGACCGCTGGCTTGCGTTTGGACTACAAATCGGCAGTATTTTTGAAAATTCCTCCCTCCTCTTTCCACTTTCTCAAGAAGGAAAAATGTTTTGTCCTATTGTCACTCTCTAGGAGTGGAGGACGTTGCAATGTAGGATTGCTCAAAAACCAGTCTGAAAGTTGTTATTTGACATCTCACTTTGAGAAAGACCGATCAATTTTGAAACCATGATCAGATTAAATAAAAAAATAAAAGACGAAGGAAAGAAACTTTGACTCGCTTCCAAACGGATTTGGTTCACAAAATAGAATGAATAGTTCACAAACAACTGCTGGACATGGACAAAAAAGCGCCAATTTGTTCCACATGTCGCCAAACAAAATCCCATTCTTCCTTCCCGTTACTGATGTACTCAGCAAAACTTCAACAATAGGAAGAGACTGGCCAAATGACAAGTGAGTAATGAACCCGTCCCTGCAAAAGGGGAGAAATATCTACGGTACAACTATTGTACCCTAGCTGACTTTTGGGTTTTAAATATTTATGGTACAACTGCTGTACCAGCCGAAACCTAAAAGTTAATCCTGCTTTAAAATCGTAGAAAATCATAGCGCGAAAATGTTCTCGTGTCGATTCCATTTTCTTTTCTGTTTAAAATTTATTCTACGCTAAACAAGTTGAAGTAAGTCAGTAAAAAATCGTCTCCTGTAATAAAATACTTTCTATTTTAAAGTTAAACCATTATTTTTATTTTGTAAATTCTCTTCTTAGCATATCTCAAAAATTTCAGAGTAACCCTTGTATAAAGTATAGGCAATCAACAATAAATGCCTCCAACACGAAAAATCAGTTTGAGATCCGACCATAACATGTATGTTCCCCATCTTTACAAGGAGTCATGCTGGTTCCCCTATGGATCACTCTCATTAATGGGGTACCCAGCATAATAGGCTACGGCTTGGATAGGTCCCGCCTGAGCTGAGGTAAGAATACCGTTTATACCATGTTTATCACTTAAATTTATTGTTGACCAAATTGCATGGATATCGCACGGTTAGAGCCATGAATGTACATTTTCTCTTTATAAATAACAAGTAATCGTGATTCTTTTTGTGTGGAGGGGAAAATAAAAGCTCTTTGTGCGCATGGAAAATCAAAAGACCCACACTTCTCGAAAGTTAATATCATGTCGATTCGTAGCATTTGTCCATATTAGCTAGACACGTATGCATTGCCGGTTTCAGACTCTCCCTGCACTATTCTTTTCGCGTAGATTCGTGAAATACGCGTTAATCGTTCAAGATGATAGGGTACGAGTGTTTCGGGATGTTCCGAACTGTTTTATGAGACTCATAAACGAGCACCGAAAAGAACACAAACGTCTCTTAAGCCTTTCTAATAATATACTTTAAAAAAGTCTATTTCTGTACGGATGGTTTGGTTCCGTCTGTAAAAAGTGACATTTGAATCTGGTTTTATCTGTTATTGCTCTTCCCGAGATATACCGATTAGTTTATCCAACGTGTTTTATGGGTGTGGGTAGGAGTCGACGTCATAATCTAAAGGATATTGCACTGTTGCCAAATTTACGAGCTGAAAAGAGTGGATATAAGCAGTTTCTTTTTTCTTGGCTGGTGTTGGATTCTGATTGGTGAAAAAAGCGCAAAATGCTGTAAACATGATTAAGATATGGAAGAGATCGAGGGAGTAATCTTTCTGCGAAGAAAATAGAGATTGGTTAACTTGGTATATTATCGTTATGTATGAAAAAGCAAAGAAATTCTTATTTTTCCTACACTAACTAAAAGCTTAATCAGACCCATTCTTACTTATTCTGCTGAGATCTGGGCAATGACAAAAAAAAGTAAAAAGTATCCTTTCTGTTTCTGAAAGAAAAATTTTGAGAAGTATTTTTGGTGGCATAAAACATAATAATATCTGGACAAGAAGAACTAACTCTGAACTCTATAAATCTTTTAAAAATCTAGATATAGTACAATATATAAGGATTCAGAGATTTAAATGGGCAGGACACCTGTTCAGAATGGACGAAGATCGTCTAACAAAAAAGATCTTCTTGGCCAGAGCATTTGGCACCCGAAAAAGATTGAGACCTACACTTAGGTAGCTCGACTGTTTGGACTTAAGACTTTTAAAAATTACTAACTGGATGTCCATGGCCAGGGGACAGAAGACCTTGGAATTCGATTCTGAGGAAGGCAAGGACCCATCCTGGACTGTTTGGCCATTGAAGAAGAAGAAGACCTACAGTTGCTATTGAAAATCAAAGAACAAATACTATAGTTAGTTTAGTGTTTACTCACAACCTTTCATTTTAAGAATAGTTACAGAATACTATAATTTTAGATTATACCCTTTTTACTTCAGCAAATCGAATTTCATCTTAAGCTTAAAATAAATATTAATTCGAAGTTTTCCTGTCCAGTTTTCACATAAAATGTTTATGAATTATTCATCAATACATAAAATGAAAATTACATTTCAGTCTTATATGTTTGTCCATACTAACGATAAATTTCTTATTCTTAAAGCAATAGTAGCTAACATACAGATTAGCTGATAAGGATCTGAGACAGCCTAAACTGATACAAAATAGAATCTTATCCGCCAGGCTGTACGTGAAAAGCATATTCTGCAAGAAAAATAAAGGTTACTTGTATTGTGATGTTTTAAATGTGTTATCAAAAATGAAGCTAACATTTAGATAAATTTGTAAGGCAAAATGAATATATTCATTAATACAATTAACTATAAAACAGTGTGTTATTAAATGCACTTGTACTTAAATTTCCTTTTAACTAAACCTGTAGAAACTCCATGTATTATTAAGTGAAAATCATACTGCAATCTGACAATGTATATAATCGAAATTATCCCAATTAAATGAATAGTGTTGAATGTTCTGTATTGTTCAGTGTAATAATCGCAAAAGAGCTTATTCTTCTTCTGGTAACTGGAAGTTGGATGATAATCAAACAGATGAGTGGCTAGAAATGCTGAATGACATTTGTTTTTAATTTAAAGGCAATATAATTCATACTATATGAAGATACTCATTGTATATAAAGACTTTCAAATTGTATATGGTTTACAAACTTGAGTTTAGTCTCGGATAAAGGCCTGTATGTATTTGTGTTGTTTCCTTATAGACAGTAAGGCTGTTTTCCCCTCTGACACCCTCATAGAATTATCCACATTCTTATGATGAGGCATGGTAGAATCTCGATGGATAAACGTGATATAGTCTCGGATTAAGGCCTGTATGTATTTGTGTTGCATCTTTATAGACAGTAAGGCTGTTTTCTCCTCTGACATCCTCATAGAATTATCCACATTCTTATGATAAGGCATGGTAGAATCTAGATGGATAAACTTAATAAAGTCTCGGATTAAGGCCTGTATGTATTTGTGTTGCATCCTTATAGACAGTAAGGCTGTTTTCTCCTCTGACACTCTCATAGAATTATGCACATTTTTATGATGAGGCATGTAGGATATCGATGGATAAACGGGCTAACCGTTTTAGGGAAAAACAAAACATTTTGTGTAGAAAGCATACAAATTCTGCCAAGTATGGGAGACCGATTCTATGGTCTAAGTGTTCAAACCTAGTGGAATCAATCGTGTAAGTCATATATGTGTCTTCAATCTGTTTTGTATGTGACATTACCAAGCTAATATGTGAATCTTGCGAAAACCTTTGACATTATTTACTGTGCTAAAATTTCTGATTGTAAACCAATTATTTGTTCTGGCTGAACATTTCAATACGATTTTTGATCAATCTTTCTTTGATGCAGCCGGACAAGCTCTAAATTGGATAAAATGATCCTCAATTTTTTATCGTAGTAAAATATAAATTTAAATATGCAAACCATTGAAATAAAACTTTGTAAAGTATTTTCAAAAATTAGTTTCAACTATCACGTATGGTTGTTTATTAACGTACATATTTTTGCTTTATAAAGAGTTATATTATTTCCCTACAGAAGATTCTCACAATAAAGTAGCCAATAAAAAATTATAAGCACAGGTAAACAGAACTTCCACAATAAAGGTGATCAGCAAGAAAACAAAACAACAAAAAAAAATCTTGTGACACTTTCTTTTCTTTTTCAGTTGGTTAAATTCTACAGCATTACAATCATATCATACTGGTGAACAACTGAATCCTATAATTTGAGTATATTCAGATATCTACCACTAGACTTCCGTTCGCTAACTTGAGGGTAAGTTACAATCTCGAAATCGATACAAAAGAGTGATAATACAGTGAACTCTGCTTAATGTGATCGCAGTTAATGTTATCAATCGCTTATTGTTATCGAAATCACTTGGTCCCGATTTTCTCTATTCATTTGTATGTTAAAACTATCGCTTTATGTGATCGTTACATCGGTTAGTGTTATCAGTTTTCGAACCTCATTTTAACTGGCAAAGGAATATTCACAATGTATTCAGAAGGAACCCATTCTTTTCTTTTCCTTCGCTGTTGTTTGAATTTTTGAAAATTCTCCCTCTTTCACCTAGGGAAATGGGGAATGAACAAAGGAGTGGGGTCTTCACGTTCCTGGAATTTTTCAAAATTACGCACACTCTGTTGGCTGTCAATAGTTGTCAGATAAGCAGAAGGCAACAAATTCTATTCGGAACTGAGAAGGAGCGTATACACATTTTATGCCTTGCTGGTTTACATGCATATTGTAGATACGGAAGCCAGAAAGCCAAATGCTTTAACATTAAAACTAAATATCGAAATTTTAAATCGTTATGACAGGTTACCAAGTATGGATCAGCGTAATGCTGCAGCGCAGTTAAACGTTTCTCAGCTTCTGAATTGCATTGGAAGTGTTGAAACGTGGAGTACAACACCGCTCTCATGACTTTAAAAGACATTTTGATTACGAACGATGTATCAATGAGCTTCTAAGAAAGAATTGTAGACAGTCAACAATTGATCAATTATTTTTATTATGTAGACAATTCTTGTGTCTTAAAGGATAATATACAGTACATAAATATAAGGTGAGTTTTTCGTTTTATTTTGAAATGTAGTACGTGTGAATTAACACTAAAAATACCAACACTTAATACATACCTATTTCTACCATAGCCGGTCAAATGACCGGACTTAATTTTTTCTGATTATAAATGTACGAAATATGAAAATTGGAAGGAAATAGACAAATAAACTTTATTATAATTAAACAAATTTGTATATTGTCAATTTTTATGTATTGTAAACTCAAAGTATAAGAATTTTTAATTCATTTCCCATCGCATTTTTTACATAAACCTTATGGGTCATTTGACCTGTTATATGGTATGTTTAGTGTTAGGAGGGGGGGTAAATTTATCTAATCTTGTATATTATTTATTGTTATCAATCGGTTATTATTATCAAAATAACGATGTCCCAAACTGATCACATTAAACGTAGCCCACTGTGTATTGATGAAGTGAATAATTGATTATTTTATTCTATTATATATTTTAAAAATCCAGGACTCATATTTTTTTTTTTAGCGCATTAGTTAGTCTTTATCTGATTCAGGAAAGACACCCAGATTCCGAAGTCTTTGTCGGTTATATCGCATCGCCGCTGCAAAAAAATCTTTTATTTGTTGTTGATCCGCGCATATGAATGAGATTTTACCGGAACGATACCATAAAATGGGGGAAAAAGGGAGGAGAGGGGAACATCTAATACCTTTAACCATTCCGCCGACTGAGCAAACAGGGGCCTCCAACTTTCTTTAATCACGCGGTAATTATTCCATAAGCTGGAGAGGGGCATAAATTATGAAAGACACGCATGCCGATGAATTATTAATTCTCCCTGCCTTTTTATTTAATTACCAGACGAAACAATTTCTCTCGTAGTGACTATTTCTTTTGCCATCCCTTACTTTTTTTTATAATCCCTTTTCTGATGATGATACAAGCAGCAGTGTGTACACACACATACACGCAGACCTTGGGGTTGTTTTAATCTCTGGCGAATCAGAAAATAAAACCAGGAACCTCCCACCCCTACCCCTGCTCTCTTTTTTTTTTCTCGAAAAATACTAATAAAAGCATTTGGCCGTTAATTCCATGTTTTTCTGTGCGTGTGTACCTACATCGGAAGAAGAACAGTCACCAATTTGCTGTAATGAACCTAATTAGCTTTTATACAGAGGGTCCCTAGCTTTAACGGTTTCCTTTGATTTTTTTTTATATTATTTTTACCACAGCGGAAACCTACCGGCGTCATTATAAGACGACTCGAGAAATTAAGAAAGAGCGAGCCCTAGCTTTTCTGTTTCGTTTTCTCTCTTTGACTTTTTTTTTTTTCCTTTTTTGATCCACAACGAAACCTACGCGTCATTATAAGACGACTCGAATCAGGCTAAAAAAAAGAGCGAGCTATTTTTTCTCTAATTTTTTTTTTTTTTCTTTCTTGCTCTCCTCTCTTGGATCGTACTTTTTTTTTTCCTTTCTTGATTTCTGTAATTAGCAAAGGGAATTTTAGTTATTATGAAAGTTTATAATAGATACTGAATAGATGGGTTAAAACGTAAAAAAATTGTTGCAGTGAATTAGTAGAATTTAGTTTTTTTGAAGATTTTTTTTTTGTTAACTTTAAACATTAAAAAACAATGCTCAAAAGAATGATGAAATTTAAGAATTTTTGGTTTTTTTTCAGAATTTCTTTTTTCTTTTGTACTGACATATTAATGAGAAAAGGAATTAAAAAATTTTTTATTAAGATTATTAAAGTTTATAATTTAAGTAATTATAATATATCTGTAATAAATTATTCAGATAATTTATTTTTATTATGTATCGTTTTTTCAGAATAATTAGTTTTTTTATATTTATTGTTTGTCTCTTGAAGTGATGCGTCAAATTAAAAAACAATGACTGCAAATGCGTTATAAAAGAATGGATGAAAATTTAAAGATTTTTGGCTTTAATAAATTAATCAGAAATTACTTTTCTTCTTTTGTAGGACTTTGCACATATTGAAGGAAGTGGAAGAAAGGAAATTACAATCAATAAACATGGAATTTCTTCGTTCTTTTCAATTCTTAATGGTCTTACTTAGACAGCACCTTTAGAACTATAGATAAGCTGAGATTCATAAATATTTATGCCTGAAGTTGATATGTATCTATTCATTCCTATACATACTTATTTTTATGTCTGTCTATCTTCGTAAATTATTTTGCACTGAACTATCTAAAGATCTAGCAGTTTGTCTATGCTTCTATGTGTTTGTCTGCCTATCGGATAGACGGATGACAGACAAATTATAGACACATAAATTGACAGATAAATATTATAGACAGATGATTTTTGGCTTTAATAAATTAAACAGAAATTACTTTTCTTCTTTTGTAGGACTTTGCACATATTGAAGGAAGTGGAATAAAGGAAATTACTATCAATAAACATGGAATTTCTTCGTTCCTTTCAATTCTTAATGGTCTTACTTAGACAGCACCTTTAGAACTACAGATAAGCTGAGATTCATAAGTATTTATGTCTGTTGAAGTTGATATTTATCTATTCATTCCTATACATACTTATTTTTATGTGAGTCTGTCTATCTTCGTAAATTATTTTGCACTGAACTATCTACAGATCTAGCAGTTTGTCTATGGTTCTATGTGTTTGTCTGCCTATTGGATACTCGGATGACAGACAAATTATAGACACATAAATTGACAGATAAATATTATAGACAGATAAATGCTAATTTATCTGTTTGTCTTTGACTATCCACCTCTCCCGTCAAATGTACACCTCCCACCGTCAAATGTAATGTCTATCAGTCTGTCTACCGTCTGTCAAATTTTACATATTTCTTTTTGTCTCTGACTTCCCGTGTATCAATGGATTGTCAGCTTTAATGTATAATTTTCTGTCTATCTTCTGACACTTTTACATATTGGTATGCCTACCAAATGTTAAATTTAATGCCGATAGTCTGTTATGTATTAAGTTATTTGTTAAGTTGACTATTAAATCCTATTTTGTCTGCATATTGGCTCTCAAATGTTATGTCTACCACTCTATCCAGGTTCGAGGCTGAGATTGGTCGACTACATACTAGAGGTTTTTAAGAGACTAAAAGTTACCACCTAGATTTACATAGCGACGAAAAGAGAAGAATTTTGTCAAGGTCTTGGACCACAATGAGCTGTCCATCCAGTAAAGAAGAATGTCTGTCTTCTGTCATATTTATCTATATACAGTGGACTCCGCTTAGTGTGATCAGTTTGGGACACCGTGTTTTAAATAACAATAACCGATTGATAACAATAAACGATATGCAAAATAAGATAAATTTACCCCCTCCTTTAACTTACACGTACTAAATTTCAAAACATAATGAAAAAACACACCTTATATTATCCTTCATTTATGTATATTATTCTTTAAAACATAAGAACCATATACATAATTAAAAAAAACTGATCAATTGTTGACTGTCTACAATTTTTTCTATGAACTCATTGATAAATTGTTCGTAATCATAATCAACCTGTCATAACAATTTAAAATTTCGATCTTTTGTTTTATCGTTAAATCATTTCACTTTCTGGCTTCCATATCGACAAGCTGCATGTTAGCGAGCAAGGCATAAAATGTGAATACGCTCCTTCTCATTTCCGATAAGAATGTGTTGCCTTCTGCTTATCTGACAACCACTGACCACCAGCAGGGTGTGCGTATTTCTGAAAAATTCCAGGAACGTGTAACCACACTCCTTTATTCATTCCCCATTTCCCTTGTTGGAAGAGGGAGAATTTTCAAAAATTCAAACAATAGCGAAGGAAAAGAAAGGATGGGTTCCTTCTGAATACATTGGGAATATTCCTTTGCCAGTTAAAATGGGGTTCGAAAACTGATAACATTAACCGATGTAACGATCACATAAAGCGATCATTTTAACATACAATTGAATAGAAAAAATCAGGACCAAGTGATTTCGATAACAATAAGCGATTGATAACAATAACCGCGATCACATTAAGCGGAGTCCACTGTATCACATTTATCTGTTTGTCTGTGTTAGACAGTCAAATTTAATATCTTTCTGACTATATATCGTCAAATTTTACGTTTATCTAGATTTGTATTTTTGCCTATATAGTTGATCATCTATATAGCAGTCTACTAATTTACCTATATGTTTTTATGTCTTCCAATATTTTTTATGACCGAAAGATGGCCGAATGGTTAGGGTGCTGGCCTGCGGAACCAGAGTTCGTGGGTTCGTATCCCACTATGGCTTTGATGTTCGTAGCCGTTCGGAATCGGCTTTAAGCAGTAGGTCCCGGTCTCATTAACCCTCGTGTTGCAAAAAGTAGACCGTAGCGCTCCATTACCATTCCAATATTTTTATTGTTTACATAATTATCCCTCTGTTTATCTATGTACAAATTTACCAACATGAATTTGAATTTCTATTACTGTACAAGTAAAATTTCAAATTTATTCCTTTTAATGACTGCTTATTTTATCATTCCCAAAGTGTCTTTTCGATCAAAGAAATTCTCTGGTCAATATCTGCAAACCGCTCGTTTATATATTAAATACCGTCCTTGCATTTCCAAAATCAATTTCAATTTGGTATTGTAGATAAAAACGTTTTAGAGAAAATAATCCCCGTGAATAGAAACGACAATAGATGATGAAAAAGAACCAAACACGGAAAATTATTTTGATGCGGAAATTTCTGAGAATTCTGCTTGAATAAAAATGGAATTAAAGACAATCTTCAGCAGAATAAATGTGCGTCATGCCATGTAATATTCTTATTACTGTCAGCATCGTAAACATTCAGCGTCCCAATTTAATTGTGCCACCAGAAAGAAAAAAAAACCACATAAACATTTCAATTCATCGAGCCACAGTAGAATAACCAACGATCAAAATACACAAAACATAACACTTCTCGCAGACGATTTTTGGTAAATAAAGGAACAGGGAGGAAAGAAAAAAAAGTGTGTCTCCACGTACACCTGCTTTTTTCTATTAAAAAAAATGCTGAAGGATAAAAATGGGAGGGGGGGGCGACCGAAAGAAAGAGGGATACTAACCTATCATTGTGGAATCTATCATCAAATATCAAACGCTTATTCAGGCGACAATAGAATATCTCGAAGCATTTGCTAAAAGGTTTGAAAATGCGATTTATCGAGATTTTGAAGTAAGAAAAAAAAATCGTTTTATAAGTGATAAATATACATTTCGGAATAAACTCGAGTGGGGTAAAAATGTATTGAATTCGACGTAGTTTGAACACGGCAGATTCGAATTTCAATTTCTTTTTAGTTTTTCGTATGACAGGTGTAATAAAAGATAGATATGCATTTGTTTGCCGTAATGCAATGGTATAGAGTATGTAGCGTTTTATTGGATATTCATCTTTTATATCTTCGATTTCGGGTGAATTCTGAGATTAAAAATTTCATCTTTCGAAATGCTGCATTTTTTTCTCTCTCGCCTGTTTGCTTTTTTGTTTATTTTTAAAGAGTGTTCAATATATTTTCGGCCGAAAAATTTATTTCGTTCTGGAAACTGGAGTATATATTTTGATGAAAGAGGTTACCCACAGACAAAAAATAAAGGATTAATATCCTGGTTTAGACATTAGAACGAAATAATAACAATCTAAGGTTGCAAACAAGATACAAATAAAGTGCTTCAATAATTTAATTATCTAATATTTTGAAAGATTCTAACCGATTAAAAACATATTGTCTTACTTGGTTCATCTTAGATTCTAAAGTTACTTAATCAAGATAATTTGACAAAGCTCTAATACAGTGGACTCCGTTTAATGTAATCGCGGTTAATGTTAATCGCTTATTGTTATCGAAATCACTTGGTCCCGATTTTCTCTATTCGTTTGTATGTTAAAATTATTGTTTTATGTAATCGTTACATGTTACGCTTTAATGTTATCAGTTTTCGAACTTCATTTTAACTGGCAAAGGAATATTTACAATGCATTCAGGAGGAACCCAGCCTTCTTTTCCATCGCTGTTGTTTGAATTTTTGAAAATACTTCCTCTTCCAAAAAGGGAAATGGGGAATAAACAAAGGAGTGGGGTCAATATGTCCCTGAATTTTTTCAGAAATACGCACACCCTGCTGGTGGTCAATAGTTGTCAGATAAGCAGAAGGAAATACATTCTTATCGGAACTGAGAAGGAACGTATTCCCATTTTATGTCTTGCTCTCTTACATGCAGCTTGTCTATATGGAAGCCAGAAAGCGAAATGATTTAACGTTAAAACAAAAGATCGAAATTTTAAATAGATATGACAGGTAAATTATGATTACGAACAATTTATCAATGAGTTCTTAGAAAAATTGTAGACAATCAACAATTGATCAATTTTTTTAATTAGGCATACAATTCTTAATTTTTAAAGGCTAATATACATAAATGCAGGATAATTTAAGGAGTGTATTTTCATTTTGTTTTGGTATTTAGTGCGTGCAAATTAAAGGAGGGGGGAATTTATCTAATTTTGCATATCGTTTATTGTTATCAAACGATGAATTGTGTATTGTTATTAAAATCACGGTGTCCCAAACTGATCATGTTAAGCGGAGTTTACTGTATATGCATAGTTTATTATTTTAATATAGGTTACATTCAAGAATGTACGAAGAATCAAGAATGTACAAGAATGAATGCTCTATGATGCACGGGGATCATACAGAAAGTAAGTTTCTCGCCGATCGTAAAAGATACAAAACATAACTATCTGGAACGAATTATTGTAAAAGATACATCAAACGTTTATCTACTTCTCAACATAATAACCATCGGCATTGTAAAATTTGCCATACCTTGGAATAAATTTTTGCATTTCAGTTTCGTAGTTGTATGACGCTTAGAAATGGGGTCAAACAGCGCATCTGGCTGTATTATCAGCATAATTGTAATTGTACGCAGGACTTCCTCTGTAGTGACCAGATAAGATTGTCTTCAGCGACAAGAGGAGGTAGAAATCGCCGGCACTAAGATTGGTACTCTTTCTCGACATATATATGAATATTTGTAATAAGACGAACTTCACGGCGGGTGGTTGCAGTCATGGCCATAAAAATGACACATTTTTAATTAAAGACTTTTATTAGAAGAACGTTGGTGGATGGGTTCCCACTTCATTATCTTCGGAATAAACTAAGAGAGCAGATAACATGAAGAAGTAAAAAGATGTAATCCATGTAAAAAGATAAATAACATTGAGGTGAACATCTGGGTGAACAACTCAGTAGAAATCTTCCTCCGGTAAAGTGCATCTCCTTTTTCTTCTGAAATTTCCTAAATTGGCATTTAGCTCAGTATACAGTTTTAATTGGTTAGAGTCCACACCCGAGGGCATGGACTGCAGCCCCAGTGGTCAATTTAGGTAAGCGAATTCCAGTACTCTATCGTTCGGCCATTTTAGTTGACTTACAGTAAAAACTTTACACAAAGCTATACTTGGAGTAAAATAATTTCATACTTTAATCCTATAATCTGTAAACGAAAATGGGGATATTATTCTTTATAATGTTTCAGTGTGTATTTAGACACTAGAAAGACTTTAAAATATCTAAAAAAAATGATAAAAATTGTAAAATGTAAATTAATGATTCAATTAAAATAAAAAAGTTAAATTATGATGATATAATCATACATAATTTACACTAGCTTTTTTTTCTCCTTGTTTCTTTACATACTGCATATTTTAGTTAACTTAAAGTAAAAACCTTACGCAAAGCTATACTTGGAGTAAATAATTTCATAATAATCCTATAATCTGGTGAAAAGAAAATGGGGACTTTATTCTAATGTTTCAGCGTGTATTTAGATACCAGAAAAACTTTCAAATAGCTAAAAAATGATTAAAAAAAGTAAAATGTAAATTTTTGATTCAATTAAAATAAAAATCGTAAATTATGATGATAATCATACATAATTTACACTGTTTTCATTTTTTATACTTTATTTTTACATACTGCACATTTTAGTTGACTTATAGTAAAAACCTTACGCAAAGTTATACTTGGAGTAAAATAATTTCATATTTTAATCCTATAATCTGATGAAAGAAAATAGGCATATTATTCTAATGTTTCAGCATGTATTTAGATACCAGAAAAACTTTCAAATAGCTAAAAAATGATTAAAAAAAGTAAAATGTAAATTTTTGATTCAATTAAAATAAAAATCGTAAATTCTGATGATAATCATACATAATTTACACTAGTTTCATTTTTTTCTTCTTGTTTCTTTACATACTGCATATTTTAAATGACTTACAATAAAAACCTTATCAACTATACTTGAAGTAAAATAATTTCATATTTTATTCCTATATTCTGGTAGAAGAAAATGGGGACATTATTCTAATGTTTCAGTGTGTATTTAGATACCAGAAAATCTTTCAAATATCTAAAAAATGATAAAAAAAAAAGTAAAATGTAAATTTTTGATTCAATTAAAATAAAAACGGTAAATTATGATGATAATCATACATAATTTACACTGTTTTCATTTTTTATACTTTATTTTTACATACTGCACATTTTAGTTGACTTACAGTAAAACCTTACGCAAAATTATACTTGGAGTAAAATAATTTCACATTTTAATCCTATAATCTGGTGAAAGAAAATTGGGAAATTATTCTAATGTTTCAGTGATTTTCTGGATACCAGAAAAACTTTAAAATATCTGAAGAATTATAAAACATGTAAATTATGTTGATTCAATTAAAATAAAAAAAGGTAAATTATGATGATTATCGTACATAAGTTACACTAGTTTCTTTTTTTCTCCTTGTTTCTTTACATACTGCATATTTTAGTTGACTTAAAGTAAAAACCTTATAAAAGCTATACGTGGAGTAAAATAAATTCATATTATAATCCTATAATATGTTGAAAGAAAATGGGGATATTATTCTAATGTCTCAGCATGTATTTAGATACCAGAAAAACTTTAAAATGTCGGAAAAAATGATAGAAAAAAATGTAAAATGTAAATTATGTTAATTCTATTAAAATAAAAAAAGGTAAATAACGATGATAATCATACATAATTTACACTGGTTTAATTTTTTACACTTTTTTTAACATACTGCATTTTTAATTGACTTACAGTGAAAACCTTACTCAAAGCTATACTTGGAGTAAAATAATTTCATATTTTAATCCTATATTCTGGTAGAAGAAAATGGGAACATTATTCTAATGTTTCAGTGTGTATTTGGATACCAGAAAAATTTTAAAATATCTGAAAAATGAGAAAAAATGTAAAATGCAAATAATGTTGATTCAACTAACATAAAAAAAGGTAAATTATGATGATAATCCTACATAATTTACACTAGTTAGATTTTTTCTTCTTGTTTCTTTACATACTGCGTATTTTAGTTGACCTACAGTAAAAACCTTAAGCAAAGTTATACTTAAAGTAAAATAATTTCATATTTTAATCCTATAATCTGGTGAAAGAAAATAGGGACATTATTCTAATGTTTCAGCGTGTATTTAGATACCAGAAAAACTTTAAAATATCTAAAAAATGATAAAAAAATATAAAATGTGAATTATTGATTCAATTAAAATAAAAAAGGTAAATTATGATGATAATCATGCATAATTTACTAGTTTTTTTCTTCTTGTTTCTTTGCATACTGCATATTTTAGTTCACTTAAAGTGAAAACTGTACACAAAGCTATACTTAGAGTAAAATAATTTCATATTTTAATCCTATAATCTGCTAAAAAAAATGGGGACATTATTCTAATGTTTTAGCGTGTATTTAGATACCAGAAAATCTTGAAATATTTGAAAAATAATAAAAAATGTAGAATGTAAATTGTGTTGATTCAGTTAAAATAAAAAAAATAAATTATGATGACAATCATACATAATTTACACTGGTTTCATTTCTTTCTACTTGTTTCTTTACATACTGCATATTTTAGTTTACAGTAAAAACCTTACACAAAGCTATACTGGAGTAAATAATTTCATACTTTCATCACATGATCTTATCAAAGAAAATCTTTAGAATCAAACACTGTCCAAGCCTTTGATATAATTTTTTTTATTTGATTTCAGAATGTACTTACGAGAAAACCATTAAAATTTCTCTCCATTTTAATAAATGGAAACTTTTAGAAATAATTTTACTAAATTTCAAATGCTCTATTTCTATTTAGAGTGGAAGAACAAATACACTAAGGAAATAATGATGCTCTTCTAATAGTCATTCAACAACAAAAAAAACTGTTTAATTCAACGATTTTAGGGATAAACTAAGAAATATAGATAAATAGGGCTAGATATTTGTCTCGTAAATTAAAATTAATTTATGGGAATTAAAAGGGTATTATTTAATATCGTAAAATAATATTATAATCTCTCCATTTATATTTTGCCTTTTTTATGTTTGTGTATGTTTCTTGCACTTTTTTTCCTAAGCCACAGCTTCATAAGGATTCTCTTATCGTTGTTACTTTTACCTTTCACAGTTTCTCTGTTTCATAGTAGCAACATGTACAGTCCAGTTCGTTGCCTT
This sequence comes from Pardosa pseudoannulata, assembly GCA_032207245.1. NCBI lineage: Eukaryota > Metazoa > Arthropoda > Arachnida > Araneae > Lycosidae > Pardosa > Pardosa pseudoannulata. The sequence continues at coordinate 29,293,030 of CM063506.1, forward strand.
TGGTTTTGATTGTTCATAAAGAGAAAAAATAACACAGGTATTGAAATTGATAATAATATACGGGTTAGAAATGTAGTGGTTTAATTTTTATTCACTGTGATTTAGAATTCATGGAGATTTTTTCTGCATGTTAAAATTAAATGACATCTGTAAGCTTTATGTAATTCATAATTCTAACAAGAGAAACTCATTTATACCGAATTCACTAATACAAAATGTTCAGTTATACGAAGTTTTATTTCTTTCCCCGTCGAAATTTTCACAAGGCGTGTGTAATAAATAATCCACTAATACGAATATTCAGTTATACGAAACATTGATTTATTCGAAGAAATTTTCGAAAAAATTATATGTAGTAGAGACTTATTTATACGAAATTCCTTTACACGAAATATTCACTTATACGAAGTACTTCTTGTTTGCCGAAGGTATTTTCATAATAAATTGACCATTTATACGAATATACAATTATACGACACAATCACATATACAAAGGAATTTTCGAAATTCTATGTAATTATGCGTAGAGAATTAATGTCTCATTTATGCGTAATTCACTTATATGAAATATTCAGTTATACGAAGTACTTCTCGTTCCCTAAAGCCTGTGTAATAAATTCTCCACTTATTCGAAATATTCAGTTATATGAAGAACTTCTAGTTTACTTGAGAAAATTTTATAAAGCTTATGAATAAAGTATTCACTTATATAAATATTCATTTATACGAAGTACTTCTCGTTCCCTAAAGCCTGTGTAATAAATTCTCCACTTATTCGAAATATTCAGTTATATGAAGAACTTCTAGTTTACTTGAGAAAATTTTATAAAGCCTATGAATAAAGTATTCACTTATATAAATATTCATTTATGCGACACATTCAATCATACGAAGGAATTTTTGAAATTCTGCGTAATTAAATAGTGGAAACTTATTTATACGAAATTCACTTATACGAAATATTCAGTTATATGAAATACTTCTTGTTCACCGAAGAAACTTTTATATGACCTGTGTAATAAATTAACCACTCACAAGAACAGTCAGTTATACGACACAATCACTTATACGAGGCAATTTTCGAAATTCTACGTAATTATATGTAGAGGACATGTATTTATATAAAATTCATTTATATAAAATATTCAGTTAAGAGAAGTACTTCTCGCTCCCAGGCGCAAATTTTATAAGGCTCATGTAATAAAGTATTCACTTATATAAATATTCAGTTATACGACATATTCAATTATACGAAGGAAATTTTTTTTAATTCTGCGTAATTAAATAGTGGAAACTCATTTATACGAAATTTGCTTATAAGAAATATTCATTTATATGAAGTACTTTTTATTCACCTATGATATATCATAAGATCTGTGTAATAAATGACCTACGTATTTATATGTAGTAGAAACTCATTTATAAGAAATTCACTTATACGAAATATTTAGTTTATTTTGAAGTACTTCTTGTTCACCGAAGAAATTTTTATATGACCTGTGTAATAAATTAACCGCTTATACGAACAGTCGGTTATACGACACAATCACTTGTACGAAGCAATTTTCGAAATTCTACGTAATTATATGTAGAGGAAACTTATTTATATAAAATTCATTTATATGAAATATTCAGTTATACGAAGTACTTTTTGTTCCCAGACACAAATTTTATAAGGCCTGTGTAATAAAGTTTTCACTTATATAAATATTCAATTATACGAACATATTCAATTATACTAAGGAATTTTTGGAATTCTGCGTAATTAAATAGTGGAGACTCCTTTATACGAAATTCAGTTATAAGAAATATTCAGTTATATCAAGTACTTTTTGTTCACTGATGTATCTTTCTTAGAAACTGTGTAATAAATTATCCACATATACGAATATTCATTTATATGAAACACTTACTTATACGAAGGAATATTCGAAATTGTACGTGATTAAATATATTAAAAACACAAACATTCAGTTATACGAAGTGATTTTGTTCCCCGGTGAAACTTTCACAAGGTGTGTGTAATAAATAATCCACGAATACGAATATTCAGATATACGAAACATTGACTTATTCGAAGTAATTTTCGAAAACCCACGTAATTATAAGTAGTAGAAACTCATTTACACGAAATATTCAGTTATATGAAGTACTTCTTGTTCTCAGAAGAAACTTTTATATGACCTGCATAATAAGTTAACCACTTACACGAACAGTCAGTTATACGACATAATCACTTATACGAAGCAATTTTTGAAATTCTACGTAATTATATATAAAGGAAACTTATTTATATGAAATACATTTATATGAAATATTCAGTTATACGAAATATTTCTAGTTCCCAGGTACAAATTTTATAAGGCCTATGTAATAAAGTATTCACTTATATAAATATTCATTTATACGACATATTCAATTATACGGAGGAATTTTTGAAATTCTGTGTAATTAAATAGTGGAAACACATTTATACGAGATCCACTTGTAAGAAATATTCAGTTATATGACATACTTCTTGTTCACCGATGAATCTTTCATAAGGTTTGTGTCATAAATTATCCACATATATGAATATTCATTTATATGAAACACTCACTTATACGAAGGAATATTCGAAATTGTACATAATTAAATACAGTGGAAACGCATTTATGCGAAATCCCCTTATATGAATGTGCAGTTATACGGAACAATTATTAGTATGAAGATATATTTTAAACTTTTCGTAAATTTTCGAATGTAAATTTTTTTTTACTTTATATGAAGGGAGTAAAAAAATTTCGCTAACAGACTCTTATTGTGCACATACACATCTTCTTATGGTTTTCCCTTTTTCTGAGATATTATTGTTTGCATTATTCTTCAAAACTGTTATGAAAATCACTTATATGAAGTATTTAGTTATACATAAAACTATTCGTACCCCAAGGAAACTTCCGTATGGCCTGTGTAATATATTATTAATTTACACGAATAATCAGTTATACGAAATATTCACTTATACGTGGAATGTTCGATTCCCTACATAAGTTTCCGGATTCAAATTTTATTTTGTTATACAAAGGAAGCAAAACTTTTTTGTAAAAGGAATTTTATAATGCATCTATAAAACTGTTTTTTTTTTCTTTTTACAGAATTTTGTTTGTATAATTCTCCAGAAATCGAAGCGAGTTTTTAATTTATGTTTTCTATTTCTCTTAACATTTTATATTATTTTAGTTTAAATATTTTGCATAAAAAGGGCTTGTTATATGCATTTATGTATGTCTTTAATTAATACAAAAGCTTGCTGTATTTAATATAAATGAGAAAAATTAATTTTGTTTTAAAAAGATACAAATATCAATATAATTTTTTACCCTTAAACTACAGTTATTTATTAAAACACCAGAAAAACAGATTAATAGTGTATACATGTTTTCAAAGGCGGTAATGACTACTATTCACATATACGAAATATTCTCTTACACGAAGAATTATCCCTATCCCTGGATTTCGCATAAGTGAATTCAATTTTTATATATAATACATCAACCCTTATAAATAATTATATATAAATAGTTCCAAATATGTATTCTTTCAAAACCTTCGGTTAAAATGTAAGTTTATATTATATATATATATATATATATATATATATATATATATATATATATATATATATATATATATATATATATATATATATATATATATATATATATATATATATATATATATATATATATATATATATATGTATATATATATATATATATATATATATATATATATATATATATATATATATATATATATATATATATATATATATATATATATTATATATATATATATATATATAATATATATATATATATTTCAAAGGTTAATTGCACTTCGTATTGAATAAATATTTTTTTTCTTTTTTCAGGTGCTGCCATGAATTTAAAATAAATTTGGTAGAACAGAAAGGTATATGAATGCTATGTACCTGCGAAATTCGAACATAAGAAATAATGGGATTCATTTATTCACAATTTCAAAACTAAATGAAATAAATTATTTTTATTTTATCACTACTTGGTAAATTGTATATTTGTTTTCTGCATATAAATGTATCTATTAAACAAGCAGGTAAAAGTTTAAAGGAGTTACACAAAATTATTCATAACTTTTGACAGTACCTTATGCTTATTTAAAAAAATTTTTGTTATAAAAATAAGATTATTAAAATTATAAATGATTTGATATATTTATAGTTTGGGGGTAAACATTTATCATTCATCATACATGTAATTGGACATATTTATAAAAAACAAAAATAAAATTTGATATCTACAAAATACATGTTTACTAACCAAATTGGTAAGAGGCGCTTAAGATGGGCCTTAGAGTAAATAAAAATAAGAAATAATATATGCCATGCACAAAAACTGGGTACATAAGTGAACATCTAGAAATGGAAGGATATAAATTTGAGGTGGTTCACTGCTTCACCTATTTAGGATCTGAGGTAAACGACAAAAATGATGTTATGACAGAGATCCACAAGAGAGTTATGATGTCAAATTAATGTTTTTATGGCCTACGAAAATATATAAAATCAAAATTAATAAAAAGGAAAACAAAAATTTTACTTTACAAATGTCTAATACGATCAGTTTTAACTTATGCATGTGAAACCTGGGCAACACCTTTGTCAAATGAAAAGATACTGTCGACCTTTGAAAAAAAATCCTTAAGGAGTATATTTGGAGGAATACGAAAAAAATAATATATGGCTCAAGAGATCGAGTTTAGAACTATATAATTTATAAAATGAACCTGACATAATAAATTTCATCAAATTGCAAAGAATAAAGTGGGCAGGCCATCTAATCAGAATGGATAATGCCCGAACAACAAAAAGGGCCTTCGATGCAAAACCTACAGGACAGCGAAGACGAATAAGACCCAACCTGAGATGGACAGACTGCCTGGAAAGAGACCTTCAGGTAGTGAAACTGGAAGAATTTGTCCTTCCGAAGGATGTCTTGGAAAAAGCTTATTGAGAAGACCAGGGCTCATCCTGGCCTGTCATGCCACTGAATAATGATTAATACTGACATAATAAATTTCATCAAATTGCAAAGAATAAAGTGGGCAGGCCATCTAATCAGAATGGACAATGACCGAACAATAAAAAGGGTCTTCGATGCAAAATCTACAGGGACGCGAAGACGAGGAAGACCCAACCTGAGATGGACAGACTGCCTGGAAAGAGTCCTTCAGGTTCTTAAAGTAAAAAATTGGAAGAATTTGGCTTCCAGAAGGATGTCTTGGAAAAAGCTTATTGAGAAGGTCAGGGCCCATCCTGGGCTGTCATACCACCAAAGAAGAAGAAGAACCAGATTGGTAAAAATCCTAAATTTTATCTCTCAAGAATATTTATTAAAAAAAATAACTTTATACATTCAAAATTTTAAGATAGAGTATTCTTTTAATAAATGCAGTTTTATAAATTTGTATAAATCTACTGTTACAGTAATCCTCTTTCTTTAAAATTTACAAAATATCTATTCATTTTCTGAAAAAAAAAGTATCTATTGCAAAATTTGTTCTTAAGTTAATATTTTCTGGAAATTCTAAAAGACATTTTAAAACATTAATTTTTTGTATTATTTTTAAAAAATTAAACAGCGAAAATGAGTACAATATCCTAGAAAATATTTTCTAAGTTATTTTCATGCTGTTCTTTCTGTATTATATAGTCTCAATGCTGCCGTTTTTGGAAGAGAGGGACATCAGTACTATAATATCTGAGCTCGGTACTTTGTGGGAAGAGGGTGAGACCATGAAAATATTTTTCAAATTTTTCTGTATTATAGTTTCAAGGCTGCGTTTTTTAGGGGAGTGACATCAGTATTATAGTATCTGAGATCGGTACTTTGTGGGAAGAGGTGAGGACATGAAGATATTTTTCAAAATTTTCTGTATTATAGTTTCAATGCTGCCGTTTTTGGAGGTAAGGGACATCAGTACTATAGTATCTGAGCTCGGTACTTTGGTTGAGGTTGTACTTTTAGTAAAAAGGTTGAGAAGCACTGATGTAAACCCATAACATCCCTGCATATATGTAATTTAAAAGGAATCATTTTGAAGTGTGAGTAGGGGAAGGAAACGCTTAAAAAATCCCTGTTATTGCTAACGGCGACCTTGCATGGTTTGTGTTTGTACATTTTCAGGAATTCACTTGAGACCAAGCATTCAATGTACAAAGCGACTACTAGATGACTGTTCAATTCTGGTTCTTAGAAATATCAATTTTCTACACATTTTGCTTTTAGGTATTCTTGTGTATGTGGAAAGGGAACGTTTTAAAAATCCCTGTTATTGCTAGCGGCGACCTTGCATAGTCTGTGTTTGCACATTTTAAGGAATTCACTTGAGACCAAGCATTTAATACACAAATCGACTACTGGATGACTGTTAAATTTTTGTTCTTATAAACATCGATTTCCTACACATCTTGCTTTTAGGTATTCTTGAGCAATTTACGTATGAAGCATTTTTTCAAATCATTATTCTGTCTTCCTATCATAACAATCAAAGTTTATCAAATTGCATTTTTTATGCATATTAAAAATGCAACTCATATCTATGGTTACCAGAAACACTCATTTCTCATTTTATACCTATTTTGTCGAAATGGTAACAACGTGTAATAGTAACGGCGTGATTTTAAGTGAACTGCAAAATGCTGATGATACATTTCATTCTCTTTTTAAGCTAATGAGCAATCTTATTTATAGATGAATGGATATTAAAATACGTGCACTGTATGAACAAACTTCACATCTTCATATACTAAACCCAAAGAAAACTCTTTGTTTTAACTGTCTGGGAAACATTTGTAGCATAATACATTTTGTCCTCTCATATCTAAAATGGATCCATCAAGAAATATATAAAAACTCATATTTTAAACCATCTTTAAATATACAAACAGCGGGAAAATTGCCTGAGAATGGTATTGATGCGTGAAGAGGCAATAACTTTGCCGCCTCAAACCTGTAACAAGTTTTGAAAGAATGAAATTATTTTTCCGAGAATTTCAAGAAAAAGTTTAAAAATAAGCACCATGAAATTTAGTACAAGTAAAATGCTGTGAATTCATTTGTTTCTATGATTTATTCTGATAAATATAAAATATTTTGCAGCTGACTGAAATTGAATAAAATAAAATATAATTTTCTGCTTTTCATTACCTCGTAATTTTAATTTATCTGCGTATCATATTTAAAACCAAATTAATTTATTAAATCTTTTTTTAAAATTGGTTTGGTTTATACCTCTACAGTCTACTGCTTTTCTCACGAGCATTAATGAGACTAGGAGCTATTGATTAAAGCCGATTCCAAACAGCTACGAACATCCCTGCCTGCAGCAGGACTCGAAACTTCAAAATTCTTTATGTTCTAGATCATATTGTCAAGAAGATTCGATTGAACACACCACTTAACTTAACAGATGAATTTATTGAATCTAAGTAGCAACTCTACAAGATTGGGAAGTTGTCTACAGCAAGTGGGTATCAGCTTTTATACCCGAACAGAATATTCGAGAAATAACTAATTTACATATTAAAGAAAGATCTAGAATGTTCGAGAACATAAGGAAACTATAAATAACTTTTTAAAATAAAATTCCGTACTTTGGATCAACCGCCATGGCAAGCATCGAACCCACAATCTTCGGGTCTGGATCTCACGCTTGAGACCATTCGGCCACTGAGCTCGTCGGAAAAGCTTCTTAATGAGGCAATATATCTTTCTTTCTGTTCATTCTGATGTCTGAGTCTGATCACTTTATGTTCTAGATTATGTTCTTTCTGTTCTAGATCAATGGTTCTCTACAAGGTCTATACTAGTACGAAAGCCAAACAAGTTCAGCAAAAACAAGTTACAACCAAATACAAGTTCACGTGCCACCGCCCCCAGGGGGACGGTGGCACAAGAATTTGTTTCGGGTGGTAGGGGGCGATGTGAGAAGGTTTTGGCTCTCATACTTAATCTTAAAAATACTTTATAAATTAATCACTTTAATTATCTGATTTACACGATTTTTATCAGTAATAAAAATAACTTATCCGGTGGTACCAGTTATTTTAATCCCTCTATGTTCTGCTTGAAATTGGGCCGACATTCAGAAAAATATATTTAATCCACAGCATTCGTTTGAACTTTGATTTAGTATGTCTCAGTAACAAAAATTTGGTTTGTTACTCTATTGAAGAAATTTGCTTAAATATTTTACCTCTTAAAATTGAGTACTTCTCCTATACTGTAACCCCTTCCGGTATGATTTAATAATGAAAAACTGTAAATGAAATAACCATTTAATTTTTATTTAAAAAACTTGTTTCATTTTACAATTCTTACATATTCTTAATTAAAATCCACTTTTTACATAGTGTTAAATAATATCAGAAACAGTAAAATTAAGAAAATATAAAAACAAAACATTAATAAGGTATACAGATAATAGTCTTCAAGCTAGTGGTACTTTTCAAAACAAAGTGCAAAGGAATTCTTAGTTGTTTACACCGCCAAGTAGTCTCACTTTTAATTTGATTCTTGTAACACACACGGCATTTCTTAGTAGGTTTTCTTTTATTCTGACTCATTAATTTGGCAATGACTTGTACCAAGTAAACAATATGCAATAGTGACTTGTGATTTTCACAAGTGATAAAAGTGTTGCCAAATTCAGTACACTAGAAATTTTAAACTAAATTAATTATCATATTTAACAGTAACTTTAATCGCATGACGAGTGTAGCTCGCCATTGTGCGGTATGGAATGAAAAACTAATGACGAGCTAGACTCGTCATTTTACCGGAAGGGGTTAAATTATGGGATTTTTACAAAGGAAGGCAGTGAACACATTAGGAGAGAGGGCGGTAGTTTAAAAAAAGGTTGATAAACACTGGTCTAGATTGAAAAAGAATAATGATAAGGAATGACTAGGGGAATTTCAACTATCTTCGTCTTTGATTATAGATGGCTCTGGGATTTATTTGGTTGTAAGAGCGAAACACCAAATTCTACCTCAAAAAAAAAAAATCATTGTATAATACTGTATTTATGCCCGTTAAAATAAGGAGAAATCTTACTGTTGTAAAGTACTTACAACACAAACACCATTGTTCGTTCTCAAAGCAGAAACACAGTAAAATATACAGTACGGAATTAAAGAAAAATACCTAATATTTAAACATTTATTATGTCAATATTTGTAAATTAATACATCATTGATTAGTATTTAACATGACCTGCAATTATTTGGTTTTTCTATTCATCAATACTCTTGAAATAGTATTCCTTATCAAAAGATTATGGGACCCAGGTAATAATTATGAATATTATTAAGTTTACCTCCAGTAATTACAGGGGAGCAGGCTGGGGCTGTTGGTACTGGCGTGCCGATCATACGCATGAGGGCTTGGGAATAGATTGCTGGCCCGGGCTCTCTGACTTTCTCGTGGGATCTGGATATCCAGCAACTCTTTAACCCTATAAAGGACAGTGGTTTCGTAGCGAAACCAGCTGTAAAAATTGATTTTTCTCTTCTTTTTAAAGATATTTGAATGACTTTTTGGATTTTCTACGTTTTTGATACTTTAAAGTATCAATAGATGTATCACTACACAATTTATTTTTCACTTTCAAACATACAGTTTTAAATTTGCTTTGTGTTTGAAACAATCAGGAGTTCTATTTTTGTCTTTTATAATCCAAAATAAAAGTAATTACTCAAACAACACTTATAAATTGTTTATATATTTATTTATTACATCATGTTAATGATAATTATTCATTACTCGCCCAATATTGAAATTTTAGAGAAGTATTTTCAAGCCGTTTAAGGGGAGGTTTTTACAATTAAGGCACTTCTCATATCTACAACACCCCGAAGAAATGTAAATGTTTTTCACTAATTTCGCATTTATAAGGTTCATAGATAACATTATAAACGATTTTCATTAAATGCCAAAGAATTTCTAATTGTGAACGTTAAAGTGTTAATCCCGACCTCGAGTCCTTTTCCCACTTTCTTTCCACACATTTACACCTCGGTTCAACGCCCCTTTTTTTCTCTGTCCCAATCACTTGTTGGTGAATTTTTCCCACATCTGCACCCCCTTCTGGGGTGCAGGGGGTATTAAAAGGCCCCTTTGGTGAAATTTGGCATTCTAACTTAGCCCCTGCCCCTATATCTCACGGCTACATCACTGCCTGGGCTTGACCGTTACACTTGTGCCACTCAGGGAGGTATAACTGCTCCGCAGGGGTCCCCACTAAAACTTGAAGTCAACAGCTGCAGCTAAATTCTTCTTTGAAATTTAGTCCACAGCTGTGTATGCATGTGCTTACCATCGTGGGAAAATACATCGGTACATTTACATACTGACAAACTGATATTACACAAATAAGTAATGCCTTAAAATAGTTATACATAGTTAAGATTTAATCCCTAATTTGACATAAGTGGATGATATTTGTACAGTTACATTAGTATATTAGCCAGTTGTATAAAAGAGAAAGCAATTTTGTACGCAGTTGTTACCTTTAACGTAGTAATAGCTCAAATAAAACATCAGAACCCCCACTTTTCCTTTATAATAGGTCAGTGAAAATCTTTTCAAAACCAAGATAACTACCTAGTTTTGTTACATATTTATTACATCAAACAGTCCAATGTTTCTTTAAAAAATATATTCTCTTATACATTTTACTAACATTGGTTACCATCGCAATTAATTATAATAAAGAATAGTAATAAATAATTATGGTCCTCGTTTCCCAAGCTATAAAGAATTAAATTTCATAAAATATTTTCATACAATAATTTTGTTTAAAGGAAATATTTTGCCTCCCCGCACAGTGGTTCAGTTTGCCGGAGCCTAGAGTTGCCACTGCTGGTGTTGACTGCCGAAATCATAAAAGTTGTTGTAGATGAAACATGAACAATCGCAAACTCTGCTTTTATAATTGAAAACTGTGTAAAATAAACAATTTTATTTTTCTCTTCTCATCATCTCCTATCCTAATAGCTCCCTCGGGTATGGTCGAAACAACAGCGACACGTTACCTCCGAAACAAAATGATGCTTAATAACGAATCCGACGTTAAATTACGCGAAAACGGTGTTTGTTTTCCATTTTTGGTTCGAACAAAGCCTGAAACGCATTAATAACAAACTGCCACTCAAATCATCAGCAGGTAGTTAATGATCTGTAACACTAGAAAAGACTTATTGGAGATATAAAAAAAATAATAAGTCAGAAGGATGAGGGATATGGAAGAGAGAAAAAAAAAGATAGAAAAACAAACAATCTTCAAAATATTTACCCATTCCCGAGACCCAGGTTAAAAAAAAAAATTACGTAATTTCCCAGTACTTCGAAATAAAAACATATCTATGCATTTCGATAAATAATAGTAATAAACAAGAATAATAAAAAGGACTACATTGCGCGCACGGGCGCTCAAGCGTTGCATATCAAACCAAGCGTTCTTTCGGCAGGTGTATTTAACGTCTTCTGCAGAAGGCTGCTTATAAAGATCGAGTCATTACAGCGAACGATCATCAGCGATCGTTGTAATGAGGTTCATTAGGGTCAGTACTGGCTGTCGAAGGCGTTGATTGGGCGATTGTTTGTTTTGTTGGGAAAGGAGAGGAGGGGGGTCTAGGGAGGGAAAAAATATAAAGTCTCGTGGCTCTAGATGTAAGGGCCACGCTGCGATACTCGTGTGTTGTATGTACGGTGGGAAGTGATTTATTTGCCCTTTTGGAAACGATAAAAAGCGATACATGGTATTTAATTTCAGGCACGAAGCCAGGTGTTGGCGCATGAAGTTGCTCGATAGAGATAAGTGCGCGGCTTTTGTTTATTTTTTTTTTATTATATTTTTTATCGCACGTGTTTGAGCAGTTTTGAAAAAAAAATTCACGCTAATCAGTGCCGGAAAATTTAATCAAGAACTAATAATAAAAGAATGGAGTCATGGGGAATAGAGTTGGCTTATCGGGTATTATATCGTAAAGGATTTGTTGCCTGTTGCATTTATTGGAGCAATTAATGGATATTTCAAAACGGATTGAAAAGACCTTAGTGTTTGCAGTAAATTATAGGAAATTCACTGGCTGATGGGCTTCACTGGCTAGAGATGGGTGTTCATATTTAAGAAGTTTCGAGTGCATTTTGGTGCCTGGAAAATGAGAAAATGATGCAGATCATTCTGGAGAAATCCAACTCTTAATAACTCACTCAAACTACTTGGGTTTCTTTGTAAAAGTATATTGTGAAGACAACGTCATGAACTATTATAATGCCCTTCCCATTCATTTTCAGGTTTACAATAGCCAATAGACAAACAATAAACTGTCCTTCCGTTTGAAAAAAAGCCAGAATTGTCACAATTTCAGAATTTGCCCTACGGCATGAAATCGCCTTATAGGTAAAAATTCCAAAATAAACTGAATTGTTTAACTCCTACTGTTTTGCCAATAAGGCTACCAAAAATCTATCTATAAAAATTCATCAAGAGCGATGGTGTACTTTTTCTGCGCTAGAATTAAGTACACAGAATCCCATTCTTAACAGACGGTTACTGATCTTGTGTTACGCACAAATGTCCCAATGGAAATCAGTACCATTAAGCACCAACGAACCAATCGAACGGCAACCAACATGCATCCACGTAGCATAAATTAGATTCCATTAACTCTGGTTACGCAAGACAGCCCCCTGCCTGTTAAGTCATTATCAAGCTTATCTCTTGAATCAATACTCAGATTTTATTATTAAGGAGGTACAGAGTTTTACATAACCATGTTAGTCACATACACATATCCATGTGAGCATTACAGCCAGTGGTTTACGCTTCGGCGTCAAATTAATTGTGTCTGCCTTTCAACCGTTGAGTTGGGATGCAATAGAAAGTGAACAGTAAACTCACATCATTGATAAAGATCCAGAGTCGATTTTTAATTAAGATAACAACCTCTTTTGCGATACCAGTGAATTAACTTTCTTGTGTTATCTGAAGGTTAGAGAAGGTTCGCTCCCAGTGAACCATAGAATTCAGTATTGTCCACGTAATCGTTCCACGGATATCAGAGAAACTCTTAGCGGACGAACCCGTAGGGCTGTTTGGCAGTTTAGAATAAGCTATCAAAGATATTCATGCTGTTATAGAAATTTCTTATCATCCAAAAATGCCAATAATAATTTCTCTGACAATTTTGGTTGTTTGATTGATTGAAGTTTTTTGGAAATACATCATCTTAACACAATTTAATTCCAAAAGGATGTAACGCAAAAAGATTCAATCAACCAACTGAAAATGCCAAGTGGCAGAAAATTTTCATAGGATTCCGGACTGTGGACCGAGATGGCCTAAAAGCTAGCACACAAGGTTATAAAACAGAGGTGCCAGATTCGATCGTGGCAGACGTACTTCCTATCTCATTGTATAACTACAGTACCCAGAATTAATCTGTTGGTTTGGATGTCTTCTTGATGAGGTCACCTGTTGGGATAGGGGTACGTAATCATGATCAAAAATCAATCTCATGAGGATTATTAAAATTGAAAGAATTATCCAATTTGGTGGCATCTGGACATCTTACTCCTGCCAATCAAAGCGCGCTGTTTAGAGGTGTCAAAGACATTAAAGTGTAAATCACATGCACACGAGTATGGGCGTTTTATTGTGGCCAAGTGGCTAAAGACTTTTTCTCAAAACATCTGTATGCTGTATTACATTTATACCTACCCATCAGCATATTATATTTGTTGGTGTTAGCAAGGCATGGCTTAATATCTCCTACATAATAATAGCCTAAGTTATCTGTCCGTCTGTCCTAGAATTTATGAAGCGGTTGGACTTGGAATATAGAAGCATCCATATTGGATTCTTGATGAGATAGGGTTAGAAAAATTCAAAAACGATCCATGGAGAAAATTTTCCTCTCTCCTCAATTTCTATCAAAGTCTCTGAATCACGATGTAAATGAAACGTACCTCGGTGAACACCTGAAATCTAGGATACTTACTGTAAATACCATAGGAGAAATGTATAAAGGTAACTACTGCAAAGACAGTATAGCTCATTCTTACATATTTTGTATTTTACTTTTTGCTTTTTAGTTTATAGGAAACACAATACTTTGCTTTTCATGAAGTATAAGCTGTGAGTCAAAACGATCCATGGAGAAAATTTTCACCTCTTCTGAATTTCTCTCACCAGTAAAGTGCAATATCAGAGCTAGTAAGATTATGATGTAAGTGAAACGTACCTCGGTAATCTAGATCGGAAATCTAGGGTATTTGTCATAGGAAAAATGTATAAAGGTTTTTACTGCAAAGACAATATAGTTCATTCTTACATATTTTGTATTCTAATATTTGTATTTTAGTTTATAGGAAACATAATACTTTGTTTTTCATGAAGTATAAACTGTGTGTCTAAAACGATCCATGGAGAAAATTTTCCACTCTCCTCAATTTCTCTCACCAGTAACGTGCAATATCAGAGCTAGAAAGGTTACGATGTAAATGAAACGTACCTCTGTAAACACCTGAAATCTAGGATTTTTGCCATAGGAAAAATGTTTAAAGGTAGCTACTGCAAAGACAGTATAGTTTATTCTTGCATATTTTGTATTTTACTTTTTGCTTTTTAGTTTATAGGAAACACAATACTTTGCTTTTCATGAAGTATAAACTGTGAGTCAAAAACGATCCATGGAGAACATTTTCCACTCTCCTCAATTTCTCTCACCAGTAACGTGCAATATCAGACATAGAAAGGTTACGATGTAAATGTAACCTCGGTAAACACGAGAGTCTAGGATATTTGCGATAGGAAAAATGTATAAAGGTAATTACTGTAAAAACAGTTCATTCTTACATATTTTGTATTCTACTTTTTGCTTTTTATTTTATAGGAAACATAACACTTTGTTTTTCATGAAGTATAATAAACTGTGCTTCTAAAATGATCTACAGAGAAAATTTCCACTCTCCTTAATTTCTCTCCCCAGTAACGTGCAATATCAGAGCTAGGAAAGTTGCAATGTAAATGGAACGTACCTCGGTAAACACTTGAAATCTAGGATATTTGCCATAAGAAAAATGTATAAAGGTAATTACTCCAAAGAAATTATAGTTCATTCTTACATATTTTGTATTCTACTTTTTGTATTTTATTTTATTGGATACATAATAATTTGTTTTTCATGAAGTATAAACTGTGCGTCTAAAACGATCTATGGAGAAAGTTTTCCACTCTCCTTAATTTCTCTCACCAGTAACGTGCGATATCAGAGCTAGAAAAGTTACAATATAAATGGAAAGCACCTCGATAAACATCTGAAATCTAGGATATTTACCATAGGAAAAATGTTTAAAGGTAGCGCACAAGGCACCATAAAAATCCTGCCATAATAGAAATCATTACCCACATTTTTTTTTTCATTCTTCTGATTAATTCAAGACACTTGAATAAAATTTTTTTTTCTGTATTCGTCGTGACCCCTAATCATCACAGGAAATCACCGAACCGAATGACTTTTACGAAAACAGTTCATCGAGGTCAGAACGGAATAGTTCTTTGCACCTTGCGAGTCTCATAAATCACGTTCAAATGAGAACTAAAATGCTTTTGTGTTCAGAAAAACGTATCGCGCGCCCCGGATCGCGTGACCTTGGGAAGACACGCGCTGCAGCGCCATTTAGCACGTATCAGGCAGGTAGGTATGCAGCGTGGTATGTAAATCTTGCAAGTGCTGCTCGGGGTGGAATTATTAGATAAATTGCATAATGTGCGATTCCCCGAAATCTCATTCGATGTTTACGAACAAACGTAGAAAAATAAATGTATTCTATTTTACTTTTCTGCATCTCAATTTGCTTATAGGGCAATAACAGGTTGATGAATTACCTGTATAATATTAGCCTATGTTATCTGTCCGTCTGTCCTCGAATTTATGAAGCGGTTGGACCTGGAGTGAATAGAGGCATCCATATTGGATTCTTGATGAGTAAGGGTTAGTAAAATTCAAAGCTATTAAAAGGTTTGAAATCCACCCCTTCCCCCGTTTTTGAGCGTTTAATGCCATTTTTTCAAGTCATTTTCCCCGGTTAAGAGCAGGCGATTAAATTTATCACATAATAAACAGGTAATAATGATTTTTTTCTAGTACTATGACGCCATTGTTTTAACCATCTCATAAATTGGTATAAACATGCTTCCTATCACAGCTGAAAATGCTGTCGTCTTTAACATGTTCGAAATCCATCACTTTCCCCTTTTCCGAGCGTTTAAGGCTATTATTTCAAGCCCTATTTTCGATTTGGCGATCAAATTTATCAGTTTATCACCTAATAAATAGGTAAAAATAACATTTTTCTAGCATTACGACGCCATATCTTTAACCATCTCATTCAATCATTTCTTATTTTAAATTATTTAAATATCGTCTGCATTATTTTCATGTGTTTTATCACTGAACTCAGATATTACGTAAATAATTTTCTTTTATATTTGGCTTAAATAATAGATTAGGCACATATGTGATAATTTTAAATTTAATCATCGATTATTTTTTGTTGCAATGAAAATGTTATCACCGGTATTAACAACAAATTCTTTTCATAAAAGTCTAGGAGAGTATTTCACGGACTAATAAATATCTACATTTAAATGATATATATTTGAAAATTTAAAAGTTTGTTCGTAAGTGTGTTTGTTTTTTATACGTAACCACACGGTTTGACTAAAGGAATTCAACTTGATTCTAAACTGCATCCACAGTATCGGAGACTTTAGAGCAGTATGAAGATAAACAAATTATTGAGCATGCTGCAGATAATTCTCAGCGAAAAATTAAACCGTTTTTTTACCTGCCTCATAAAGTACTTTACAATTCTGGAAAATTAAAAATTTTACTGATCCCGTCATATAACGGGCTATATGCTAGAGATAAAATATTAAATTAAGGTCGACATATTTATTGCTTACCATTGCATGTGTGAAAATATTTTCACTCTGAGAATACAAAAACTAACTAAAAGTATAAAGTTTTCAAAATTTGTTGTTATGCATTACGAATTTTTGAAAAATAAAATATTTGAAAAGTATAACAGCAAAATGTTTAATCTAAATAAATTAATTATAGGTCGCCAAAGGAATTTTAGCAGAAAAGATGACTTGCAAACTGTATAATCTGCAGTTACCTCAAACCGGAGTCGATATTTAAAAACAGAGAATATAATAAGTACTTTTTTACTCTTCAGTATATCAGTATGTTTATCGAGAAAAAACATGTTCATGTATTTTATGAGATGCATGCAGAAAGAAATCATTTGAAAACTAGGGTTGTAAAAGGATTAATAAAAAAAAATTAATTATTGACCGCGAAGTGAATTTTGGCCATAAAAGAACACTCGTTGCAAATTGCTTAACGTGCAACCAGTGTAACGGCGTGCCTTAACCGTGTCAAAGACTTTGCTTCTGAAAAGAGTTGGAGAAATGGTCTTCGTTTATGTGAAGACAAAGGTGTTGCTTTCCCCGGCACCACGATGTCTAGACTTTTGTGTCCTACAGTAGCAAAACAACAGGACAGCCAACCGGATGCCCAGACTGACAGCTAGAAAGATGATTGTCGAAACTACAAGTTTCCAAAGAATATAGCAACGTTGGATCTTTCGCCGACATGAAATTCCAGAGGCTCCCGGGGTCGCGGCCGGTGATTGGCTAGCCCAGATCAATCCAGTTGGTTGCAGGTGAGATCATCGTCAGATGATCAAATTATGAAATCGTGGGTGATGCACCCTCTCTTAGAGGCCCCTCCCCTAAAAAAGAGACGAGATGAGAATTTTTAAGAAGTAGTTAATTAGCTAGCAATCAGCTAATTCGGAGGTCGCCTCGAACAGTCTCTCCATCGGAGAGTTTTCTTACCCACCTTGGGATAAATCTTTTTCTGAGTTTGTTAACGATACTCTGTGCCTTTTGTATTCTTTTAATTCGATCTGCTTCAGGATTGATCGTGTAACGTATCCTGTCCCTGTTTTAGGTGACACAATGAAGAATCAGGTGTGTCTGGAATAATGAATTTATTTACACCTCTGCTATATACATCATTTCTATATACACAAATAAAACAATTTTAGATCACAGGTATGTGATTCGATACACGTAGGTCTGAGTAGAGACATGCAATATCTAAGATCTGCCTCTGCCGAAATATTGGTGATCCGATGGAAGAAACAATTCGGTACCTCGAGCGAAAGTTCACTGAAGTAATTAAGTAGAAAGAACTCTCAATTAGACGTGATAAGTAGAGATCACAACTGGTTTTCTTCGAAGAATATCAAAACACAGTTAGAGTTCCTAAGGGGAATATGCAATCAATCCTGAAGAGGATTATATTAAAAAGGAAACCCAAGGCACAGGGTATCGTTCTCAATCTTAGCAAGAGATATATCCAAGGCGGGATTTTCGCTAAATAAAACTCTCCAAAGGAGAGATTGGTCAAGATGACCTCCTAGGTAGCCGACGCTGGCTACTCTCAAAAGAAAAGATCCCAAGGTGGGTTGGAGCTAAAGAATTCTCCGATGGAGAGACTGGTTAAGACGACCTCCGAGTTAGCTGACTGCTAGCTAAATCCCAAAGAAGTGATCCCAAGGTGGGATTGTCGGTAAGGAAACTCTCCGCTAGAGAGACTGGTCAAGGCGACCTCCAAATTAGCTGGTTGCTAGCTAACTAACTCCTTCTCTAAAAAAATCTTCTCTCGTCTCTTCCTAAGGAGGGGCCTCTAGGAGAAGGGCCTCACCTACAATTTCATTATTGGATCATTTAGCAATGACCTCACCTTCAACCAACTGGATTGGTCTGGG
>CM063506.1:29316964-29319464 GCA_032207245.1 Pardosa pseudoannulata
TTGTAAGATTTTGTTTTCATGGAAATATAAAAGAAGTATTTCATCAATATAAATTGAAATGTTTTAGTGTGGTAAAATAATTTCGGTGATGTATTATATTTATTGAAATAATTCGCTGAAAAACAATGTTGTTTTGTTAGACAAAAAAGAAACGAATTTTAACAGAACAGTCCAAATTTTACCATTCATTGTGTCTTACAGACAGTATATAAGTTATATCTGTAACACCATATCCCTGGTTTTGTTTTTAAAAATTGTCAAGATGTTTTTCGCTGAATATATGATTTCCAAATGTTAAAAACAATTAATAAATATAATTTAATCCACTGACCGAACAAGAAACAGTTCGTTCTATTGTGCCAACGTGCAGTGAAATCCTCTGCACGTGGAATAGACCTTCGGTTTGTCGGTACCAATGAGCAACTGGATGAGGCACCGCAGCGGCGGACGCCATGTGGTGCTACGTTTGCTGAACATATAAGTTTTTCGTGGAAGCCCGAAGCGTTGCTTTTTCGACGCCGATATGACACCATACAACAAAAGACATGATTTTTGCTTCAGTGCTAGTAGAATTCTCATAAGTTTAGCTGTTTTTATAATTATAACTCGACTACTCGTACGTAAATCTTTTATTTATAGTAATCTGTAAATTTATATTCATAATAAATAACCCGTTTCAGAATGGAGAACTCAGATGTCTCAATAATTAAAGATTTATTGGAAAATTCATGTTCTCTGCACACGCTGCATGAAAACCTACAGCACGCCACTGGTATAAGTATTTCTTATAATGGATTCAATGATCATTAAAATTTAGAGATTTAAAAAAATTTAGTTATTTTTTCATTTCATTTAATCGAAATAATTTTCTTTAGCTTTAAAGTGACATGTAGATGAGGATATTACGATGAATGTCGATTCTTATTGGAAAAACGTATAAATAATACATGAAGTATTACATAAATGGTACTTGAAAAAAATCGAATTTTTCGAAAACAAATAGTTTAAGTTGATTCCAGAACATTTTCTATCAGTGGTTCTCAAACTTTCTACCCATGGAACCTTTTTCTTGTTATATACATAGCAGTGGAACTTCTTATTTCTGATTAGACATACTTAAAAATAAGCAATATAAAATATAAAAAGTTAGATAGTACTAACAAAAGGTGATATGGAATCTAGACATTTTTCAGTGAAATCATTAAAGCAAAATGATACATTGATGAAAATTGTCAAAGAAATGTATGGCTTTGTTTTTAACTGTCACAAAATTCTTTAAAATTTGTTTTTTTGATAAATATTTTATTCTCATATCATTTTCTGAACCCAACATATTACGGTGTTTAATTTTAGTTAAGGCATATGCAGGAAACCCAATTCTGAAAATATAGATTGCTGCAATTGATGAAAGCACAGAGACTTTCCTGTAATAATGGATATTTTCCTTTCAAACGACATTAGAATTCTGACACTGTCAGTGTTTAATAAATAACGCTATTAAACAGTCCATTGTCAGTTAATTAATTTTTTTATACTTCTTCGAAGAAAAACAAGGTTTTTTTAGGGTGTTAACACATTGTATGCGGGACACGTACTAGTACGTTTTCTGACGATTGATACTTGAGCGCGGGACACGTACTAGTACGTTTTATAACGATTGATACTTGAGCGCGGGACACGTACTAGTACGTTTTCTGGTGATTGATACTTGAGCGCGGGTCACGTACTAGTACGGGTTAGTGTAACAACATGGTTTGTTTGTGGGTACAAAAATAACGGTATTTACAGGAAAACGAAGCCGAATGTTCTTGTCTACTACATAGATTCTGGAAAAATTTAGACAAATAAAAACTAGTTTTTACATCAGTCCATGCGGAACCACAGAACGGGAAGGTTGATTAAAAAAAATCAATTTAGATTTAAAATTAACTTTTATTTATCCTTTCGAAAATGATATTACATATATATGTATATATATATATATATATATTTATATTTATATATATATATATGTATTTATATATATATATATATATATATATATATATATATAATATTTGTTTATTTATCTATTTATATATTTGTTTATATATTTCAATATAAAATACGAAAAGTTGGTTAAAAAATTAACTAATTTTCGATCTATTGAGATTTAACTGAATAATTAAATTTACTCTCATAACGCCCGCTCCCGGTACAAATGTACCAGCACACAATGTGTTAAAAGATTTTTCGGTGGATCTCTGGCCGGGGAACCCACTTTAAGGACACTTTTTGAAGATTAATAAAAACAAAATTCTGCATGAAAAAGGAAAAAAAACTATACAGAGGACTTAACATAGACAATTCAGTTTACTTTTTAGTACAATTCTGTTTGAGAAAATTTTATTATCCCTTCATAAAACTGAATAAAATTTACGTTCGAAAACTTAAGTAAGGGATTGGACATTTTTTCGTATTAGTAAATATTTTATGTAACTCAATATTCGTATAACTGAAT
>CM063506.1:29324464-29326964 GCA_032207245.1 Pardosa pseudoannulata
CCTTCTCTGAGGGCGTAACCTGTAGCCCCAGTGGTCAATTTAGGTTAGGGGTTAAAAAGGGGAATGGAAAATGACGCGGGAATTTTTACCCTTGATTCAAGTTTTGAAAACCCCTGAGAATTTTCCTTATATATATATATATATATATATATATATATATGTGTGTGTGTGTGTGTGTGTGTGTGTGTATCTTTATATATATATATATATATATATATATATATATATTTATACATATAATATATATATATATATATATATATATATATATATATATATATATATATATATATATATATATATATATATATATATATATATATATATCTATACATATATATATATATATGTGTGTGTGTGTGGGTATCTTTATATATATATATATATATATATATATATATATATATATCAATATGTATTATGTATATATATAATATGCATATATATGTATGCATATACATATAAATATTTCTTTGTACATACGTATATATACATATATATGTATATATAGACATATATTAAGCAGGTGATAATGAGAAATGGAAATAAAGCAAAACACTGTATATAATAAATTAAATGCATAAGTACATAGATGAATATATGCGGATATAAAGATTTTTGTATGTTCCATTATCACATCTTTGAAATTTAAAAAGGAAAAATACAAAAAAATAAATCCGTATTATCGAGTTCACGTTGAGGTTTGCTCTTCGTGCAGTGTTACTTATTTCTCATGCATGCGCATACATATTCACTTGTATAATCTCGTGAAAAACGTAGACAAAATTTTACGATGCTGCTTTTCTAGATGCAAAGAATAATTCTATTAATATTCATCAAGATCGATTGATAAAAACTGATATCACGCTTGAGTCATTTCCAATTGGAAACAGTCGAAAACATTTATTCACCTGCACATGCTTAATCGAGCCAAGGCAGCTGAGAAGTACTGGCCAACGGGAATTTTTCATCACATTAAACTCATCATAAAGCAGTTTTCCTCAGTTCACTTCTACCACATTAAAATGCCAGACTTCGTAGTTTTAAAAATACAAAGTCAAATACAGCCCATACTATGCTTATCGCAGGTTTCTCTTAATTCCTTCTATCCTGGTTCTTAAGCAATGGCATGCGTACCCCAGGGGATACAAGAGAAGCCATTAGAAAAGGAGTTCACGAACTGTTCTTAGCAGGACACTTGGAATACAATCCAGGCACTTTACGCTTCGTAAGGCGCAGTTTGAGAACCACGGAGGTAGAGAATAGGTTTCACCTCGAAATAACTAAAATGCCTACTTTGCAATTATAAAAATTAACCCTTTCCGGTAAAATGACGAGTCTAGCTCGTCATTGGTTTTTTATTCCATACCTCACAATGACGAGCTACACTCGTCATGCGACTAAAGTTACTGATAAATATGATAATTAATTTAGTTTAAAATTTCTAGTGTACTGAATTTAGCAACACTTTTGTTACTTCTGGAAATCCCAGGTCACTATTACATATTGTTTATTTAAAGTTTCTTGGTACAAGGCTAAATTGATGAGTCAGAATAAAAGAAAACCTACTAAGAAATGCCGTGTGTGTTACAAGAATCAAATTAGAAGTAAGACTCCCTGGCGATGTAAACAATTCAGAATTCCTTTGCACTTTGTTTTGAAAAGTACCACTAGCTTGAAGACTATTATCTTAATTTTACCGTTTCTGATACTTAACACTATGTAAAAAGTGGATTTTAATTAAGAATATGTAAGAATTGTAAAATAAAACAAGTTTTTTAAATAAAAAATAAATGGTTACTTCACGCACAGTTTTTCATTATTAAATCGTACCGGAAGGGGTTAAATACAGCTCATACTTATGTTGATTACAAATTTCATTAACTCTTTATACTGTGACTCTCAAGCGGTGGTATGCGTACTCCAAAGGATACAAAAGAGATGCCTTTGAAAAAGGGGTTCTAAAATATTTTTCTCAGCAGAACTCCTGGCATACAACTCAGGCACCATAGGCTGACCCGGCATTCAGTTTGAGAACCATGAAGGTAAAGGATCGGTCGAAGCTCAAAATAATTACAATAAAAATTCTTAGAACATTTCGACAATGGCAAAATAGACAACTTATATTTTATCGATGAGGGTTCAAATCCCACGTGAAGTTTGGCTGTCCCTTCATAGGAAACATAGTCCTATGTGGTGATACCAAAATAAAATAGGCAGCAGATACAAGCTGCTTTGTATGGTGAACACTAATAACAAAGGTAAGTGCACGGATAGAAAAAAAATTCTTTATATTAGATAACTTCTGATACTACACTTCCAAAAGGAAAAATATTGATTTAATATTAAACAATTTAATATAAAATTGTTAACACATAATTTAAGGCATGTTTTGTATGTTAATTGCATTTGAGTATTACATAAAAAATAATGGCTTGTTCATTTAATTTCTCTTAAAGAAATTATTGCAACACTTCATCAAAAACATTTGAAACACTAA
>CM063506.1:29331964-29361964 GCA_032207245.1 Pardosa pseudoannulata
ACAAGCATCCGGGAGTAATGTTTCAATGAATACCATCCGTAAGGAAACACATCTGCGTGCTGCTGCCCATAAGACTTTGATCACAAAGTCCAACCACGCTGCTCGATTAATGGGGTGCAAAGCGCATCGAAATTGGACCGTGGATCAGTGGAAACGGGTTCTTGGGAGCGACGAATCAAGGTTCACCCTTTACCGTTCGGATTGCAGGGTCTGGGTTTGGCGTCTGCCTAGAGAACTTCTTCTGCCAGAATTCATTGTACCAACAGTCAAGTTCGGTGGTGGTGAAATTATGGTCTGGAGGTGTTTCTCCTGGTATAGACTGGGACCCCTGGTCCCCATTCATGGTAAGCTCAACGCCGATGCCTACTGCACTATTTTGGATGACAATGTGCTTCCTACGTTGTGGCAGTTTTACGGGTCGGACCCCTGTTACTTTCAGGACGACAATGCCAGTTGTCATGTTTCGAGGTTAACCAAGGCTTGGTATGGTGCCAATGGAGTTCATCGAATGGACTGGCCTGCCCAGAGCCCAGACCTGAACCCTATCGAGAACCTCTGGGACGAGTTGGATCACCGAATTAAGGGGTGCACTACCCGTCCAAAATCGGTGAAGGAACTTGTATGTCTACTCCAAGCCGAGTGGAAGACAATACCACTAGCTGGAATACAAAGACTTGTGGAAAGTATGCCCCGCAGGGTTCACGCTGTAATTGCCTCTCGTGGAGGCTCTACCAAATATTGATTTTGAATAAAGTTAGTTTTTCTTTTCTATCACAGGTGTCCAAAAACTTATTGGTAGACAGTGTATATATATATATATATATGTGTGTGTGTGTGTGTGTAATAAGCCGGACTTCAAGATGGGTGGTTGCAGTCATGATCCATAAAAATGACACCGTTTTAGCTAAAGACAATTATAAGATAACGTTGGAGGACGGGTTCCCATTTCATCATACGGACAGGACAAACTGAGGGGTCAGCTAGCATGAAGTTATAAGTAACAGGCCCTTAACACCTGGGTCAACATCTCAGTCAAAATCGGTGGGAAAAAAAACTGCCTCCGACAGCATGCATCTCATTTTTGTTAAAAAATTTCCTAAATTGTCCGCTAGGGCAATGTAGAGTTATAAATGGTCAGACTCCCTTCTCTGGGGGCGTAAACTGTAGCTCCAGTGGTCAATTTAGGTTAGGGGTTAAAAAGGGAAAAGAAAAAGGACGCTGGAATTTTTAGACCTTGACTTAAATTTTCAAAACCGCTGAGAATTTTCCTTACACACACACACACACACACACACACATATATATATATATATATTATATATATATATATATATATATATATATATATATTATATATATATATATATATATATACATATATATATACATATATATATAAATATATATACATATATATACATATATATATATATATATATATATATATATATATATATATATATATATATATATATATATATATATATATATATATATATATATATATTATAACATACCTGCACATGTTTTAAATTTAATTTAAATTACTAAAACTCTAATTTAAAATAGAAATGGTCGAGTGACGTGAACATTTGCTGTACAGAGATGAATATATTTAATATAAATTAAACTGTTCAGTGCATTACCAAAATAATATTAAAATAATTTTTAAGTAATAATAAAATAAGAATAGAAGGAAAAGTTTAAAATTAATAAGCAAGTAACATTTTTTAAATTGAATTATTGTACCAAGGCATATATATTTCCAAAAAGTTTTCCAGCCCAGGATTCGCATTTGGTTCGAACCTCTACAAGCAAAATATAAATATTAATTACGTTAATCAGCGTCAGTTAGTAGCAAATGACTGCTAATTTTATATTTTATCACTATAAAAATTATGTTGGCTAATTTAACCGAAAGAACGAAAGTAATTGAAACCGAATTGTTGTAACCGAAAGAAAGTAATTTATCTGAAGATTAAAGTTGATCATAATGAGTTTTCAAATGTTTTTTACATTAAGAAATAGTCAAATTTGAGAAAAAAAATCCTATTTAAAAATGTAGTATAAAGTGTAATATCTATGATGAGATCTGTGTGAAATCAACAACTTAAATGGAAGTTATGTAATTTTCAACGAAATTTGTCATCCTTGTATTCGATAATATTTCTCACCCTGTGGTTTAATACTGGTTTGTTGTACTTTAAATTCTGTTTTATGCAAAGCATCATGGAAATTAGATTTGATCATAATATACGATTAACAGGTAATGCTAGCTATCACGATAAAATTCCAAATATTTCAAAATATAGTACTTCTATATCTCCTAATTTACCCGAAATTAAAATAATCCACTAAATTGTTTTCAAAAGACCACGTGATATCAGTGATTTTGTATACCCAGACCAACAGCTGGGTACATAGCAGATAGTTTATGTATGAAATTAAAGCAGGTTTGATGAAAGAAGGTAAAGATGTTTTTTAAATTTTAAAAATTTTAGGACACTTATATTGGCTGTGAAATTATTTAAGCGACCATCATAATAATATTTTATCCTCAAATTTAAACTCTGTTACTAAAATCGATTTGATTATTTGAGGTAAACAGTTTGAATTTTTTTTTTTATATCCATCTTTTAAATTAACTCTTTTCTATTCACATGATACATCATTCAATGGACAAGATTTTGGCGATAACATTTTTGCAACACTAGAGCTGACTAGATTTGGTACTCTTGTTTAAAATCTAATTCTGAGTGGATATAAACACCCACGGCATAGGGAGATTCGAATCCATGAATCATAATGAATCTTAACCCCTTCCGGTACAATTTAATAATGAAAAACTGTGCGTGAAGTAACCATTTATTTTTTATTTAAAAAACTTGCTTTATTTCACAATTCTTACATATTCTTAATTAAAATCCACTTTTTGCATAGTGTTAAGTATCAGAAACGGTAAAATTAAGATAATAGTCTTCAAGCTAGTGGTATTTTTCAAAACAAAGTGCAAAGGAATTCTGAATTGATTACATTGCCAGGGAGTCTCACTTCGAATTTGATTCTTGTAACACACACGGCATTTCTTAGTAGGTTTTCTTTTATTCTGACTCATCAATTTGGCAGTGACTTGTACCAAGAAACTTTAAATAAACAATATGTAATAGTGACCTGGGATTTCCACAAGTAACAAAAGTGTTGCTAAATTCAGTACACTAGAAATTTTAAACTAAATTAATTATCATATTTATCAGTAACTTTAGTCGCATGACGAATGTAGCTCGTCATTGTGCGGTATGGAATGAAAAACCAATGACGAGCTAGACTCGTAATTTTACCGGAAGGGGTTAATATGGTTGAGCACCAATCTGGATGGCCGCACAGACCACACAACATCCTGGAGACGGGGTCTATTAGTGTTAAATATGTTCTTATGTTTGCTTATATCTAGGTGTTGTTGGATCTGGATTCATACTCGTGGATGATAATACACCTTGCCACCAAGCAGTCCTGTTCGACGACTTGGTTGCGAAAACATCCAGCGCGTGCAATGATTCACTAACTCTCTCAATTTTAATCTTATCCAACATGTGAGGGACATACTACGGAGATAACTTGCATCCCTTCCGCCACGCCGACTAAGTTCTGTTTCAGAATTGAAAAAGAGTTCTCAGCAATACTTCATAACTGACAAGAGGACGACTATTCCTACAGTCTAAGGTATTTACGATACAATGCTGAAAAATCTCTTTCATTTTGATCTTCCCCAAGAGGCGAAATTTTTACTCCTGATTCCATATTTCTATTCCACCTGAAGCCCCCAGCCAGAGGAGTCACCTACATTATTAACAAATTTTATATTTTTATTTTCATATTTGCTGATGTTAATGGAGGATAACTGCTGTACCTATTAAATTATACAGAAAGAACTTAACATTGGATCCGCAGCCATACGCAAAATTATTAATGAAGTCGGCCTAAGTTAGGCCGTGTTCATTAAAGGTGACTGGGGCAGGTAAGATATGTTCGTGGTCACAATGTCAGAAACAGTCCTTTGTTTAATGATGTTTGTAGTCATGTTTGAAAACGTAAGGTTAATAATTTACTGGTTTAAAGAAGAAATCGCATCGCATTCTTTAATGCAGGTGCATGATTATTTAATAACTCTTTATAAAAGCATTTAAGGAGTAAGGATTGAGAGAGAGCGTCTTGAGAAAGGGTTGCTGTGTGAACCCTTGCTGAGTAGAGCTCCTTTGTTACAGTGTGGAGCCACATTTTTTATGGTTGACTGTTAAACTGTGCAAATAAACTTGAATAAAGGCATTATCAAGAAAATTATGAATCTCCATATGGTGCAAAGACAGACATATGAGAATTACTCTGAAATTTTTGAGATACGCGCAGACGAGAATTTACAAAATAAAAATAACGGTTTAATACACAGTAGACGATTTTTTACTGACTTACTTCAACTTGTTTAACTTAGAATAAATTTTAAAAGAAAGAAAAATGAAGTTGACGGGAGAACTATGATTTTCTACGATTTTAAAGCAGGATTAAATCAAGAATACTTTCAACGGTTGCAATTGGCATTTGGTGATGAATATCCACCTCGTGCTACTGTATTCGGATGGTTTACAGAATTTAGCAGAGGTTTTTTTGCAGGATGAAAAACACACAGGAAGGCTGCCGCCGGCAGTAATCCCGGATAATGTGTCTGTCATACGAAAAATGTTAATGGATGATAATCGCTGTACCTATCAAATTATACAGAAAGAACTTAACATTGGATCCGCAGCCATACACAAAATTATTAATGAAGAATTACATATGAAAAAAGTAGTTTGCCGTTGGGTTCCCCATAATCTAACTGAGCACCAAAAAGGGGAGCGTGTCAGAATCAGTAAAAAAAACTCTTAAATTGCTAAATGATGGTGGCCACTGCATCATGTCTAAAATTGTAACGAGTGATGAAACGTACATACCGTTTTTTTTTTTTTTACCTTCCAACACGTCAAGAAAGCAAAGTATGGGTCTTTGAAGATGATCCCACGCCGACAATGGTGAAAAGACAATGCGCACTGAAAAAAGTGATGTATGCCGTTTTCTTCAGAAGTACGGGATTGGTCAAAGCCATCAAGTTGGAAGGACAGAAGACAGTAACAGCAAACTGGTATACCATTAAATGTCTTCCACAAATTCTACAAGAAGTGAATGTTAGGGGGCTAATGCTTCACCATGACAACGCATCTTCACATACAGCCAGATTAACAGTTGAGTTTCTTAAACAAAAACAAATTAAAGTGATAGAACATCCACCGTATTCACCTCATCTAGCTATGTGTGACTTTTGGTTATTCTTTAATCTAAAAAAGAACTTACGTGACGTCGTTTTCATTCAGAAGAGATTCATGTGCCTATAAATGTATTTTTTCATCTATTCCAAGAAATGAATGGCTTGAGGCTATTTAATCTGTGGAAAATTTGTCTAGAAAAGTGCACTGATGCTGAAGAAGATTACTTTGAATACACCTAAAATTTTGTAACTTTAAAAACCTTGTTGTATCACATAAATTTCAGAGTGACCCTCGTATAGATATAAATCAACCAAACCTTGCAAAAGAGAATCAATTAATTTGATCATTTTTTAAAAAGATGAAAATAAAGCCGAAATAAACATGATCGCAGAAGATCCCTAAAACTAATAAATCGGTGCATCACCTTAACGAGTGATGACATATTGAACAGGTTCTCTCCAAAATAATTGATTGAATGAAAAGAAAAAACTCGTTCATTAGAAAAATAATTGTCGCAATCAATCCTTGGAATTTCTTTTTAATTCCGAACTTCCCTCTTATCTTTTAATACGGGATTGATGATTAATATAAATTAAGAACAATCAAAATAATTATATCGCGAGTTCTAAGAAATTTTTCATCCAAACCTGTTCCACTACCGTCATATAAACAACCCCACAGTTCTACTTGAATCAATTTATGAAATCTCATGAATAATAAAAAAGCACGAAACATATGCTGAAAAAAAAAAATCATTTTCTTCACAAATTAACTGAAAACAAAAGATTATTTACATACCAACCTTGAAGTCGTGTACATGAACGTAATTCTCATTAAAGTTTATCTGACTGCATAAAAAAAGTTAATTGAAGACCTTGAAAAAATTCTCGCCGTATTACAAACCTGTGCTCTGGGCACATTAATTTGCAGTTTCTTCCAGTCATAATTGTTAGTGAGCTGTTACCTGTTATTACTCGTATTTCTTAGCTGAGCTTTATAGAACCGGTTTGATTGTTTCGAATCCGGAGCCGAATGCTTGTTTCGATTGATGAGAATAGCGACTCATTAATGAGGAGTTTTGTTTTGGGACTGGAAAAGAAAGCGGACGTAAAATTCCGAAATAAAGTGATAATGTCCACACTGTCAATCGAAACGAGGGAAGAATGTTCGCAGCTGATTTCAATCCCACTCAGCCAAGGACTAAAAAATTCTAATTGTGCTGCTTTTGTTTATGGTTAACTATGAATGGATAAAGTGGCGGTCCTAGAGGCGGGGGTGTAGAGAGACAATTGGAACCCCAAGATTTTTATTCGAAATTAAAATACAGTGGTAACCGCTTAATGTGACCGCGGTTAATATTATCAATCGCTTATTGTTATCGAAATCACTCGGTCCCGATTTTCTCTATTCATTTGTATGTTAAAATTATCGTTTTATGTGATCGTTACATCAGTTAATGTTATCAGTTTTGGAACATCATTTTAACTGGCAAAGGAATAATCACAATGTATTCAGATGGAACTCATTCTTTCTTTTCCTTCGCTGTTTGAATTTTTGAAAATTCTCACTTCACATAGGGAAATGGGGAATGAACAAAGCAGTGGAAAATTACACGTTCCTGAAAATTTTCAGAAATACTCACACTCTGCTGGTGGTCAGTGGTTGTCAGATAAGCAGAAGGCAACACATTCTTATCGGAACTGAGAAGGAGCGTATTCACATTTTATGCCTTGCTCGCTTACATGCAGCTTGTCGATATGGAAGCCAGAAAGCGAAATGATTTAACGATAAAACAAAAGATTGAAATTTTAAATTGTTATGACAGGTTGATTATGATTACGAACAATTTATCAATGAGTTCTTAGAAAAAATTGTAGACAGTCAACAATTGATCAATTTTTTTAACTATGCATACAACTGTTATGTTTTAAAGGATAATATACATAAATACAGAATAATATAAGGTGTATTTTTTCATTTTGTTTCGAAATTTAGCACGTGTGAATTAAAGGGAGGGGGTAAATTTATCTAATTTTGCATATCGTTTATTGTTATCAAAATCACGATGTCCCAAACTGATCACATTAAGCTGAGTCCACTGTATATCAAAATATCTTGCCGGTATAGATGCTGGGGAATGAACAAAGGAGTGGGAAGTTACATGTTCCTGAAAATTTTCAAAAATATCCACACCCTGCTGGTCAGTGGTTGTCAGATAAGCAGAAGGCAACACATTCTTATCAGAACTGAGAAGGAACGTATTCACATTTTATGCCTTGCTCGCTTACATGCAGCTTGTCAATATGGAAGCCAGAAAGCGAAATGATTTAACGATAAAATAAAACATCGGAATGAGAGGTAGTTTACGAACAGTTTATCAATGAGTTCTTAGAAAAATTGTAGACAGTCAACAAGGGATCAATTTTTCTAATTATGCATACAATACTTATGTTTTAAAGGATAATATACATAAATGAAGGATAATATAAGGTGTATTTTTTCATTTTGTCTTGAAATTTAGCACGTGTGAATTAAAGGGGGGGAGGGTAAATTTATCAAATTTTGTTTATCGTTTATTGTTATCAAAATCACGGTGTCCCAAACTGATCACATTAAGCTGAGTGAACTGTATATCAAAATATCTTGCCAGTATAGATGCTCTGGACTTCTTTTTTCATCGTTAAAGTGGGTCTGTACCTGCCCTATTGAATTCCTCTCGCTCAGTGTAAACCCATGGGGAATATATAATTCCTTCTAATCGGCTTGCATTTTAAGATTTCTTAAAAACTAAATAAAAAAATAAATAAAAATATTTTCAAAAAGTGATAGAACAGAAAATTCTATTAGTATACTGTCTTTTCCTTTTCATGAATGTCTGTTAAATATTCTCATTTGCGTTTATAAAATATCATAATAATAAATATAAAAGTTATAATAAATTAAGATAAATATTATGAAAATAAATAAAAAATATATTTAAATAAAAATAATATAAAAATTAATCGAAATTTCTCGCAAATAATTTAAAATTAAAAATGTATTTCTCTGTGTTTTGTTTTTAAGAAATAGAAATGAAGCATCTTATAGAATTTGCTGTTCTTTGATGTGGAATGATTTCTTTAAAGAATTCTAAAAAGCGAAGTGGCCAGGGAAAATTTTATATTTCCCCCATAGGTCACAATTACATCATGAAAGTTAACGTCACTATTTCCGTGACTATTTACTAATAAAGATAAACAACAATTGGTCTTGTTGTATTGCGTTTTCAAAATAGGTTTTCAGTCTTTTTAACCTTGAACATTCCGACTACGGACTTAAGGGGGACTCAAGCCTGCCAGTCCTCTCCTAGACTGAGCGCTTGCGTATAAAAGGCATATATTAGAGGAAGAAAAAAATGAAAATAAAATCTTACTCAACAGAAGTACTACTGCATTTTTACTTTAATCCTATTGCAGTTCTTTTATACAACAGTGCTAGTAATACTAATTTTAACTTAACCCTTTGCACTTGAGGGCTCTAGAGCGGAATTTAAAATTTGTCTTCAAACTCGAGGGCTCCGCTATAGAGACAATACAAATAATTTTCAGTCTTTAAGAAAAAAAAAATCGTATACATATATATATATATATATATATATATATATACACTAAGAGCCAAAACATTATGACCACCTGTCAATAACGAGTTGGCCCACCTTTGGCGCGCAACACAGCTTCAACCCGCCTTGGCATGGATGCCACAAGTCCTTGGTAGATGGCTGGAGACAGATTGTACCAGATGTTTAAGCAACGGTTACGCAAATCCGAGATATTGCGAATTGGTGGTCTTTCAACTCTGAGCTGCCGTCCCATGACATCCCAAATGTGTTCTATCGGATTGAGATCCGGTGAGTTAGGCGGCCAGGACATTAACTAGAATTCAGCATCATGTTCCTGGAACCACTCCAACACAATTTTAGCCTTGTGACACGGGGTGTTGTCCTGTTGGAACATTCCATTTCCAGCTGGAAAAACAGAGGCCATGTAAGGGTGCAACTGGTCCGCAATGATATTCAGATACCCTGTAGCATTCATGGTCTGCTCTACCACAACCACGGGTCCCAGAGACGCCCAAGAAAACGTTCCACAAAGCATAATACCTCCACCACCGGCCTGTGTATGACCTACTGTACATTGAAGGAGCAACTGTTCGCCTGGAAGACGGCGTATCCTGACACGGCCTTCGGCGTGATGAATGACAAACCGTGATTCATCTGACCAGGCAACTCTCTCCCACTGATCCATGGACCAGTCGCGATGTTCCCGGGCCCAGCGTAGGCACAGTTGGCGATGATGCTTGGTCAGCAAAGGCACACGAGTGGGACGTTTGCTGCGTAGCCCCATATCCAACAGTGTGCTCCGATACTATTCTACTTGGCCTTGAATTGTATTGGGTTGTCAGCTGAGCCACTGTCTGGCTCCGGTTTCGTTTCACCATGCGAGACAGTCTTCGACGAACTTTTTCTATTATAGCGTGTGAACGTCCAACACCATGTCGTCTACTACTGGTTTCAAAGCCATTCATCCACCTTGCATAAGTACTAACAACTGTAGATTGCAAACAACCACGAGTCCTGCAGTTTCGGAAATACTTGTTCCGAGCCTTCGATCCATTACAATCTGACCTTTATCAAAATCGCTTAGATCCGCAGCCTTGCCCGTCACACACAGAAGTAAGTAAAAGAATGATTCTTTAGCAGCAGTTAAATACCACTTCCACTTGATCACGTGCCTTCCACGTCATCCTGGCGATTTCATTGCAAAATGTAGGGGTGGTCACAATGTTTTGGCTCTTGAGTGTGTGTGTGTGTGTGTGTGTGTGTGTGTGTGTGTGTGTGTGTATATATATATATAGTTGAACTGGAAGAAAAAAAATTACAGTTCGAAGCCCTGAAAGAAATACAATCCTTCGTGTAATACCATAAAAAAGGGGAGGGGGGATACGAGATCTTCACTTTTAGCCCAGTCATTTCATATTTGTCGAAACACTTTCCATGTCTTCAGACAACTGATAAGAGTGAAAGACTTTGTTAAGAATGGAGTCATCTATAAGCTCAGCGGGCATAAGATGCAGAGTAGATTGGATTTGAGCATAATGTTCTAACCTCATGACCACAGTTTCCAATCGAGGTGTGGCTTCGCGATACGCAGCTAATTTGATTCTTGCAGATCATCGTCGCAGGATTCAACAATATACTTTATAACTCGCAATTTGGTTTCGGAAGTTGAATCCACCTGACTTTTTCCCTTTATTTCACAAATATCTCTTAGGACACAGTGCTTTAAGACTCCATTACACTGCACTTCCCATTCGGTTGCCACCCCCTCTCAATTTCACCCTGATGCATTAACTTCCCGACATTCAAATCCAATCCGTCCTCCATCTGATAGCCGCCTAGCCTTAGAATGACAGAGAAAGAGTGTCGGTTGGTTAGGACTGCAACTTATTTAGAATCTTTAAAGTCAAATATATGTGAAATATTGGTTACGTGTTATACATGTAAATACGATAAAAACTGAAAACAGTAAGAACTAAGTATTTTCTTCTTTAATACTGGTCTTGATTTTATATGAAAAATTTTGATACATTCCTTGATGACAAAAAAACATAAATGCTGCGAAACAAATCAATTTGATAACAATAAAAATGACTTTTAAAATGAACCCCAAAATAACTTTTCAATTAAGTCAGACAGGATAGAGAAAGGAACAATGTATGTATTTCGAATGTATTCGATCCCGGCCTCAATAATGACGCAACTAACAAAATATTTCTAGAATAATTCACATGCATGGGAGCACCACTACTCCATTTTAACGCTTTGAGTGTAAACCTCTTAAATGAAATAAAAGTACTTTTAAAAATTTCCTGTTTTGCTAGTCAAGTACATTTGAAAAGATTTGATGCGCTTAACTAGTTGGTAGCAATGTTTAAGTGTTTTCGAATGCCTGCTCTAGGTAATGTTTTCTTTTTCCAAATTTTGTATAAATTATTTTTTAGAAAACATTTATAAATAAAATATAAAAACTATTTTAAATATTCTTCAAATTCTAAAAGTAAATTTTGATCCAGTTCACGGGATTTTTTTGATCATGACTTTACATGATTCGCATTTATTGCTGTTTTCTGGCACAAAAAGTTGCTTTACTGCAGCCAATGAAATCTCGACAATTTTGTTAATAAAGTTTTAAATTTCCTTTTATCACCCATTTTGTCACTGGAATTTCCCATTCAATTGAATGTATGTAAAATCTAAAGTAAGAAATGGGTGTCGTGTCTACCTCCTGTGCCCCAGTAATTTCAGACATTTCCTTTCCAAAGCAAAATATAAAAAAAGACTCAGCTATGACATGGATTTACTTTAAACTGACGTCAGACAAAAGTTTATGGAACTTATTTTTCAATTTTAAAATATATTTACAACAACTAAAAATTGAATAGTGCGCTATCATAGGTCGCAGTCTACTACTAAACTTAAAGAACAGTCTTCGCATTCAATGGCCACTAATCCACCTTGAAGAGCCACATCGTCTGTCACACAAAACCATCCGCCGCATCGACACTGCTTTTTGTAGACACCTTTCTCCGGATCTCTCTGCAGATCTTTCAGGCTCAGTTCCTCGTCAACGGGCCGAACGTAACTGGAGTTTTCAAGGATCCGTTTGGCATCGTAGAGTGTGCGCGCTTGTTGGTCGCCCAGAACCTTCCAAGCCTCCTCGATTAGAAGGAACCTATCCAGAGTATCTTCCAGCTCGGAATTTTTATCGGGATGGTGCTTCCGTACCAGCTCATGGTACGATTTTTTGATTTCTTCGTAAGAGGAAGATTGCGAGATGCCCAGCACCTTGTAGTAGTCTATTTTGGCATTCATCTGGAAAAATAGAAAAAAAAATAAATAAATACATTAGTTTGAAAATAAATTTCAATTTGAGGCAATAAAATTACATTTCTTCTAGTCTCTCTTCTATTTTGTCTTCTTTTTAAAGAAAAAATTAAGTTCTTAATGTTTCCAATTTTAGAAACCTAGATAAGTTGGAACGTTTCAACAAACAAACATATATATACAGTAAATACATATTCAGTGGATCCTTTATCTTTTGTCCAACGATCATCGTTTGATTACTCTGGTCCCGAATTTATGCCTACTGAACAATGTCATTTTTCACCAGTATTTATTGTTCTCGGATTCTTCGCTTTTCCTTATCTATCTTTGAAACATTTTGGCCGGTTGCCTTCTCTTTCCAAAAGTATAAACTTTAAAAAATTCTGAAAAAACTGAACTATTTTATTAATTTGTGTGTGTGTGTAAGAGTATCGCCCATTTTTGTATTAATTACTATTCATTAATTACAAAAGGTCTGAAAAGTGGTAAAATAAACGGTATGAAATGTGTATTACAGATGGAAAAAACAGTTTTTTAACAAAACGTGAATAAGCTACCTCCCAAGCAAAAATCCTCCCCTACATACAAATCTACGACTGCTTATTAGAGTAGCCTTAATATGCAAAAATCACAGAAAGAGCGAGTCACATGTACAGCTAAAATTATGGTGCTGTGCTCAATGGCCGTTAGGATTAACCCTCAGTTCATTCTAAGTAAGATATTTTCTACTGAACATCCTACAAAATTTTCTGAAAAAGTATACGCTACTAATTTACAATAAAAACTATATTGCGGTTAATTTATGAATGTGAAAACTAGAGCTGGATGATATCTGAATCTTAATATTGTGATTTATCGTTTTCCAAATATCGATATATTGTTATGTTCTAATATATATCACCTTATTACAGAGTTGCAAATGTAAGTATTTTCTGTATAAATTAATACAAACACACATATGAGTGCGTGTGTTGGTTATCTAGAAAACAAAATTTCAATTTCTTAATCTGAATACATAAATTTAAATTTTAACAAATTGCTCTAAAAAGGAAAATTGCATAACATATTATTACTGTTCTTCGGTAGAAAAAAGATCTCTGGGCGCCTCAAAAAAGAAAAAAGGGTGACAAAAGATATAAAACCTTCTGATTATCATCAAAATTCATTCACACATTTTTTATTTCAAGCCGAAGATGGTTTTAAAAAACTCTTTTTATAATTTTCAAAAACAAATTTCTCCGAAAATTCTTTACAATTTTCGGGGGGAGGGGATTTTTTTTTTTTTTTAAACAGATTTTTGGACACAAATTTTCGTATCAGAATCACCCCCAGCCTCAGTTGCAAGATGAATGTTCGTATTGAAATTCGCAATCGGGGTTTGTTAAGAACGAGTTATGGTTCCATAGATTAAAACTGTATGAAGTATTTCCGATTTCCTCGTTAAATCCTGGCTCTTTATAAGCGAGTTGTACTGTACTTAAGTACTAAAAAAATCCACATATTTTTGGTAAAATCACTGCATTTAACACAGGGGTATTCTTTAATCAGGAAAAAACAATAGATATTAAATCAAAAGTTTTATTCCTCTACTCAAAGTGTCAAGTGATACCACCCCTTAACGAAAATGAGTTTTGCTCGCCAACATGAAGTGCAAAACATGGTTGCTATTCTCATGTTTAATCATGTGAAATAAATATCATAACCTGATATGTCAAGCAACGCAGAGAGCTTTAAAATACATACAAATTAGTGTTAATATCATTTTAAACCAAATTCAAGGAAAATAAGTATTAATAAGTATTAAAAATAAATAAAAATTTAAAAAAGACAATAGAATTTTGACATCTCATATTAAAGATTAAAAAAATACCATCAAAATTCATAACTAGAAATAAAAAGTCTAAATTCGATGCTTAATATATGTATACATACATATATGTATGCATATATATATATATATGCATACATACATACATACATATATGTATACATACATATATATATATATATATATATATATATATATATATATATATATATATATATATATATGTATAATGATATTTTTATCACTTTCGGTTTAAGATTCTATTTTTCGGGTAATTCTTTTCATGGAACCCTAGCGAATATTCTCGAATGTTCACAAGTAGAAATTTCATATCTAAAAATAGAGTCTTAAAGCGTGGGTTACATTACCCACATGCCTTCAAGTAATAGCTAATTGATCGGCACAAATGACAATTTTTGCAAATGTCTAGAGTTCCATCACAGTTTCGATGGAGTTTTGATATTGATAGAGCTTCGTATAAGGTTTCATGGTGATGCTTTATTATGTCGTTGAATAAACAAAGTTAGATTGAATTTTTGAGTGTCTTGATTGCGTTCTCATCGCGAGGTTCCACGACTGCAGGGCGGCCAAAATAGCCCAGAACCCCACTTCGTAATGAGGCAAAAAACCTTATTACATATATACTAGACGACCCGACTGATGTTTTAACGCTGTAAATGTTTTTAAATAAATTATAAATTGGTCCGTTTTGACAGAAAAGCGAGCAAAAGAATATTTTGATAATACTTGACCCACCAGGCGTACAGTCATCACAAATGTTATTAAATTAAAATTCCCACATCGCCTGTAGGGGGATTCGATCCTAGGACTTTTCGTACTGAAGCCCGTTGTGCTGACCACAGAGCCACAGATACGTTGGCAGTGAAGGGTTTCAAGTGGTATTATAATAATCTCAACTAGCGCGCAATTCTGGTTTTTTTTTTGTTGTTGTTGTTGTTTTGGAGTGCTACGGTCTACTTTTTGCAACAAGAGGGCTAATGAGACCGGGACCTACTGCTTAAAGCCGATTCCGAACGGTTACGAACATCCATGCCATAGTGGGATTCGAACCCACGAACTCCGGTACCGACGACCAGCACACTAACTATTCGCCCATCGTTCGGCGCGCAATTTTGGATTTTTAAAATAAAAAGGCAATTTTTATCGAATCAAATTGTGAATCTAACCATTCTTGAATCAACTAAATTACATACACAAAATTTCATGAAAATCAGTCCAGCCGTTTTGGAGGAGTTCTATTACAAACACACGGGCAAAAGAATTTTATATATAAAGATATATATTTATATATATATATATATATATATATATATATATATATATATATATATATATATATATATATATATATATATATATATATATATATATATATATATATATATATTGAAACACATTAGTTGAATGAAGAAATACAGATCTTCCTAGAGTGAATATAAGCCCTAAATAAAATTCTCAAACGATTGTTGCTACTTTACTTCACAAATAAATATACCGTACTAAAACTAAATAAGTTAATCAACAGGACAGTGATCAATTTCAGAAAAAGTAAAGATATAAAAATTAATAAAAAAATGCCGGACACAAAAATGTTGCCTTTTTCCATCTCTTTTACGCCGAAGAAACCTTAGCAGTAAAATTATTTAAATAATAATATTTTTCTAAATGAAGTAGATCTTTTATAAAATGATAATCAGGTGAATTTGGTTTAGGATTCCTTTCGAAAATTTCAATACTAATGTACTTAAAATTTATATGTTTTAAATTGTCTGAAAATTTAACTACTTAATTCCCTTTCCAAGTGAAAATCAAAATTCACAATGAAAATTTCAATCAACGGTTTGTACCTAAAACTTATTAAATTTTTTTCTTTCTGTTTTTTTTAAGTCACAGTACCATAAATTGGACTTTCCAGGTTTATAACGTTACATTTCGATCACCTGTTGTATATGCTTATCTTTTTCTCTTACACACACACACACACACACACGCGCGCGCGCGCGTGTGTGTGTGTGTGTATGCATGAGGAGCAGAAAATCACCACACGAAAAATTTATTTGTTTGAAAATGGTGAATTGGCAAAAATTTGGGATAACCAAGAGGTAAAAGTCGATTTATTTATTTTTCAAGGGTAGGGTGCAAAGTAGACGTACCTCCTTGTGGTGTACCCTGGGCAACGTATTTATACGGCTAACTGGTCTACAATTTTGGCATGCGTTCTAAATTTTTTTATTGGAGAGCCAGTGAACGTCTGAGGCAATGACTTCGGTCAATGTTACTTTTGTTACTTGTACAGTTGTTTCACAATTGTTATTTTTATAATTGTAACATGCCTTGCCATTAGAAATATTTTTTTTTAATTGTTCAAGGGTTAATGTTATAGACTAGGAATGCTTTAAAACTACGCTCATATGAGAAAAGAATCCGGACAGCGTTCCTTTTGGTCTTTTTATCTTAAACAACTTCTAAAATTTGAGTAAAAGGCGAAAAATAGACATAGAACCTACCTTCCTGTTAAACAGGAATCATTTCAGAGGCAAAATAAAGGAGAGGGTTACAATCCAGGTGCAAACATGCTTACCCTTAATCCAAAGAATGACTTGTTTGTGAAAGGGGTGCAACGAAAGTAAAATGGTAAATAGCCAAAAGGGATAGATTTCTACTCCACAGAAAAATACCCCTTCTTCGCAAACAAATGTATACCCACGAATCAGATTTGGGTTCGTCTTAACCAATACCAATGGTTCACCTCCATTCTTTAGCCACGGGAAAAGTAAAAGGCGTCAAGAAATTTGAGATAGATTACACAAAAACTGTCTGGGCTAGTAAAAGCAAGCACGATAATCCAATTATTCACAATCTGAGAAGCTTTACATTCCTTTGAACACAGGTATATTCCGGGACAATAATTCCCTAGTTTATTATCAGTATATTCTAGTAGGTAGAATAATCTAGTAGGACTTATTTAAAAATATTTTTGACGGGAAGAACTTTTACAAGTCAGTCACAAAATAAAATTGTGTTTAAAAATCAAAACCTTTCGTCCTAGAGAGGAAATCAAATATAGAATTTTTATAATTGGACTAAATTTTATTTAGTTCTACTTCAAATTTTCATTCCTTAATGTATAGTTAAATTATTTTGCACTGGAACGGTCTATCATAGAGATTGCGGGTTCGGAACCCGAGTCGGCTTCAGATCCGCCGTGTTCGTTAGATTTCTAGGTCGAAAAGATGAATTTGATTGGAGCACCTGGATCCAAGACCGTATCTCCAATTTGATTTGGTGAGACATTCTATGAGGGGGTTCCATTACATGATAAAATATACTAAGTTAAGAAATACATTTACAATAATATAAGAGAGAAAAATGTAAGTTTCTTGATAGCAAATAAAATCATAAGATGGGAAAAAATTTAATGATAGTACAGAGTGAGAAAGGATAGGGAAATATTTTTGCGGATGCTGGCATCTATTTTTAAAATTTTATACATTTTTTTGTTTTATTTTTAATTTTTAACCGTGTTTGTTAGAGGCGACTGGGGCAAGTAAAATAGGTTCGTGGTCACAATGTTCTCCAAGTTCTCAATCAATACCTCTAGGGGTGGCGGACCAAGCCTATAGCTTGGTCCCAGCTTCAAATTTACGAGGACCTACTTGTCGTTCTTTCACCTTAATGGTTTGATTTGATTTGGTTAGGAATGCTACGGTCTACTTTTTGCAACACGAGGGCTAACGAGACCGGGACCTACAGCTTATAGCCGATTCCGAACGGCTACGAATATCCATGCCACAGTGGGACTCAAACCCACGAACTCCGGTACCGAAGGCCAGCACCCTAACCAATCGGCCATCGTTCGGCTTCACCTTAATGGTGCTCATTAAAACGAAAGGTGCACCTCTTGGCCATAATACGAGAGCCTGCAGGCTCAATCGTGCTTGGTCTATTTAAGTGATATGAGAAACAACAACACGGTCTATCATTTTTTAAACAATGCCCGAGATACAAGGCTGTAGGAAGAAGAATTATAATTTCATTTCATCAGGACAGTTTAAAAAATAATAGGAAAATGTTTTATCACAGTTGTCTAGAGTAAAAGTCTACCACACTCATGATTTCATTTGAAAGCGGGGGGAGACTCAAACTAAACTGAGCTCCGCAATATAACACTATTTTTTCTACTAAAAAATTAAAAATTTAGTAAAAAAATATGAAATTTAATATTAACAATTGTGCTATATAATATATACCTTTAAATACAATCTTGTTATATGTTTCACCAAACAATTTGAAGTACAAACAAAATTTAAAAAAAAATACAAATTTGAAAGAATGAAAAATTAAATTTTGATTAATATGCATTTGATTTACATTTCAAAATGTATTTTTATTACAGTGTTGAAATAGAATGTAGTCAACTCCAGAATTTTGGGGAAGGGGAGGGAGTCTGTAGCCATCACATGGCTACGGTCCTAACTTACACTGAAGTAAATAAATTTTTCATTAGGTTTGCTTTGGAGCACTACGGTCAACTTTTTTGAAACACAAGGGCTACCGAGATCGGATCCTACTGCTTAATACCGATTCCGAACTGCTACGTATATTCCTGCCACAATGGGATTCGAAACCACGAACTACGGTACCGAATATAAGCGCACTAACCACTCGGCAAAATCTTGCATTACGACGATACGAAATGCAGCAAATGGCAGCCAGTCAAACCTTCATTTCTGATTTTTATTTATTGATTTATTTATTAATTAATTATTTTAACTTTGCTTACGAACGATTTAGAAGTAATTAGGATCAGAAAAAAATCATCTCGAAATTAAAAGATTAGTGAAAATTGAAATTCGCAATAATTTCTTGTATATTATGTCGAAATAATTCTAAATTGATAATGAAACATGCGTTGCAGTCGTAATGAAATTCAAACTTTTCTCCTACTAGGCTATTTGTCGAAATTCTAATGGTAAAGCTAAAAATGAAAATAAACATAGCTGAATAGGCAGCAAATTGCATTTCAATACTTTATACTAAATTTCCCAAATTCGAAA
This sequence comes from Pardosa pseudoannulata, assembly GCA_032207245.1. Lineage (NCBI taxonomy): Eukaryota > Metazoa > Arthropoda > Arachnida > Araneae > Lycosidae > Pardosa > Pardosa pseudoannulata. The sequence goes on from CM063506.1 coordinate 29,351,090, forward strand.
TCGTTGTTAATATAGACGTTCAAAGTTGCAAAGAATCTAGTTTTGAGAATTAAGTCTTTGTATTTCATCTTCACGTAACAAATAACCACAACAACACACACACACACACACACACAAAAAAAAAAAAAAAAAAAGTAATTTAACCCTTTTCGGTAAAATGACGAGTCTAGCTCGTCATTAGTTTTTCATTCCATACCGCACAATGACGAGCTACACTCGTCATGCGATTAAAGTTACTGTTAAATATGATAATTAATTTAGCTTAAAATTTCTAGTGTGCTGAATTTGGCAACACTTTTATCACTTGTGAAAATCACAAGTCACTATTGCATATTGTTTACTTAGAATTTCTTGGTACAAGTCATTGCCACATTAATGAGTCAGAATAAAAGAAAACCTACTAAGAAATGCCGTGTGTGTTACAAGAATCAAATTAAAAGGGAGACTACTTGGCGGTGTAAACAATTAAGAATTCCTTTGCACTTTGTTTTGAAAAGTACCACTAGCTTGAAGACTACTATCTGTATACCTTATTAATATTTTGCTTTGATATTTTCTTAATTTTACTGTTTCTGATATTATTTAACACTATGTAAAAAGTGGATTTTAATTAAGATTATGTAAGAATTGTAAAATGAAACAAGTTTTTTAAATAAAAATTAAATGGTTATTTCATGCACAGTTTTTCATTATTAAATCATACTGGAAGGGGTTAATTTTTAAAGTCTCTTCTACACTCTTCCCTCTCCTTTTTTTCCTTATATAATAAAATGTTTAAAAATTTTGGTCATTTGTGTAATTTACATGAAATAAAAGTTTTTCAAAAATTAAGTAATGTTTTATTACTTTTTTATTTGAATTGCCAGGGTTTAGACTGGAAACGAATGCAGTAAATATATGTCAAAGAAAAATTGGTACAATTTTTTTTTTTTATTTCTAATCAAATAAACTCATAGAATATCACAGCATTAGACAAACTGAAATTGTAAAACTAAAGTGATCATATATCAAAATATTTTTCCTGAATAAGATGTTTACAAATTTTGGTCATTTCTGTAATTTACATGAAATAAAAGTTTTTCAAAAACCAACTAATGTTTCATTACTTTTTTATTTGAATTGCTAGGGTTTAGACTGGAAACAAATGCAGTAAATATACGTCATAGAAAAATTGGTACCAATTTTTTCTTTACTTCTAATCAAATAAACTCATATAATGACACAGTATTAGACAAACAGAAATTGTAAAATTAAAGTGATCATATATCAAAATACAGATCAATAAAATCAATAATATGTGAAACCATAATCAAAGACCCATACTTAAGATTACCATTAAACTTTTCTGATGATAAAAAAAAAAAAAAATGTTAAAGCCATCCCTCCTTTATGATCGAAAAAAAATAGTAGCAATATAATTATTTCCATAACATTTTTTCCCCCATTTCCTCTAAATGTAGTGTTTCTTTGTCAAATGACAACCAGAATTGTGTTTATGGTTCCTTTTGAAGATTTCAATTCTCATGCACTAAGTTTTAAGTGGCTGAACATTTCCATATCAATGTAATGAGGGAAAAATTAAACCAATGGTAAGAACATAAATTTTCTTACTATTATAAGAATTAACTATTGCTTTTATTGTTATTATAAATAATTTTTTTTCAACAATTTCAATACATCATAAAATGATAATTATTACTTACTTTCAGTAATAAAGTCAATATGAAAAACTAATAAACTTTTAAATCTCCAGAACAGTATCTTATAAATTGGGGATGTTTTGTAATTGCAATAATAAAATGTTAAAAAAGGAAAATAAATTTAATGTGCAATAAATAATTTTTTTACATGAAAGTATAGGAATTATCTTTCCTTGCTTTAAAATTAATTTTTAAAACGTTACTGTGAAGGCATAATAATAGTCTTTAAGATAACTCATAATCTTCAAGCTAACTCAACATGTTGAAACCAGCCGCATATATACACTTCTCTTACATGTTGGGTTTTACATGTAAATGTTGAAGACATAATTTTTTGTATGAACCATCTACCATCAATCTTTCAAAATCCCTCTCTACCATCAATTTTTCAAATTATATGATACAAGTGAATATTAAATTACAATTTAACAACAATAAAATAGAAGTGTGAAAATATAATACAAGTGAGTATGTGAAGCCATCACCTTTATATTAAAAAATTAAGATTCTTTTTAACTCTTTAGTTTATGACAAGAGTTCAAACCCCCAAACCCTTCCCTTGTGTATGCAACTCTTTCAAACAATGTGACTTTATTTTATTTACAAGTTACATATAAAAAGACATCTATTCCTAAAAATTACTTAAGCTATATTCTCCATAGTCACAGTAAATAACCTTCAAAGATTAATTTATGAAAATTTTGAAATGGTAAAAGTGGATCAAAGAGGCAAACTGAGAACAGATAAGCATGAAAATCAAGATTATGAAGGCAGCAACAAAATTACGACACACTTTCTTAAGATTTTAACTTTAGATACTAAACTATTAAAATTTTTAGATGAATGTCAACTAAAACTCATAATCATCATAAAAGAAAATTATGAGCTAAGAAGAATTGTGTATTAAAAAAAACTACTCCTGCATCTTACACTTTTTTTATCAACAGCTTTAGAACAGATGTAATTCATGCAACTACTTTATAATTATTAATACAATTAATATTATTAACACTACTTTATAATTATTAATACTCTTATATTCAGAGATATGACATATTTTTTAATTTACTGAAAATATTCCATAGACATATCAATAATACAATTTGGATTTTAAATTATCTGCCACTATTTCTAACTCCAGTTAAAAGCATACTAATTTTTTCCTAACTACACCAATCAAAGTAACACACACACACACACACACACACACACACACATATATATATATATATATATATATATAATATACAGACCCTTCCCATGTGGTATTTTTTTTTTTGTGTGTGTGTGGATGCAACAAAGTTATTTGTTGCCTTAATGCAAAATAAAATTGAAAAAAAGAACAAGACAGAGAAAGACTGGGATGTTTAGTTTGGAGTGCTATGGTCTTCATTTTTTTTTTTTTGCAACACAAGAACATACTGTTTAAAGCTGATTCCAAACAGCTACAAACATATATACCATGAGAAGGATTTGAACTTACTCTCACACCCTGGTACCCAACCACAGTGCCCCTGCCCATTCAGCAGAGAGAACTGGGACTTATTATTATATATATATATATTTAATTTTTTATTAAGTATATGTATTTTATTATGTATAAAAAAGATCTTTTACAGAAAAAGGATGCAAAAAGATTTACTTTTCTTTATTTTGCCACCTAGCTAAATTTTTCTATTTTTTTACAACCTAATTATTGACAATCTTTTTAACAAGTAAACAAAACATATTGTTCATGTTTGATTCAATTTTTTAGAATTCCATCTTTAGTCCAGTTACGATTTGAATCAATTTTATGATATGCATGTACAGCACTATATATGTGTGTGTGTGTATATATATAAAATACTAAAATGCTTAGTGTGGATGTATACAAACATCATTATAAGTAAACAGTATGAACATTTATGAAATTTGGTAAAGATATTTTTCATGACACAGTGCAAAACTTCACAGTTCTCTTTTCAAATTTTGAATTTTTTTTTTAATTTATTTAATGTTAAATTGATTATAGTTTTTTGCTTCTGGTGACAGTCTCATCCATTCAGTAGTTTCGTAGGTGTTTAACATTTGGGTAACCCCAACGAATAAACATTTTAAGTATTGTAAAGGTGCCATTGCTTTTTAAAATTTTCTTATTAATTTAATTTGATCTGTGTTATGTCAGCAAATTTGGCATTCACTCTTTTGTCTCATGTTCAATACATAATGATGACAGTTAAAATTAAGTAGTTTTTACTTTTGCCTTTAGAAAAAGATTAAGTTCATATCCTTATCAGATTTTTAATTTAAAATATGTTTAAAAAAATTTGTATTTTACAAATAAATTTTAATTGTAAGGTATTAATTCCTGCCCTTTTTCCTGTTCAACTTTATTTTGTATTTTCAAATTCAATTCCTTTTTAAATTGATTATAATTTTCTACAAACTGTTGGTGGCTCTGAACTTTTTGTTTAAATTTTTAAATGAAATCACCATGTTTTTAGAAACCTATTGTAATTATCAAAGTATCATGCTTTAATTAGTTTCGCATTATATCATCATATCTTTAAAGTTGGAAATGGTTTTCATTTTTTATATGTTTATTTGTATCTTTGTGATTATCCTAGAAAAGCCTGGAAGACCTCATGACCATATAGGTCCGGATTTGTGCTTGATTGTATTTGTGTATTTGTTCTAAATTTATGCTTGGCAATCCTTTGATTATAGCTGCCTAAATTTTGTTTTGTGTTAATTATTTTTGCTTTTCATATGTTAGCTGGCTTTGACAGTTTTCTTATTGCCAGGTACTCTAAGAAACCAAATACCTAGACTTTCATTACATACTATGCTACTTTAAGTATTTGAGTACATAAAATGCTGTTTTTTGTGAGTTGGGTATTTCGTAATATTCTAGGATTTAGTAAATTTAGCATTTTGTTTGATGGTTTGGACATATCTGGAGAACCCCTGATAACAACCCTACTAAACTGTATACTTTTAAAAACCCTGAGGGATCCCGTACTCGAGGACGACCCCCTACAAGATGGCTAGACGATGTTGAAATTGACCTCAAATCCTTGAAGATTAAGAACTGGAAAAGAGTTGCTCTAGACCGTTTGAGTTGGAGGAAGCGTGCTATGGGGACAGCTAGGACCTATAATAGGTTGTTATGCCCATGAAGAAGAAGCATTTTGTTTAAATTGTCTGTACATTATGTTCTGAACCATAGCTTCTTCAAGAGAATTTAAAAGTTACCAGTTTTTGACAGTAGGTCTTTATTTTTTTAAATGATTCATATACAGTCTGTATCGGTTATATGTGAGCTCAGCGGTCCAGAAAAATCAGACCATATACGCAGGGTGACCATGTATGCGGAACAATAAAACCCTATTGAATTTCAGCAGGATTATATTCACCTAATAAACATATAATTATACTTTTAAGAACATTTTAAAAATTAATTCGAGAAGTAAAAACTACAGTAAAAATATGCAATATTTTTTGGGGGAAATTTATTAGCTTACCTTACCAATCAAAGTACATACGAACATTCATGTTCAATGCATTTAAAAATAATCAGATATACAAGTTTGCTTCTTTTTGTTGGTTGTTAACACAACTTTTTCTAAGTCCCTAATAGCTTTTAAATGATTATCTGCTGCTTTGGAATTAGTAAAATAACACCTCAGGTCATGCATGAGAGAGATAACTTCAACCAATAAACGGACAGATGTCCACTTGTTATCAGTGGGGGGCGAGAACTGAAAGAGCTGGAAAACTGACGATGAGTCTACACAAGCAAGAAAGGAAATAAACAGTGGAAAATAAAGGCTTGAATTCAGGTCATCTCTGATTTTGCATTGACTTCTTAAGAAAAAAAAATGAAAAAAAAAAAAACCAAAATGTCATTGAAAACATGAAAGTAACCGTGAAGAAAAAAAAGAAACAAGAAAAAGAAAATGACTGTATAAGCAGTGTGCTTTAATACATGTTCCCTATTAAGTTAGATGGGACTTTAGAAAACTGACCATACAAGTGGGGTGCCCTTATAAGCGAGTGACCATATAGCCGGTACTGACTGTATTTTGTTTTTCCTAGATAATGAATTACAACTTTCTATGTATTTTAAAATATTTTGTTTATAATTTTTATTCTTATGATTTATTGCATTTATAGAGGATATATTAGAAATATATACATACAATATCTAAATAATATACGTGAGATTTTGGTTTGGTATGAAATGTTAGTCTAAATATTTTTTCAATTACCTGTACCCCTACTTTTACAGCCAATACCTAGCACCTACAAACACTTGGATTTTAACATGCTGACTACATTATGAAACAACTGCCTCCTACTGTCTCTGCGTGGATATATTTCTATGAAATTAAGTTCTGATACATTAAAATTCAAACTTTTAAAAACAACATAAAACAAGATTATAAAAATGTACATACTAAAAACTTACTTCATTAAATTCACCACAAACGTGTGGGATTTATGTGGGATTTTGCTTTATAGATGGAATAAGTAAAGTTTTATCCAATTGAAAAAAAATGTTCTCAGAGCAAGAATAAGTTATTGGCAATTTGTAATAATTAAATAACTATAAATAGCAAAAATTATGAAATCATAAATTTATAAAGGCCAAATAGTTCATACAAATTGAATAAATAATTAAAAAAAGGTTAAGATTCCAATCGATCTTTTATTGGAAAATTAAATAAAAATTGTTAAAATTGGAAAACAATTTAATTGGTCAGTAGCATATTTTGGTAGTTTTAATTTAATAAAGCATTATTAAAAATCCTAGGCATTAGTAATGGAATTTATTTTTCTAAAAATATGACAAATAAAGAAATAAAATTCACAAACAAAAGGAACTAAAATAACTAGAATAGTACATAAAAAGTTGAATTGAATAAAATTTTAATATTTTAAAGTATATTTTTTAGATGAAAATGGAGTTTAAAATGTTACATAACATAACAATGCATTATAAAATTTCCAATTCAGGAAATACTTTTTATAATGATATAAAAAACTGAAGTAGTTTTTATTATTATTAAAACATTTGAAGAGCAAAGACCTATTTATAGAACAAGCATATATTAAATAAGTTATTTCACTTAAATGTATCAATTCGAATCTCATGTTTGATTTATACAGGATACTTACACACCACTCAACAATAGTTCAACAATTAATTTCAAACAATTTTTTACTTATTGTTGGTGTAAATAATATCAAAACTAAAAACAATTTAATTATTAGTATTTCAGAAACGGTTAAATAAAATAAACAAACAATACCAATCACAAATGTTTATGAACACAAAAATAAGTAAATAAATCATAAATACTGGATAAGTAACATTAAATGTATCCTAATCATAAATTATTGATACTCAAACAAAGTTAAAAATTTCACCAAATTAGATTTCAAATTTATACAATAGACAAAATAAGCTGAAAGCACATGTAAACAATGAAAAATTATTCTCCTGCCGGTTTCGCCATTGTTCTAATCACATAATTGTAATCGTGGATAATAATGTTTAGTGTAAATTCATGGACAATTAATTAGCACAAGTAATTTTATGGCTAAAGAGTAAGAAAATTAAGTAATTTCTAATTTATTACGGTATTAATATTACAGAATCGAGAAAAATCGAGCAAACATGATCACTAGGCCTAAAGCGAGAAGATGCCGAAACTTTGTAACATCAAAAAACACAAAAAACGGCTACACGTACACTAAAATAAACACTTACGAGTAATAATTGCACCAAGAAGCTTCTTGCATCAAAAGAATCAAAGATCGAACAATATCCTTTAAAGAAATACACGAGTCGAAAAATGTAAACAAACAGCAGACATCTCACATAAACGCCATGACAGTTTTTTAACGATATTTCCCAGAATGCTTAGCACTCGCAAATGCGCCTCGCGCATGCGTCCTCCAATCCAATTAATTTTTTGAATAATTAATTAGCGGAGTAAAAATACCTTCTCCTGTGAATAAGGCTATTTTCACGGCTGGCCGTGAGATAGAGACCCTTGAGAAGAGCGGGTGGTGACAAAAACAGTTCGGAGCCGGCGGCGCCAAAGAAGGTTTCGGAGCCAAATTGCATACGGATTGTAGGGACCAGCAGAGGCGAGAAAAATCTGCGTGGCGTCGACGTTAAAACACTCCAATGACTCACCCGGCCATTTTTAGCCAGATTGGCGCGTGTTAATTAGGCGCCGGCATTAGCAAGATGCGAAGAATCCCCTCGAACCGCGGACACCAGAGACGAGCTCTCAGCCATGCAGCACGACCGCTGCTGCCGTAGAGCCAGCTGTGAGTCCGAGGTTATCGATTTTTTCAGGGGGGGCTGATAGTAGTAGAAGTGTCTGACTGCTCCCACATGTGTCACATTTTCATGGCGCACGCCGCGGAGGAACATTAATTCCACCATTGTTAATGACTTATGCTGCGATTTGCCGTCGAAACATTCAGTTTTGCGAAGCGCTCGCTGAGTGCTGCACGCATCCAGCATCCGTTCCTTGGAGGGAAAAAAAAATAAAAAAATGAATAAATAAATAAATAAAGATGCATACATACCTATTTACTTAAAATTTGACACTGTGGAGATTTTTTTTATTGAGTGGCTGTTGTTTATTATTCAAATTCAACTTTTCTATGGTCGATGTGGCCTAACAACTTTTTATTGACAAGAAAATTGCGAGATTTTTTTCAAGAACTTGAAGCAGACGACTTTCGTTTCGGATGCTCTGATTGGTAAGTTTTTTATTTAGTTTCTGTTTCGTTTCGCGCTTCTTTTTTTACACTTATTTTAAACAGAAAGTTTTTACAGTAAATATTTACACTTTTATAAATATTTTTTAAGATTTTTTTCCGAGGAATATTTTAACTAATCTGTCTAAGGATATGAACTTTTTAATATTTTCTACTTTACTTAATGTTTCTGATGTTGAAAATCATCACTAAAGAACAGGAAAAAAGTAAAAATAATAAAAATTTTAAAAACATTTTGCTGGAAAAATTAACACGTGATCATTAAGATAATTAATAATTTATAAATGTTTTGCGAAATGTGTTTTTATTTCCGAAGTCAGACGAATAACACTTAACATAACTTTATAAATGAATGTTTATTTCATCTTCGTAATGTTTTGTTTTAAATCTAAAGTTAAATATTTATAGGAGTGGCTGAATTTAAAACTAATATTTGTTTATTGATGCATGCACGTTACTAATTAAAAAATAAAAGGTAGACCGTTAAAAATTTATTTATTTATAAATGTTGAAAATAACCTTACATTCTTTCGTAAATTTACTAAACTTTCATCTTTCCAGCGCAAGACTAATTTTATGAATGTTTAGTTTTAACATTTAACGTTGTATCCGTGTATGTCAACTTCAAACTTATAATGTATGTTTGTTCTGTTATTACTCACACGTTGCTCTAAATGTGCACGTAAATGAAAGCTTGAGAAAATTTTCGGGTTTCTGACTGTTTGTAAAACAATCATCCCTAATTTTTAGTAAGAGTTAAATAAAATATAAGCTTTATTAGAATTTTCTGGCGTGTAAAATAAAAGAAATTAAAATAGAGTTACATACTTCTAACTGTTTGTCTCTCAACAATCCCTATTTATTCCCAAAAATATTTTGTCTAATGTTCGAATACATTATTTCACAAATGTAAAAATAAATAAAAAAAATTTTGAAACACAAAAATGAAAACTTATTGGCAAAACAATAATATTTTTCGATAACAATAAATAAATAAATAAAAACAGAGTACACATTATTTAGAAATAATTTATATTACTTTGCACAGAAATTAAATTTATATTTCAAATTACCTTTATGAGATATGTATCTATGGCGTATTTTCAATGCATAAATGTACACAAATATTTATATATATTTTTTAATTTAATAAGTTCAAACTCAATCATATGTATCCGATTAATCGATATACGGAAGTTTGATGCGATAATTAAATTTACTATCTTTCTTCGGTATGGATTTTACACGCAAATTGTGTTAATTGCAAACAATCAGCAAAACCCACTGTGCAAAAGACATAAATTTTGGGGTATGTTATAAGTATGGTACACAGTGGTACAAAATATTATTTAACAATAAGAAATAAAATTGATTTCATTTTAGAAAAATAATTCTGTTAAATTTCGGATAGTTTCAATTCCGAGCCATTTATGTTCCAAGCCGGAAGCGAGTTTGCTACTGTAGTGCCGAAACTCCGAACACCTGGAAACTTCCTCGCACTTAACAACCCTTTCAGAACTACCCCGCTATCCCACCCCTTCAACCTTTTTACTCACCTGTCCCGCTGGCGCTAAGTTAACACTTCCGGTTTCAGACTCGCAGACGATTGTCGTCTTTTAGAGAGACTTTATTTTCATCATATTTCATTTTTTTTATAAGGAAATTCTTTTTTTTTGTTTTGTTTATGTTTAATTTCCGTATTTATATTTTCGGAAATTTGGGATTGATGATATGTATAATTGGCTTTTTATTCATTAACTGATTTTAGTGCCACAATTAAAAAAATTCTACTCTAAACCACATAGTCTTATCCTGTAACTCAGGCTTTTTGAAAGATGACTTTTTATAATAATTGCCAAATATCATTCACTATCATCCAATTGAATATAATTATATGCATACTTAATGATTTATACTAATACTCAGTTAATATTTTTATATACATACAATATATTATGAGAATGTGTATGTAGTAATATATATATATATATATATATATATATATATATATATATATATATGTGTGTGTGTGTGTGTGTGTGTGTGTATAGATATATATATTTATATATGTGTATACATATATATATAAATATGTATATGTATATATATATATGTATATATTTATATCTATCTATATATATATATATATATATATATATATATACCTATATAAATAAATAAATAGATAAATAAATAAATATATATATAAATACGTATAATATATATATATATATATGTATGTATATACTTTTATATATACATACATATAAAGACATCATAACTTATATATATACACACCACACACACACACACACACACAAATATATATATATATATATATATATATATATATATATGTATAAAATGGATAGGCACATATATATATATA
>CM063506.1:29366964-29401964 GCA_032207245.1 Pardosa pseudoannulata
CGGATACTATAGTACTATATACTAATACTATAATATTATATAGTAATACTATAATACTATATACTAATACTATAATACTATATACGAATACTATAGTACTATATACGAATACTATTACTATATACGAATACTATAAGACTATATACTAATACTACAGTACTATGTACTAATACTATAATACTACATACGAATAATATAATACTATATAATAATACTATAATCCTATACACTATAATAATAATATAAATAAATAGGGTTTCTTGAACCCGGGTCTTGATTCTATATTACTACACATTAAATGCATTGTAAATAATATATTAAATTCATTTTAAATAAAATATTAAGTAACATATTAATTAAATATTAAATTCATATTAAATAATATATTAAAAACTTAATAAATTCATATTAAAATACATATTAATTAACATTTGTAAACTACTAATATTATATATACCATATTAAATTTTCAAGCAGACAGTGTAATAATTAATATTTAAAGAATTAATAATTTATAAGTATTTTAAAAACTAATATTTTACCTAGAAGTTTTAACTAGATCTGGGAAAATTTACATAAGTACTAATGTATTAAATTTTCTAATTTACTAATAATATATTAAACTACACATTAAATGTATTGTAAATAATATATTAAATTCATTTTAAATAAAATATTAAGTAATATATTAATTATTAAGTAATATATTAAACTAAATTCATATTAAACAATATATTAAATAACATTTGTAAAGTACTAATACCATATTCAGTTTTCCCGCAGAAAGAGTAATAATTAATAATTTAACAATTAATAATTAATAAGTTTTTAAATAGCTAATATTTTACCTAGAAGTTTTAATCAAAGTTGTGAAAATTTACATAAGTATAATGTATTAAATTTTCTAATTTACTAATAATATATTAAACTCCATATTAAATGCATTGTAAATAATATATCAAATTCATTTTAAATAAAATATTAAGTAACTTATGAAATAACATAGTCAATTTAAATTAAATTCATATTAAATAGTATATTAAATAACATATTAAATTCAAATTAAATCAATATTAAGTAACAAAGTAAATAACATTTGTAAAGTACTAATACTATATTCAGTTTTCACGCAGAAAGAGTAATAATTAATAATTAGCAATTAATAATTAATAAGCTTTTAAAAGGCTACTTTTGTACCTAAAAGCTTAACCAAAGTTGAGAAAATTTACATAAATACTAACGTATGAAATTTTCTAATTTACTAATAAGATATTAAATTACACATTAAATCCATTGTAAATAATATATTAAATTCATTTTAAATAAAATATTAAATAACATATTAAATCCAAATTAAATTCATATTAAAAAACATATTAATTAACATTTGTAAACTACCAATACCATATTAAATTTTCAAGCAGACAGAGTAATAATTACTATTTTAACAAATAATAATTAATAAGTATTTAAATAACTAATATTTTACCTAGAAGTTTTAACCAGAGTTGGGAAAATTTACATAAGTATTAATGCATTAAATTTCCTAATTTCCTAATAATATATTAAACTACACATTAAATGCATTGTAAATAATATATCAAATTCATTTTAAATAAAATATTAAATAACTTATGAAATAACATATTCAATTTAAATTAAATTTATATTAAATAGTATATTAAGCAACATATTAAATGCAAATTAAATTAATATTAAATATCATATTAAATTCAAATTAAATCAGTTTTAAGTAACATAGTAAATAAAATTTGTAAAATACTAATACCATATTCAGTTTTCAAGCGGAAAGAGTAATAATTAATAATTAGCAGTTAATAATTAATAAGCTTTTATATGGCTAATTTTGTACCTAATGTTTTAACCAAAATTGAGAAATTTTACATAAATACTAACGTATGAAATTTTCTAATTTACTAATAAGATATTAAAGTACACATTAAATCCATTGTAAATTATATATTGAATTCATTTAAAAAAAATAATAACATATTAAATAATATATTAAATCCAAATTAAATTCATATTAAATAATATATTAAATTCATATTAAAAAACAGATTAATTAACATTTGTAAAATACCAATACCATATTAAATTTTCAAGCAGACAGATTGCAAACCAAATAAATTTGTTTGGAATTCCATTGTCTTCTTAATACTCGAAAACCCGTATCAAAGGGCTTCCTCTTTCACTTGTTATTTATTTTTTATTCTTTAATCGATTTGTTTCATAATGCACATTAGAATCGAGGACAAAGAAAATAACTGAACTAGAGGATAACGTCCAAGGAGTTCAGCTCGAAGATGTTCTTGTGATTCTGGTGATAGAATATTCATTTATATTTCTCTTTTTAAGAGCGAAAATAACCCCGAAAGAAAACAGCTTGTAATTATTTAATCACCAGTATACCATTCGATTCGAATTAATGCTAGAAAAAATCATTAGGTGAAGGATAACTCGGGGCAGATGTACGTTTGTTACACAGTTAGTGTCAATGCTTATTTTCTTTTCTCGGTTCCATTATTAGAGAATTTTAATTAAGCGAATACATTCCTTATAACCATTTTCTAGTTATTTTACAGATCTCACGACGTCTAAATGATATCTGCCTTGTCATGAATAAATATTAGCCATATTTTGTGTAAGTGATGTATACAGAAGGGAGAGATAAACGCAAAAGAAATAATATCGTATAAGAGGAAAAGGTTTAGGTGAAGTTACTAATGATGGTACAGAAATCTATGTATATATATAAGATGATATTCTTTTATCGCCATTTTCTTTAGCATTTAGGTAAATTAACATTACAAATTGAGTTCCATTCAAGTAACTAATGAAGGACATGTTTTGAAACATATTTGATGAGGCCATTTAAACAATGTTTTACGTTTTTTCTTTTCTAAATTCAATGAAATGTTACAGCTTATTTTTTTCCCATTACGGGTTTAAACATAGATACGGTTATAGTTATCAGTTAAAAAGATTTTTTATCAAAAATAAATTATCAAAAATTATTTTAGGCAATATTCTTTAATTGCAGTTTTACTTTATCATTTAGTATTCAAATTATAATTAGAGATAAAAATTGGAACTCCATTCAAATAATTAGTGAATGACATGTTTAAATCGTAGCTATAATTGATGGAATCATTTAAATAATATTTTATGTTCGCTGCTAAATTCAACTTTTCCGCTTACATATGCATGCGTAAAAATGGCTACAGTCATAGTTTTCCCCAAAAATATATCAAATAATATTCTTTTACTGCAATTTTTTTAATGTTTAATAGTTAAATTAACACATTGTATGCGAGACACATACTAGTACTTTCCCTGACGATTAATACTTGAGAGCGGGTCACGTACTAGTACGTTTTCTGATGATTGATACTTGAGCACAGGACACGTACTAGTACTGGTGAGTGTAATAACATGGTTTGTTTGTGGGTACAAAAATAACGGTATATACAGGAAAACGAAGCCGAATGTTCTTGTCTACTACATAGATTCTGGAAAAATTTAGACAAATATAAACCAGTTTTTACATCAGTCGATGCGGAGCCATAGATCGGGAAAAAGTTAAAACTATATACTACTATTTCTATTTGATTTTTCATATTTACGATACTATTATAAATTTATCCACTAAAAATATATATACTTTGTTTACAAAAATCTTATGGCTGTCATTTATATATTTCTATTTATATATTTGCTTATATAATTCAAATATAAAATACGAAAAGTTGGTTAAAAAAATAAATAATTTTCGATCTATTGAGATTTAACTGAATAACTAAATTTAAGCTCAAAACACCCGCTCTGGTACAATTCCGCTGCAAAATGTCCCCACACACAATATGTTAAAATTAGAAATAGAAAATGTAGTTCTATTTAAATAAACAATGAATGACATGTTTAAAACATAGCTATAATTGCTGAGGTCGTTTAAGTAATATTTCAAGTTTGCTGCTAAATTTTACAAAATTTTTCCGTTTACATATACTAGTTTAAAAGTAGTTACGGTGACAGTTTTTATCAAAGAGTATGTTAGATGATGTTCTGTTATCGTAATTTTCCTTACCATTTAGTAGGTAAATTGAAATTAGAATTTCAAATTAAATTCTTCATTCAAATGATTAATGATTGGCATGTCTAAAATATAAGTATAATTGATGAGGTAATTTAAATAATGTTTTTAGTTTGTTGCTAATTTCAACAAAATGTTACAACATATTATTTCCGTTTACGTTTACTAGTTTAAAAACAAGTACGGTCACGGTTTTCATTTTAAAAAATCAGTTTTCGTCCAAATAAATAAATAAATAAATAAATATTAGAGGACATTCTTTATCGTCATTCTTTACCATTTACGTATAATAAAATTACAAATTGGAGCTCCAATCAGCTAACTACTGAATGACTTGTTTAAAAAGTAGCTATAACTGATAAGGTCATTTAAATAATGTTTTATGCCAATGTTTTTTAATGTTTAATTTCAACAAAATGTTAAAACATATTATTTCCGTTTACGTTTACTAGTTTAAAAACAAGTGCGGTGACAGTTTTCATTTCAAAAAATCAGTTTTCGTCCAATAAATAAATAAATAAATAAATAAATAAATATTAGTGGACATTCTTTATCGCCATTCTTTACTATTTACGTATAATAAAATTACAAATTGGAACTCCAATCAACTAACTACTGAATGACTTGTTTAAAAAGTAGCTATAACTGATAAGGTCATTTAAATAATGTTTTATGTCAACGTTTTTTAATGTTTAAATTCAACAAAATGTTAAAACATTTTTTCCACTTTTATTTACTGATTTAAAAATAGATACGGTAACAGCTTTCATTAAAAAAATATGTTCTCATAAAAAAGTTTGGATGATATTTTACCGTTTTTTTTCCATTAGCATTTAAGTAAATTGGCATTACAAAATGAAGTTCCATTCAAGTAACCAATGAATTGCATGTTTAAAACGTACTTATAATTGACGAAATCATTTAAGTAATGTTTTATGCTTGTAGTTGAATTCAACAAAATGTTACTCCATAATTTTTTCTGTTTACATTTACGATTTTCAAAGTAGCTACAGTCACAGTTTTTAGTTCATGAAATAAATCAGTTTTCATCAAGGAATATATTAGATGATATTCTTTTACCGTAATTTTCCTTACCATTTAGTAGGTAAATTAAAATTAGAATTTCAAATTAAATTTTTCATTCAAATGATTAATGAATGTCATGTCTAAAACATAGCTATAATTAACGACGTAATTTGAATAATGTTTTTAGTTTGTTACTAATTTCGACAAAATGTTACAACATATTATTTCCATTTACGTTTACCAGTTTAAAAACAAGTACGGTCACAGTTTTCATTTCAAAAAATCAGTTTTCGTTCAAAAAATAAATAAAAATATTAGCGGACATTCTTTATCGTTATTCTTTACCATTTACGTATACTAAAATTAGCATTACAAATTGAAGCTCCAATCAATTAACTACTGAATGACTTGTTTAAAAAGTAGCTATAACTGATAAGGTCATTTAAATAATGATTTATGTCAATGTTTTTAAATAATGTTTAAATTCAACACAATGTTAAAACATTCTTTCCGCTTTTATTTACTAATTTAAAATTAGATACGGTTACAGTTTTCATTAAAAATAAATCTGTACTCATAAAAAAATTTTGATGATATTTTACCGTGTTTTTTTTCTCTAGAATTTAAGTAAATTGGCATTACAAAATGAAAATCCATTCAAGTAACCAATGAATTGCATGTTTAAAACATACTTATAATTGACGAAATCATTTAAATAGTGTTTTACGTTTGTAGTTGAATTTAGCAAAATGTTACTCCATAATATTTTCTTTTTACATTTACGATTTTCAAAATAGCTACGCTCATAGTTTTCAGTTCATTAAAAAAGCAGTTTTCATCAAAGAATATATTAGATGATATTCTTTTACTTTGCCTTTTAGATAAATTAAAATTAGTATTATAAACTAAATCTCCATACAAGTAACTATTAAATGATATGTTTAAAACGTATAAAAGCTATATAACTAATGAGTTCATTTATTTAAAAATTTATGTTTGTTGTAAATCACAACAAAATATTTTAACATATATTTTTTTCGTTACGTTTACTAATTTTAAAATGACTACAGTCACAGTTTCAAATCATTGACTATCAACCATTGATGAACCATTTAGTTACTTTCATTCATCAACTTAAAAACAAAACATTTCATAACATTTATCACAGTTAATACGTCTTGAGAGTTAGCCGTTATCTAAGTTCCAAAATGAGAATAGAAATTGTTAAAATTTGTTATTTCGGAAATATCCTGGATTTCTTTCTATTTAACACTTAATGGCCAGATCGCTTTTTCGTTTTTCTTTTTTCTCCCTTTCCAGACATTTTTATGCGAGTTAAAAAATATTTAAACGTTATACTAGGTAGTATATGTATAGAGAATTGTCTGAGATTTTTTTATTATTATAAACCTAGATTGAAATATAAAAGCACAAAGAAGTATGAGAAGGAGGAAATAAGATTTGAGTTAAACGGACTAAAGAAACTGCTCATTTTTATGTGAGTTAAAAGGTATATAAACGTTATACTAGGTAGTATATGTATAGAGAGGTGTCTGAAGCATTTTTTTTTCTCTAGATCGAAATATAAAAGCTCAAAGAGGTAGGAGAAGGAGGAAATAAAACTGGAGTTAAACGGACTGAAGAAACTGCTCATAATTTGTGTGTGAGTTAAAAGGTATATAAACGTTACGCTAGGTAGTATATG
This sequence comes from Pardosa pseudoannulata, assembly GCA_032207245.1. Lineage (NCBI taxonomy): Eukaryota > Metazoa > Arthropoda > Arachnida > Araneae > Lycosidae > Pardosa > Pardosa pseudoannulata. The sequence continues at coordinate 29,373,810 of CM063506.1, forward strand.
TATAGAGAGCCGTCTGAAGTTTTTTTTCTTTCCTCTAGATCGAAATATCAAATCACAAAGAGATAAGAGAAGGAGGAAATAAAACTGGAGTTAAACGGACTGAAGAAACTGCTCACAATTTGTGTGTGAGTTAAAAGTTACATAAACGTTATGATAGGTAATATATGTATAGATAACCTTCTGAGGTTTTTGTTTTCTATAGATCGAAATATAAAAGAACAAAGAGGTATGAGAAGGAGAAATAAAGCTGAAGTTAAACGGACAAAAGTAACTACTCTTTTTACATGACAGGTATATAAACGTTGTGCTAGGTAGTATATGTATAGAGAACAATCTGATTTTTTTCTTCTATCCTCTAGATCGAAATATAAAAGCACAAAGAGGTAGGAGAAGGAGGAAATAAAACTGGAGTTAAACGGACTAAAGAAACTGCTCATCATATTTATGGGAGTCAAAAGGTATATAAAATTTGTGCTAGGTAGTATATGTATACAGAGCCGTCTGGGTTTTTTTTTTCTTTCCTCTAGATCGAAATATAAAAGCACAAAGAGGTAGGAGAAGGGGAAAATAAAACTGGAGTTAAACGGGCTAAAGAAACTGCTCACAATTTGTATGAGAGTTAAAAAGTATATAAACGATGTGCTAGGTAGTATATGTATAAAGAGCGGTCTGAGGTTTTTTTTTTCTTTCCTCTAGATCGAAATATAAAAGCACAAAGAGGTAGGAGAAGGGGAAAATAAAACTGGAGTTAAACGGGCTAAAGAAACTGCTCACAATTTGTATGAGAGTTAAAAAGTATATAAACGATGTGCTAGGTAGTATATGTATAAAGAGCGGTCTGAGGTTTTTTTTTCTTTCCTCTACATCGAAATATAAAATCACAAAGAGTTATGAGAAGGAAAAAATGAAACTGGAGTTAAACGGACTAAAGAAACTGCTCATAATTTGTATGTGAGTTAAAAGGTTTATAAACGTTGTGCTAGGTAATATATGTATAGAGAGCCGTCTGAGTTTTTTTTTTCTTTCCTCTAGATCGAAATATAAAAGCACAAAGAGGTAGGAGAAGGAGAAAATAAAACTGAAGTTAAACGGACTAAAGAAACTTCATAATTTGTATGTGAGTTAAAAGGTATATAAACGTTATGCTAGGTAGTTTTTGCATATACTACCTAACATAACGTTTATATACCTTATGAGGTTTTCTTTTTTATGTATAGAGAACCATCTGAGGCTTTCTTTTTTTTATCTCTAGATCGAAATATAAAAGCACAAAGAGGTATGAGAAGGAGAAAATAAATCTGGAGTTAAACGGACTAAAGAAAATGCTCATAATTTTAATGTGAGTTAAAAGGTGTATAAACGTTGTGCTATGTAATATATGTATAAAGAGCTGTCTGAAGATTTTTTCTTTCCTCCAGATCGAAATATAAAAGTACAAAGAGGTAGGAGAAGAAGGAAATAAAACTGGAGTTAAACGGATTAAAGAAACAGCTCATAATTTGTATGTGAGTTAAAAGGTATATAAACGTTGTGTTAGGTAGATATGTATAGAGAGCCGTCTGAGGTTTTTTTTCTTTCCTCTAGATCGAAATATAAAAGCACATAGAGGTAGGAGAAGGAGGAAATAAAAGTGGAGTTAAATGGACTAAAGAAACTGCTCATAATTTTTATGTGAGTTAAAAGGTATATAAGCGTTATGTTAGGTAGTATATGTAGAGAGAACTGAGGTTTTTCTTTTTCCTTTCCGCTAGATCGAACTATAAAAGCATAAAGATGTATGAAAAAGAGGCAAAAAACTGGAGTTAAAAGGTCTAAAGAAATTGCTCATAATTTTTTATTGAGTTAAAAGGTTATTGTGCTAGGTATTATATGTATAGAGAGCCGTCTGAGGTTTTTTTCTTTCCTCTAGATTGAAATACAAAAGCACAAAGAGGTAGGAGAAGGAGAAAATAAAACTACAGTTAAACGGACTAAAGAAGCTGCTCATAATTTGTACTTGAGTTAAAAGGTATATAAACGTTAGCGATATAACCGTTAGCGTTCGCGTTATGAAAGATATATAAACGACAGCTCTATATACTACGCTAGGTAGTATATAGAGCCGTCTGAGGTTTTTTTTTCTCTAGATAGAAATATAAAAGTACAAAGAGGTATGAGAAGGATGAAATAAAAATAGTTAAACGGACTAAAGAAACTGCTCACGATTTTTATGTGAGTTAAAAAGTATAAACGCTATGATAGGTAGTATATGTATGGAGAGCCGTCTGAGATTTTTTTTCTCTAGATCGAAATATAAAAGCCTGAACAGGTATGAGAAGGATAAAATAAAACGAAGTTAAACGGACTAAAAAAAAAAAAAAACTGCTCATAGTTTAGAGGTAAAATTTGCATAGATTTGTTTTAAAAAAAATTTAGAAAGAAATAATGTTTAACGGAATTATTGGCATCAATGTGGCCTATGCAGGCACAAAAGAATCTACCTAATTAAAATATGTGCTAAACGTAAATCCACAGAAATCGTCCCTGGATGCTGACATAAATAAGATAAATTTCGCAAATAAAACGGAGGCTTGTTGTATAGGACGGCTGTAAAAGCATTTATGAACTTGCCGTTGGTTTTGTTCTGTTGTTTTGTTTGTTCACTATACCGTGTAGTCTGGGAAAGGTAGGAAAGTTGTGTGTGAGTGCTTTTCCCTCCCGCCGGATTTTGGGTTAGTGGTTAGCTGAGATGCGGAAGAGTGGTTCTTGGTTCGATATGCGGTTACCTCGCTGAAGAAGACACTAGGTACACATGTCATACGCGCGTATTAAATCCATAACGATCAAAACATCCTCAATTGGTAAGTTGATATTGGGGAGGCAGATGCTAAATTTGTAAGAATGCTTGAACAGCTTGAGAACCTAATAGCTGAATATGTTTTTAAATGGTGGATGAATGAGAGAGATTTTATCATCTCAGAGATAGTCTTATACCTCCCACCTGTCGTTTGATATTAGCTTCCTAGACCGAGCATCTACAAGTTTAAATCAAAGCTAATAATATGTAAATGTTCTAGGAAGTCCCACTGCTTTTTGCCGCTTGAAAGCGTTTTCTTTTTGTAGTGAGCGTTATATTGATTTTACTACAACTTGATTTTTACTAATTTTATTTATTTATTAGTACTTCATGAATATGCTTTATAGCACTCACTGAAAGAAGAAATAACTTCTTATGTTCCAAAATCATATAAATATTGCAAAATCTATGATTTAATTACAACAGTGAGCATTTATTCTCTGTGACAAACAGTTGGAAAGCAACAGGTACAAGTGCAATGATTTGAAGATATTTGGAGATTTTTTTCAAGGTCAGTTTAAAAAAGGAAGGATATCATAATTTTAGTTTCTCTAACTAAAAAATACAAGATTACTTGAATCAGAACCGTAGACAGAAGTTCACACCCCCACCCTCGTAATTTTAAAGTTTACTGCATTGCGTGTTAAATTTACTGTATTGTATTTTAACATTGAAATAAAAATATAAAATTTTCAAATACAAAATGTTCAAATATAAAATTTTTTGTAGCTAGTTTATCAAAATTTAATTTTTAAATAAAATTTTAATTTTTTAAATTTCTATCTACATTTGTAATTTTATATATTTGTTTCAAACTGTTTTATACTTTTAGTGAAAGCTTTATTACCATTGTGCATGGAATTTTTGCTATATATAGTACTCAATTTTGTAATTTTTAAATAGTAATGTTTCATACTGTTTTTACATTTATTTAAAAATTTTATATATTTTGTTTGCAGTGAATTTCCTTTTTTTTTTTGCTATATATTTGTTTTATATGATTATACATACAATAATGTTTACACTTTTATACCTTTTTTTCTAGATTTATAGATTGATACTGAGAGGGGCGTACGGGTTAGTGTAATAACATCGTTTGTTTGTGGGTACAAAAATAACGGTATATACAAAAAAAACGAAGCCGAATGTTCTTGTCCTTCATTTTTTTATAATGTAAAAATGTTTATATATTATAAGATAATTTTAAAAAATTAAAACTATATACTACTATTTCTATTTGATTTTTCATATTTACGATACTATTATAAATTTATCCACTAAAATATATATTTTTTGTATACAAAAATCTTATGGTCGTTATTTATATATTTCTATTTATATATTTATTTATATATTTCAATATAAAATACGAAATGTTGGTTAAAAAATTAAATAATTTTAGATCTATTGTGATTTAACTGAACAACTAAATTTACTCGCAAAACGCCCGCTCCCGGTACAATTAAGCTGCGAAATGTACCAACACCGAATGTGTTAACATAAAATTTTATATAATGTTTATGTTTTTTAATTCGAAAATAGTAATACAATTGGGAGGAGGTTCTGTTCAGTTTTCCTCCCTCCCCCAACACTAAATTCTGGCTGAGACACTGACTTGAGCCGGGCTTAACTCTGTTCGTCTAAAGACAGCAAGAGGCTGTTTGTGTTGCCATACAGTTAAATAAATGTCATTCAAAAATCTTTACTCTTTCAAAAGGGGTGAAAAATCATTTCCGTTTATGTCCCCGAGCACCGTTAATCCGTTGATGTCAAACTGCAAGGAATTCGCATAACCGGACCTGGGTGTTAATGGGTTCCTCTTTCTCATGTTTCCAGTTAACAGATAAACTCTTAATCCTCTTCCCGTTTTTAATTTGTTTACTCGTCTCTCTTTCCCGTTGGAGGGCGAGCCAGTGCGGTTTCGTCCCGATTATCGGAGGAAGTTCGAATCCTTATCGCCGAGGAAGATGTTTGTTTTGTGAGATAGAAGCTTGACGAATCCTTGCGGAGGAGGAGTGTGCGCTAATGCATGAGGGACCTTGTCCTTCGAGTGCTGCTTAAAATAAGATCGGAGCGGCGCACTCTTGTCTTTTAACAATAAAATCTGAGTAGAATTAGCGAAGAGGAAGGACAAATTTTTGTTCAGCATGTCCGACAGCATAAGATTGGCGTGTACGGACTCTATACTCTCTGTAGTGACACTGAGCTTGACTGAAATACAGGATATCCCCGCCAACTTGACGATAATGGTTTAAGTATTTTCATCTAACATTATCTCCTGATTTCTCCGTGTCCAAACAATCTGTATCTATATTATAATTTATATGATATTTGCGTCCAGCTCTTGTGTAACTCTTTTCTTATATATTAAAAGTGCGCAATGTTTAAAAAAATTAGATATAACAAACCATTAATGGTTTACTATGGCTGATTTTTAATAATTTGGAGTTGTTGCCTTTGTAAACTGTTAAGGGGTTAATTGCCCATCAATATAAATGTCCAGTTTCCAAGTCCTTCTGTTTAATTAAGTAAGAGTATACAATTACATTAAGATGGCGCACTGTGCATTAATCAAAGTCACCATAAAAAAAACAAGAAATACAATGTTTGGATGGATTACCTTTGTGTTTTAGTAAACATCGCCAATAATTTAGCCAAATTTGCCAAGGGGAACCCTATTCTTAAGTAATACCGTGTGGTAATTTGTACAGGGGTATCCTCAAAATCAGTGTCCTTTCTTCTGTCAGGGACGGCCCTAGGTGGTAGGTAAGTTAGGCGACTGCCTACAGTGGCAAAATTTAGGAGCAGCAAAATCACCTGAATTAGAGCACAGAATAAATAAATAAAAAATACTCAATCAACTCATAAAAAATACTTGAAACTGGAAAAGTGTTTAGTAAAATCAAATGCAATTCCATGACTAGTTTTAGTTTGTAAGTTAGTTGTCATTTAGCTCGGTAAATATGCAAATTTTGTTTTTCAGTTATATAACTTTCCGTAAATCTGTATCAATATTGTTGTTTTAATTCAATCATATGCCATTTTTTTTGCACCCATAGCAATTATTTTCAGTTATTGTATAACAGGCATAATTTAAAAGATATCGCTAAAAATGTATTAATTTAAACGTTTTATTTGGAAGTAATGTTGACCGACGGAGAATCATGGAATACTAACGTGCTTGATTTGACTAATAAAAGAGTGTCATTTTTTACCTATTAGGCAAAGAAGGAAAACCCAATTTAACACGTTGATGGACACTTGCGTCTATAGCCGTCAAAGCGAAGTTCACCATGTGGCATGACGGCAACAGCCGTCCAAAACGAAACTTTCGTTTTTAGACACTACGGCTATAGCGGCCCAAATGTGCATTTACCTGAGTACAAGTAGAAGCTTACTGTCATGTTTTGGAAATAATTTTTTAGGTTGAATTTCTTCAGTGGAAAACTGTACTTCTAATATTATAAAAATTACAAAAACATATAGAGTTTATTTTAGTTTGGTTTGGTTTGGAACGCTACGGTCTACTGTTTTGCACACGAAGGCTAATGAGACCGGGACCTACTGCTTAAAACCGATTCCGAAAGGGCTACGAACATCCATGTCATAGTGGGATTCGAACCCACGAACTCCGGTCCCGACGATCAGCGCCCTAACCAATCGGCCATCGTTCGGCAGAGTTCATTTTAGAACTTCAGATGTTCCTATTATCCGTCAATGTGTTAAGTTTTATCTAGCTTTATCTTTAAGATTTGCACCAAATTTTGTTATCGCTTTGAGATCTTTGTAAGTGTGGTAAGTACAGAGAGGAGATTGTAATCACAAATTTGTATATATCTTTTAATAGTTATTTTTATTTGGGGACGGTATTTTACATTTTTTTCCTGGAGCGCTAAAACGACAAGAATCGGCTCTGTTACTTGGACCATAGTGATCACAGAACCCACTCGAAAGTAAAGCACAAAAGCTTTCAGGAGGCCGTAAAAGCCAACAAGCACCCTTGCATTATATTTTATCTGGCGTTTGGGCCCGGCTGCTAATTCCGTGCCGGGGGAATATATCTGTTGAAACTCGCACTCCCTGGGTCTGAGATATGTTAATCTTCGCCGTTAGGTGCACGGAGCCGCCGTGGCTGATTTATTTAGGGGCCTACATCGACGTCGGGCCGTTATCTGGGGACTGTTATTTTCTGCAGATAAACTGGCAGATCTCGAGTGTGGAGGGATGAAATATACTGGTGGAAGAGCTTGAAGAAGTCGCCGGGGCGTAACCTCGGAGGTAGCAGTATGGGATCTGAAAGGGCACCCTGTTCTGGAAAAGGGGGTGATATGGGATATTTGTGTTGGAGAAGTCGGATTTTTTACTCTTTTGATTGAAAACATTCTTAAGGCAAAATGAAGTCTGCAGCCTATCAGATTATCTATGGGTTGTTATGTGAATGCACTTACACATATATACATAAATGCTAAAGAGGAAAACCATTATTACCACTTTCGAGTTTAAAAATTTTTAATTTCTAAACAAATTCTTGGTGATTCATTCTCTAAATTAAACCACATAAAGATCATACTCACGCTTTCCAGTGAAGTTTTGGGGAATTATGTAATTAGAGGCCATCTACCTTTTGAAAGGGACTTTCTGCAGATTTAATTCCTTCGCAGGACATATCCCGTACAGGCCCCTCTGTAAAAAAATCAAAATTGATTACCTTGCATCATAGCTGAAAATAATTTGAAACTTTTGCATAACATCAGCACACTGGTAATTTTTGCATAAATGTTTGGAAACAGAGCTCATATATTAAGGAAGATACAAATATTTCTTTACAACAGTTCAAGAATTTCTCTAATAATTCCCTAAGTTTATATCATGTGCTTTCGAAACTTACAGAAAAGATGTAGTTTTGTAAGAAGACTATAATGGTGCAAATTGAATTAATGATAAGGTAGGACCACGTGATGGAAATTCTTTCTTACTGCTCATGCGCAATATATACTCATACTTCCATTATATAATTCAGTAGCCATTACTACTGAGCATCTTATTGAAAAATTCCAAGTATATATTATGAAAATTTAAAACTATATCGTATTGAGCCGTATTTCAGACAATCTGTTCAAAAAGTGGGGTTTTTCACAAATTGCTAAATTAAAATTTTTGAAACCATTGAGAAAATAATTTAGAACACTGAAAAACCAAAATTGAGAACCACAAGGTTATGGTTCTTTTACGTATAAGATTGACACTAGCTTTTAAAATTTAAAATTACTTTCTCATTCGTTTTCAAACATTTTATTGCACCTATACCCATGCTTTAATTATGTAATTTAGTTGCTAATACTATTGGGAAACATTAAAAAAAAAGGACAAATATACAAATTTGTACGTTCATATTATATAAATGTATATAATATAAAATATATATATATATATATATATATATATATATATATATATATATATATGCGTGTGTGTGTAAATAACAGAAAGATAAATACTAAAATATCGTTCTTTATTAAAATATAAAGAATATTTTATAATTATTGGATTACATATATATAGGGGGAGAGACAGACAAAGAGGAACATACATTTTATAATCTACTTCGATTCATTTTAAGACATAAACTGGGGATTGACAGATACGAGATTGAAACAAGCATATATTTCCTCCTTGCCCAAGTGGGAATTCGCAATTTTAATTCCTTATTGTTATCTAAGACAATTGAAAATCCCAAGCATCATTATTCGGTTTGCAAAATTTATGATTTATTGAGCGTATTACTCTGCAAGCTCTAACTGAGATCATAGCTACGATTCATAAAACATCTAAGTTCTGCCTATTATTTTTATTTGCTGGACTGTCCTACGAAAGTTGTTTTTATTTCTAGTCAGTTATGAAAATTTTACTTTGAATGAAATATATTGGTTTACATTTATGATTTTTGAGAGCTAATACTACCGCAAAGCCGATAACGTCTATATATCATGTCAGCTGTGAACATGATTCCGGTATAAAAGCAGCAAGTTAGGTCATCGTTCAACTTGTATTCATGAAACTTTCAGTAACAATGGAAATCTCATACATGCAAATCTTTTTTGATATTTCTATTGTTGTACGTTCGCACAAAGAAAATTTAAATTTGATAAATATCCATTTGACCATCTCTAAATAAATTTGGAAGATTTGATATGATGACTGTATATCTCTATTTTTTATTTTTGCTATAAATATATAAGACCAAAATATATTATATATATTTATATATATATATACCTATAATCATGTCAGCTGTGAACCCATGAATTCCGGTATCAAAGAGCAGCAAACAACCCAATCGGTCATCGTTCAACCACCAAGTAAAGGAAATAGTGTATTCATGAAAACTTTCAGTAGCAATGGAAATGCTCATTTTGACATGCATGAATCTTTTTTGAATAGTTTCTGTATTACTATTGTACGTTCGCACAAAGAAACTTTAACTTTGATAGGCTAAATATCCATTTTGACCATCTCTAAATAAATTTGGACGAGTTTTGATATGAGGACTGTATACACACACACACACACACACACACACACACACACACACACACATATATATATATATATTCATGTCAGCTGGGGAATTCTAACACATGAACTCTGGTATCGAAGATTAGGAATCAACCCATTAGGCCATCGTTCGACCTCCAAGTAAAGGAAATAGTAAAGTCATGAAAACTTTCAGTAACAATGGAAATGCTCATTTTGATATGCCTGCATCTTTTTTGAATAGTTTCTATATTACGGTTGTACGTTCGCACAAAGAAACTTTAACTTTGATACGCTAAATATCCATTTTAACCATCTCTAAATAAATTTGGACGAGTTTCGATATGATGCCTGTATATACATATGTACGTATGTATCTTGCATTACTCAACAACGATTTGCCTTAGGATCTTGAGATTTGGTATGTAGACCTGAATTTACCTACAATCACTGCAACCATGCAATGTGTTTAGCAGATAAGTGCGAGTGGGGAAAAACTTCATCCTTCATACTTTATTAAAGAATAATTTAAGGTCACAAAACCACAAAAGTAAATTAACAGATCAGTAGCATAATACAGAAAACTTGATTTTGTAAAACTTTATTACTTTATTTTTTACTTTTTTTTTTACAAAAAAGTTTCAGATACCTATACAGTTTGACAAAAAGAATAACAGTTTTATATGTACTACTATTAAAATTAATATGTTAATATAGAACTAATCATTAAAATATAAATATAATCCAGAACCTGTACACTAGTTTTTATATCACCTATTATATATATATATATATATATATATATATATATATATATAATATATATATATATATATATATATATATATATATACATAATATTATATACATATATATATACATAATATTTACATTTTTTTACATGTAAACGTTATATTTATTGCTAAAAATTTTAATTACATTATTTAATAAGTCAGAACAATTATACATATTTTCTACCCTTCTCTCTCTCTCGCTCTCTCTCTTTATATATATATATATATATATATATATATATATATATATATATATATATATATATATATATATATATATATATATATATATATATATATATATATATATATATATATATATATATATATATATATATATATATATATATATATATATATATATAATATATATATATATACATATGCACATATATATATGTATGTATATGCATATGTATATGTATATGTATATATATATATATATATATATATATATATATATATATATATATATATATATATATATATATATATATATATATATATATATATATTATTTTCGCATTTTTGACATATAAATGTTATATTATTATTATTATTAACGTTATTTTTACATATAAATATTATATTTCCCTCTAAATATTTTAATTACATTGTTTAATAAATCCAAATTATTATACATTTTTACCTCCCCCTCTCTCTTCCTTCCCCCCCTCTCTCTCTCTCTCTCTCTCTATATATATATATATATATATATATATATATATATATATATATATATATATATATATATATATGATTGATAGATAGATGCAAAAATCTTAGTTTTCCTTTTAAATAAGCAAAGCGTCCTGTACTATATAGATATATACACGTGTCTGTGTATGCAATACTTAGTGTGTCTAGATCTGTTTCTACATAATTACTGCCTTTTTAAAATAATTATCTTCTTATTATTCATAGCTATTTTCTACTCTTACGGATATTTACATTTAATTTACAGAGCTTGGTATTTAAAGGAAGAATTGCTTTGAAACGAATCTTTAGAAATGAAGCTATGATAGCATGTATCTATATTAGTATTGTGCATCTAATTTGCTTGGATGTACATAGTCATATGACACGCATCAACTCCACCACTATTCCCACACATACACTCGCATGAATATGCAATACATATACTTAAATACACATACATTATGTATGATTACCGTATTATTCTGCACGCGTGGAAATCCTTCCGCTTAATATATCTCACCGACATGTATTCAGTAGAAAATCAAATCATTATAACTAAATTATAAATACAGTGTGTGTGTGTGTGTGCATATGAGTATGTATAGCTATATACGTGTGTATATATGTAGGGGTACAGTATATACTTATACATATAAATTTATAATTTTTATATACTCGTATAACACTTAATGAGCTTTTATATTTTTCAATATAATTACTAATTTTTCCGAATATTTATTCATAACTCTTCTGTGCTGATGGATATTTGTATTTAATTTATTCATACTTGTGGATATTTACAGACGTGTATAATCCTTAATGAGCTTTTATATTTATCAATTTAATTACGGACTTTTTGAAGTAATTATTTAATTATTATCCATAACCTCTATGCTCACGGATATTTACATACGTGTATAACACTGAATAAACTCTTACATGTTCAATATTATTACTCCCTTTTTAAAATAATTATTCTGTTATTATCCTTAATTCTTCTATGCTCATGAATATTTACATACGTGTATAACACTGAATAAACTTTTATATGTTCAGTATAATTACTCACTTTTTAAAATAATTGTTCCATTATTATCCGTAACTCTTCTATGTTTACGGATATTTGCGTAGTTTATAACACGAATAAACTTTTATATGATCAATATAGTTACTCACTTTTAAAATAATTATTCTGTTATTATCCTTAATTCTTCTATGCTCATGAATATTTACATACGTGTATAACACTGAATAAACTTTTATATGTTCAGTATAATTACTCACTTTTTAAAATAATTGTTCCATTATTATCCGTAACTCTTCTATGTTTACGGATATTTGCGTAGTTTATAACACGAATAAACTTTTATATGATCAATATAGTTACTCACTTTTAAAATAATTATTCTATTATTATAACTCTTCTATGCTCACGGATATTTACATACGTGTATAACACTCAATAAACTTTTATATGTTCAGTATAATTACTCACTTTTTAAAATAATTGTTCTATTATTATCCGTAACTCTTCTATGTTTGCGGATATTTGCATAGTTTATAACACCGAATAATCTTTTATATGATCAATATAATTACTCACTTTTAAAATAATTATTCTATTATTATAACTCTTCTATGCTGACGGATATTTACATACGTGTATAACACTGAATAAACTTTTATATATTCAATATAATTACTCACTTTTTGAGGTAATTATTCAATTATTATCCATAACTCTTCTATGATCAAGTATATTTACATACGTGTATAATACTGAATAAACTTTTATATGATCAGTATAATTACTCCTTTTTAAGATAATTATTATATTATTATCCATAACTCTTCTTTACTCACGGATATTTACATACGTGTATAACACTGAATAAACTTTTATATGTTCAATATAATTACTCACTTTTTAAAATAATTAATTTACTATTATCCATATTTCTTCTGTGCTAGTGGATATTTACATTTAATTTAAAGATCTTAATGTTTACAGGATGAATTACTCTGCAACTGATTTTGACAAACGGACCTACGAAAGCATGTAACTGTACTGGTATTTAGCTCAGCTGTATATAGTTATAAGATACGCATTAACTGCACCACTATTCTCGCTTTCATTCCCACTCATACACTAGCATGAATATGCAATATATATATACTTAAACACACATTATGATTACCGTATTATTCCACACACATGTAATCTTTTAATGTAATATAATACCTTATGAAATTAGTGCCGACATGTATTCCGTATAAATTCAGGTGAATATAACTAAATTATATTGTGTATAAGCCTCTATTTATGTCTAGTTTTATATGTGTGTATATATATGTAGTTGTGCATGTGTATGCATGTATATATATATATATATAGCTTTTATACAAATGTATAACACTGAGCTTCTGTATGTTTCGATATAATTACTCATTTTTTTAAATAATTATCTGATTATTATTCATATCTCTTTTATGCTTGTGAATATTTACATTTAATTTATCGATCTTAATGTTTAAAGGACGAATTACTCTGCAACGAATCTTTACAAACGGACCTACGAAAGCATGTATCTCTATTAGTGTTTAGCTCAGATGTATATATGGTCACATGACACGCATTAACTACACTACTATTTCCGTTTTCATTCCCACGCATACACTCGCATGTATATGGAATACATAGACTTAAACACACGTTATGATTACTGTATTGTTCCACACGTATATAATCTTTCCGTGTATTATAATACTTCGTGCAATTTGTGCCGACATGTATTCCGTACAAATTCAGGTTAATATAGCTAAATTATATTGTGTATATGCATATAATTATGTCTAGTTTTATATGTGTGTATATATTTAGGCGTGTATGCGTATGCATGTGTGTATATAAATATCCCACGCATACACTCGCATGAATATGCAATATATAGATATAATTACTCACTTTTTAAAAATATTTATATGATTATTATTCCTATCCCTTCTATGCTCGTGAATATTTATATTTAATTAACAATCTTAATGTTTAAAGGATGAATTACTCTGATACAAATCTTTATAAACGGACCTACGAAAGCATGTGTCTCTATTAGTGTTTAGCTTAGATGCATATATAGTCACATGACACGCATTAACTACACTACTATTTCCATTTTCATTCCCACGCATACACTCGCATGAATATGCAATATATAGACTTAAACACACATACATTATGATTACCGTATTATTCCCCGAGCATGGAAATCCTCCCACGTAATATACCCCGTGCATTTTGTGCCGACATGCACTTCGCACAAAATCAGGTGAATACATCCATATACGCATGTAGAGGTTCGCATTAAAAACGGAGATGATGCTCATCGCGCGGAGAGGAGGGAGACCAAGCATTTCGCGGCTTAAATCCCAGCGCTGGGCCATAACTTCCCCATAATTTCCCCGTCTGACCGTCCCACCCCCGAATTATCCCCATTCGGCGGCGTCTCTCTCTCTCCCACTGATTACGAGCACTCATATTTCACGCGGTCGCTGCCCTAATTTCGGGGACTTTCTTGCAAGGACGCCTATATGCACTACATCACTACCCTCCATTAGTGCGCGAGATCTGCAAGCCAGGCCCCCGTATTCAGCCAAACAACTGCACACACCGTAGATAAAAGCGAGTCCTTACTGTGCAATATAAGGGAGTGCGTTGACTCCGACGTTTAAACTTACAAAACAAATACGGGAACACTCTTGAGGGGTGAGCCAGCGACAGGAAGTTCGTTGGGAAATGTTTACAGCTTTCTAGCCACCGTAAATGCTAATTCAGTTAAAATGAACACGAATACTTCTATACAAATATATGAAAATTATTATGTTTAATCATAACACCTTGTTAAAATAATGATTATTATATATATTGGAATTAAAAATAATGCTGTATCAAAGTATAAAAGGAACATATTGTTTGAAATTATTCTGCAATCACTACCATATAGCCCGTCATATGACTTGATTGGTAAAAATTTTTAATTTTCCAGAATTATAAAGTACCATATGAGGCAGATAAAAAATGGTTTCTTTTTGGCTGATCTGGTACACGCTCAATAATTTGTTTATCTTCACACTCCTAACGTTTTCCGATACTCTGAATGCAGTTTAGAATCACGTTGAATTCATTTAGTCTAACGGTGTGGTTATAAATAACAAAAACACAAACGAACAAACTTCTTAATAAAATTTTCATGGCAACAAAAAATAATCGATGATTAAATGTAAAATTATCATATATGTGCCTAATCTATTATTTATGCCAAATATTAAAAAAAAATATTTACGTAATATCTAAGTTCAGTGATGAAGCGTATGAAAATAATGCAGACGTTGTTTAAATAATTTAAAATGAGAAATGATTAAATGAGATGGTGAAAGAAATAATGTCATAATGCTAGAAAAAATGTTATTTAAAGCTTATTTAAATGTTATGTAAGCTTTAATTTTTTTTTTTTAAATTTCTAATGCAGCAGCGTTTTAGACATTATCTAACGCTACTAAAGTATTAATTCAAAAGTTAAGTAATTAACTTTAAAGTTAACACTTTAAAGTTAATAGTTTGAGTAATTAGTTTAAGTAACTTGAGTAATTAAGTAAAGTTTAAATTATTAATTTCAAGTCCAGGGGTAAAGATAGGATTGCCTGGTATCAAATTATAAAGAAGGTTAGGGTCCATTTAGATCTGTTATGCCCCTGAGTAGATTATACGTAAATAATATATCCGTTATTACTCGAATTCTCATTATAAATTAGTAACGCTTTGTATTGTTTTAAAACTAAATAATTGCCAGGTACTTTTAACCCAGCCAAGCATGGTGCCGATGAATATGTAAATAATGAAGCATGAAATCAGTTTTAATAAAGCAGTACATAACAAAAAGAAATTGAAAATGAATTCTACATACGAAAAAAATTAAAGTGTTTTAGTATTGAATTAGAAATGTAAGAAATTTTTCATGAGACTTGTTAACTTTAGTAAAGTAAATGGCACCCTTTTTGGTCAGCAACAATTTTTTTTAACGTTGGGAGAATATGTAGTAGCTACCGTTTAAGTATAGTTGTTGTTCAAATGTTCATCAGCCAATCTGTTTCTGTAATTGATTTTGATGAATTTTATAATCGAAAAAGAAACCTCACACAGATATGTAGAGCTGAACTTTGTCTTGGACAAACCTGTACCAAAACTAGATATTTTTCTTTAGGAACAAAATTCAAGTATTTTCAGAACTTGAAGAAGGCAATTTCAAAGATAAATCAGTTTGAAAATAAATCAGTTATAACTCTAATGAAGCACTGGCTTTTTCGAAATCAAAATGTTCTATGACATAAGCAGAGAAGTCTTCAGCTCGTAGACTGTCTCACCTCTGTGAATTAACTTCAGGTTAGTCAACATGAGCCGCACATTGCTATCTACAATAGAAAATTTCTGAGATTTTTAGCTACTAGTAGCTACAGTCTCAGAAACTACGAGTAGTACTAGTAGCTCTCAATCAATAATTTGAAGATCTTTGGTCTAAATGTTAAACTTTATTAGGGCCATACTGATTTGTATTTAGGGCCAAAACCATATTATCATTGTTTTTAAAAAGTGAAATATTCTGATGAAAAAAAAAGTCCGAAAAAGTACGCAACGTTTAAAAAAGGTTTAAACTTTTAATAATTGGTACAAGTAAAATTAGTCCTATAACTACAAAACTATTGTCAGTGAAAATCTCAATTACATAAATTCATTAGTATTTCATGTCATTACTTGAAAGAGTTTTATTTAAAATGTATAAAGATGTTAGTTGGATCCATTTCAAGAGTTATTATATACTGAAGTTAAATCTGTATTATACATGTCTTTACTCATTACAATTCTGGTCTTTTCTAACTTATCACAAAAAACAATACAATAAGCCTACAACAATGTTATGAGTAGTTAGCCATGTATATCAATGTAGATGTTATATTAATAATTATTCAACATAAAATTGCTATTCAGTAAATAAATTTAATTTGCTATAAAAAAATATGTACTCTCAAAAGGAGTTTTAAGTATGCTAGCTCTCACAAAATTTTATGTATATTTGTGGTCTGAATCATTGCAAACAATGATTTTGCTATTACCCATAAAATCAGAAGTTCAGTAGCAATATTTCTAACATCGCTTCAAACAGCGAAATTAATTTTGTGGCTCCCTCAATTTTTAGGCATCTCGGTCGTCATTCACATTTTTCTATTCTGTGATTTGCTTTCCTACTTGAAATTAACTATGGTAATTTATTTCTGAACCTATTTCTTTCTCTCTGTTTCAGGACAGAGTCTTGGTTACCAAATAGTGATAGAGAAGAATAGTAATTGAGTTTTTCAAGGTTACTAACCTCTGCCCCCGCATTAACTGACGTCACTGCCATTTAAATTTAAATGAATTGGTTTTGTTGAAATCAGATAGGAAGTGAGTCCTGGACTGTGAAGTAACAAAAAAAATTTTAGTAAATGCCATAATTCATAGAAGGCGTTACTGAAGGACAGTGCTAGATCTGATTTTTTTGCTTCTTGTTCTTAAAATAGATATTTTAAGATATCCCAAATTCACACTGGTTTTAAAGCTTTCAACATTTCTTATTTGCTACATAACATTGTATAACACGATTGTATGCGTTATATGTGGCCAAAATACAAGCATATTTAATAAAGCAATATATAAGAAAAAAATAATAACATACACACACACATAAAACATGCACACCCCTCTTCTCATATATATGTATATATATATATATATATATATATATATATATATATATATATATATATATATATATATATATATATATATATATATATATATATATATATATATGTAATATGGGCAAGACTCATTCAAAATCACAACACAGTTTATTTCTGGTGAGATACATGAAATCTATACATCAGGCAAACACCTCTACAATCTCGTGCACATAGACAATGTGATCCTGCACATACACTTTTCAAGTAGGGATTCCTCAGGTAAAAAGACTACGAATAATCCCTAAGCACAATTGATCACGTGATACAAAATACCTATGTTTAAAGAGAACGCGCTAACTATTGGCTAAAGTAGTACAGACAGAGGCTGAATTAAGTCTATAGCGTGTCTGGAGGGAAAAATTAGAATTACCGCGCAAACCCCGAACTCACTTTCTGAAAAAAAGTTATTAAATTAATATTAAAATATGTAATTAAGGGATTTTAATATTACATATATATATATATATATATATATATACATATATATATATATACACACACACACACACATATATATATATATATATATATATATATATATATATATATATATATATATATATATATATATATATGTACATATATACATACATACACACACACACACACACATATATATATATATATATATATATATATATATATATATATATATATATATATATATATATACAGACACATTGGCGTGGGGAGAACACAGAAAGGGCATCTCTGAATGAAGAGCGAATTTTACATAATGTACTGATACTATGTATTTTGGATACAAGCTAACTTTATAAAATCTGTACGATTAGTGTATTAATTTGCTTGTGTAAAATTTCTATCATACTACTATAGTTTAATAACTTATGCCTAATTTTTTTTTTTGGGGGGGAAGAGATTTTTAGATAATCCTATTAAGATAATTCATATACTGTTACTGTGGAAGCTCTATTATACAAGCTACATACAAACTAACTTTATTAAATCTGTACGATTAGTGTATTAATTTGCTTGTGTGAAAATTCTATCATTCTACCGTAGTTTAATAACTTTGCCTCATTTTTTTTGGGCGGAGGGGGTAAGATTTAGATAATCCTATTAAGATAATTCATATACTATTACTGTGGAAGCCCTATTATACAAACTAACTTCATAAAATCTGTACGATTAGTGTATTAATTTGCTTGTGTAAAAATTCTATCATTCTACCGTAGTTTAATAACTTTGCCTCATTTTTTTTGGGGGGGGGGAGATTTTAGATAATCTTATTAAGATACTTCATATACTGTTACTATGGAAGCCCTATTCCATACAAAAGTATTTTTGGATATTTTTTTTTCTGCCAGAAAAGTTCTGATTATATATTTATACTCTTTGTGTTTTCCAATCAAAACAAGTTTTAACATCCTGTTCATATGTCTAGAGTCAAGTCTGCCAATTAATATAATATCTTAGAATGAAAGTCTGGTATAACTTAACGATGTACGGAGTATTTTAGCATTTTTTTTCTTCTTTTTTCCCTTCACTTTGACTGTGACTGCCCTCTCCGGTGAAATAACGAGTGACACCGGGATGACGAATCGATTTTATCTTAAGCTGCAATCGATAGATTTGCGAGGCAAAATAGCTTAGAGCATGATCAAACACTAGTTTTTGTATTTCCGATAAGGAACAAAATGACGGTTTTTATCTCGTGTTAGTGAATAAATCGGGGTAAAAAAAATTCCTTTCTTCCAAGGCAACAGCTAAGTGATATTAGGAGACAGGGTTTCTCTTGTTCCAGATAATTAGCACGTGAGATTTGAGAACGTTTCTTATCCTTTCTTGGAAACTTTTGAATATTTCTTGCCCTTAAGGTTCAAGATTGGGAAATAAATAGATTTTTCTTTCTTTTTTTTTTCTTATCAGGCAGCTGCATAATGCGACTATGTTTAGTTTGAGAATTGGACCTCTTTCTGAAAAACAAATTTTTTTTTCCTTTCAAATTTTATTTGAAAATATTTTAATGTAGCCTATTTAGCTAATGAAACTATTTCTATGTGTATTATTATTTTTTTTGTCGGTTTGTTTTAGCTTTTCAAAGTACATATTATATTTGGTAAATCAAATGCATTACTTCTACTATGGCTACTGAGTAAAAATTAGATATGTATATTATCGGAGATATTTTCTCCTTTTAATTGAGCACAAATTACGGAATTCCTATTAGAGTATTCCAGTGGGATCATTTATACAGTCCACTAGTAAACAAGAAGATAGTATTACTCTCTATTATCAAATATTTAATAACAAAATGATCAATAGTTGGTTAGATTTCTGATGATTGGTCAAATTTTTCTACTACATGAGGAAGAACTAAAGAGCTCTCCGAATTTCTGCAGATATCAGTGCTATAGAGAATGTGCGCATGACGTCAGGTGCAGCAAAAATTGCAGCTCAACTTCCTCGTTGGCAAAATATTTGAATTTCCTACGGATTGTGCTTGCTATTGAGGTTTTAATTTTGTCAGTTATCTGAAAATGGTAACAATCTGTTGTTCGTATAACTTTACTAAGCGTTTCAAAAAAAGGTGAAAATATTGGATTTTATTGCTTTCCTAAAGATCTTACATTGCGAATACTGTGGATAAAAGCTTTGAAAAGGCAAGACTGGACTCCAAGTTCTTTGAGAATTTGCGGCAAACATTTTCAGAATGGTAATAAAACGCTAACCTTACTGTAATGTAATAGATTGCATACAATTATTATGCTCTAAGAATTTTTTTTATTACTAAGTTTTTTTTTTCATATTTTAATATACTTTCTATGCTTTTGGGAAAAGTACTGTACCTATAAATGTAATTATTTTTTGTCCTTATGATGATCAGGTTTGGCACATTTTTATTAGATTCTTATTTATGTAATAGTTTATTGTTCCTGTTAACATAATCAAAGTAGGTTTACTTTGATTGTGATACTTAATAGTACTGTGTAAAGTGTTTAATTTTTTAAAAAATATTTATACTTTTGTAAATGCTAAAAAAATCTATTTTGAATTACTTGGTCAGCTTCTGATGTTTCTTCCCCTTCCCTTAAATAAAATTTACTTGTGTCGTATACGTGATCCATGTCGAAGCTCATAAGATACGATGAAAACAAGCAACGTTTTGCCAACGAAAAGTTGAGTTGTGGTCAGCACTCGTACTTGTTTACAAACATGCACTTTCTCTATTGCTGGGATTTCCACCTTTCAACATCGATCTTAAACCTTAGTTCTTCGTCCATATCCCGGCTACCTTTGAACTGAAAAGAACTAAAAGATGTCATAACAGGTAGAGTATTGCTGTAAATGCTGCAGTTTAAGGTTTGGAATCCAACTACTGGCATTAATATTTATAAACCTTCGGGATCAGCTTTAACCCATTAACTCCCGGATATTACTGATGACTATATATTAGTAAATACCTAACATAGAAGCTATTATAGACACCTGGAAGTAAAACAAATATGAAATTTAAACACCTTTAACCCCTTCCGGTAAAATGACGAGTCTAGCTCGTCATTAGTTTTTCAT
The DNA here is from genome assembly GCA_032207245.1 of Pardosa pseudoannulata. Taxonomy (NCBI): domain Eukaryota; kingdom Metazoa; phylum Arthropoda; class Arachnida; order Araneae; family Lycosidae; genus Pardosa; species Pardosa pseudoannulata. The sequence continues at coordinate 29,395,038 of CM063506.1, forward strand.
TCCATACCGCACAATGACGAGCTACACTCCTCATGCGATTAAAGTTACTGTTAAATATGATAATTAATTTAGTTTAAAATTTCTAGTGTACTGAATTTGGCAACACTTTTATCACTTGTGAAAATCATAAGTCACTATTGCATATTGTTTACTTAGAATTTCTTGGTACAAGTCATTGCCAAAATAATGAGTCAGAATAAAAGAAAACCTACTAAGAAATGCCGTGTGTGTTACAAGAATCAAATTAAAAGTGAGACTACTTGGCGGTGTAAACAATTAAGAATTCCTTTGCACTTTGTTTTGAAAAGTACCACTAGCTTGAAGACTACTATCTGTATACCTTATTAATGTTTTGCTTTGATATTTTCTTAATTTTACTGTTTCTGATATTATTTAACACTATGTAAAAAGTGGATTTTAATTAAGAATATGTAAGAATTGTAAAATGAAACAAGTTTTTTAAATAAAAATTAAATGGTTATTTCATGCACAGTTTTTCATTATTAAATCATACCGGAAGGGGTTAAATATGACATCAAGTCATCATTAGTGAGGAGGTGTCATTTTAAAACATAAGATGTCTTTAAAAAAAAGGAAAACTTCGTGATAAGAGATTTATTTGCTATCATATAACAGAAAAGTACTGAAAAGAGATGACTTATTACAGATATGGTTATTCGCCATGATTTTGACCGGTATACGTTCAGAATACTGGTCATAATACGTTCCTATTCTAAGCTTGAAAATCATAAAATGCTGATCGAAATGACAAAATTATAGGTAAGATCATATTTGAAAACTTGTGAGATTATTCATGAGATTAATATCTATTTCTATTAAAGAGGAAGAATCGTTTCAAGAAAACAAAAACTCTACAAACCATTTTTTGACTGTCCTCAAATGAGGACGCTGGGCGTTAATGGGTTAATAAATTGTTTTCAGTTTAATTACTTTTATGTAGTTATCCATAGCACTCCAAGTCAGAGTTGGCACAGCCATTTGTAGCCATGCAAAACCGGGTTTAAAGTAGAAGTCTGCAGTCTAATGATCTTTCAAACAGAAAAAAAATATGAATTGTTGCCCTCTCAAACAGTCTGTTTCAACGGTGGACAAATGCGGCTTTTTGAAGAGTGCGGCTTTCATGCTTATTTTGTAACTCCCTTTATTTGCTATATTGTTGTAGAGGGATCATAAATTTGTGAAATAATACTTATTGGAAAAGCGACTGGGGAATTAAAATTATTAGAAATGAAAGAGGTATTGCATATTCAGTTCACATCTATTTCAAATATTGAGTTTGGGTCGCTCTTACCAGAATCCAAATATTCACACTTAAGCTACTTGCCGTCTAATTTCAATTTTTGATTTAACTTATTGGTGTGATTCTTTGTACTCTCGGAGGAATTTCGTAAAATTGAAATATCGTTCACAATTGACTAATTATCATATTACAGAACTTTTGCGGACGGCTTTAACAAATTTTGCGCCACATATAAATTGCTTGTCCAAAGATCGTAATTAAATATTTTATATTTCACCAATGCAGTTTTATTCTATTTTAAATTTATTAATACAGTTTTGAAACAATTATTTTGCAAGATACTTAGTTTTTACTATTATTATACTTTTTTGATGCATTTTGTATAACACTTCTGTAGCATTTTAAGTGAATAAAAAATGTATTTCTGAATTTAATACTATGTAGATGTGGTATAGATCTCTATGACAAATATAAAAGCGAAACTCGGCTCTCTTTGAAGTTTTGCTTGTTCACCACTGGTAAATTTTAATTTAAAAAAGAGGAATTATACGTCGGAGTGGTATGAAGTTTGTTTGTGAGCATTAATGGAATGTAGAACGGAAGTATTAGATAATATGCAAGCTTTTTTATTTTTTAACACAACATGACAGGGCAGGAATTGAAGCTATGAAGCTATCATAACCTAGAATTTCTTCACTACTTTATGATTAAAACATCATAAAGAACATGTCTTGGATTACTAGAATGTGTGCATTAATGGAATATAGAACGGAAGAGTTAGATAATATGCAAGTTTTTTTGTATTTTTCAACACAACATGACAGGGCAGGAGTTGAAGCTATGAAGCTATCATAACCTAGAATTTCTTCACTACTTTATGATTAAAATATCATAAAGAACATGTCTTGGATTACTAGAATGTGTGGATTAATGGAATATAGAACGGAAGTATTAGATAATATGCAAGCTTTTTTTTATTTTTTAACACACAATGACAGGGCAGAAATTGAAACTATCATAACCTAGAATTTCTTCACTATATTATGATTAAAACATCATAAAGAACATGTCTTGGATTACTAGAATGTGTGGATTAATGGAATATAGAACGGAAGTATTAGATAATATGCAAGCTTTTTTTTTTATTTTTTAACACAATATGACAGGGCAGGAATTGAATCTATGAAGATATCATAACCTAGAATTTCTTCACTACTTTACGATTAAAACATCATAAAGAACATGTCTTGGATTACTAGAATGTGTGCATTAATGGAATATAGAACGAAAGTATTAGATAATATGCAAGCTTTTTTTATTTTTCAGCACAACATGACAGGGCAGGAATTGAAGCTATGAAGCTATCATAACCTAGAATTTCTTCACTGCTTTATGATTAAAACATCATAAACAACATGTCTTGGATTACCAGAATGTGAACTTATGTCCTTTGAAGTCATTAATTTACCTTTAATTTCTAATGGCAAAAGAAAGTTGAACCTCGCAAATGAAATGTTGTCATTTTATTCAGAGAAGAATTTCATAAATACTCAAGTATCTAGTTTGTTTACTTGCTGAAACGTTTTTCCAAATTCAGCAATTGCGCCTCGTGGACAAAGGTTACGTATGCAATTCATAATGATCGCCAAGGTTTCATTGTAAGCTATTATGAATCATTTAATCATACATAAAAGTTCTAGACGTAAAACTTTATATCGTTACTCTTGACCTGGCTCCAATTTTAAAATCATTCTCACTGCAATTACTCTGGATTAATATTCGAACATGACTTTTCTTATTATCACCATCTCATGCCTAAAGTTGCAGTCTTTTAATTTTTTTGTCATGATTTATTCATTTGCTCTTTTGAAAAATTTCAATGGTTGTTTATTACACGAAGGTCTACAGGGCATATTGTTTTCACCACATGGGGTATTATTGCGTAGGTTTGCAACGATTAGCCGCATAATTGGATTCAACTGCACAGATCGTTAATGTATTTAGGATTTTCCTATGAGTTGTACGCGTTTGGATGTAATAGTCTTTTCACGGAAGTCAGGAGGAGAAATCCGGTCAAAAGTCATGGGTTAAGGTCAGTAAGTATCCTATGAGGAAAACTTTGTTTAATTATTTAAAAATTAATGAAAGGTTTCACTTCATTAATTTCTGCTCGCAAAGAGAATGAGTTCCTGGAACAATTAGAGGTAATTTTCCAGTTTCTTCCTTTATCTTTGGTGTAATTTTAAGAAAAGAAAGTTTCATTAAGAATTTTATGGTTTGGGGACTTATTAAAACATTTACCATGTGTTTCTCAGAGCACCAGTGTTACGGTAAGCCACGCCAAGAGGGAAAAATGATAAAAAGGAAATTATATTTTTTATTTATTAAAATATTTGCAGCTATTAATGAATATTACATTATAATAACTTCTAAACTTATTTAATATTTAATCGCTTATTAATATCATTACTTGGTTTCTAAAATTAGCAAACGAGTAGTTATACACTTCTAAATTATGTAACTATTAATGAATATTACATTTTACAATATAATAACTTCTAAACCACTTTAATATTTAATCGCTTATTAATAACAGTACTTGCTTCCCAGAATTAGCAAACGGGAAGTTTACGAATTTTCTGCCTTTTTTGTCCATTCGTTACTTTCTGTTTATAAAAGTTATAATAGCAATTAAGTTAAAAAGCCTAAGATTGCCCTTCCTAATTTTTGTTAAACTTGACTAATGCACTTTGCATCTATTAATGAATATTACATTATAATAACTTCTAAACTTATTTAATATTTAATCACTTGATAATATCATTACTTGGTTTCTAAAATTAGCAAACGAGTAGTTATACACTTCTAAATTATGTAACTATTAATGAATAATACACTATAATAAATTCTAAACTTATTTAATATTTAATCGCTTATTAATATCATTACTTCGTTTCTAAAATTAACAGACGAGTAGTTTATGCACTTCTAAATGATGTAACTATTAACGAATATTACATTTTACAATATAATAGTTTCTAAACCACTTTAATATTTAATCGCTTATTAATAACAGTACTTGCTTCCCAGAATAAGCAAACGGGAAGTTTACGAATTTTCTGCCTTTTTTTAAGTCCATTCGTTACTTTTAGTTTATAAATGTTATAATAACAATTAAGTTAAAAAGCCTAAAATTGTCCTTCCTAATTTTTTTTTTAAACTTGACTAATGTGCTTTGCAGCTATTAATGAATATTACATTATAAAAACTTCTAAACTAATTTAATATTTAATCGCTTGTTAATATCATTACTTGGTTTCTAAAATTAGCAAACGAGTCGTTTATACACTTCTAAATTATGTAACTATTAATAAATATTACATTATAATAAATTTTAAACTTATTTAATATATAATCGCTTATTAATATCATTACTTGGTTTCTAAAATTAGCAAACGGGAAGTTTACAAATTTTCTGCCTCGTTTTGTTCATTCGTTACATTTAGTTTATAAAAGTTATAATAACAATTAAGTTAAAAAGCCTAAAATTGTCCTTCCTAAATTTTTTTTAAACTTGACTAATGTACTTTGCAGCTATTAATGAATATTACATTATAAAAACCTCTAAACTTATTTAATATTTAATCGCTTGTTAATATCATTACTTGGTTTCTAAAATTAGCAAACGAGTAGTTATACACTTCTAAATTGTGTAACTATTAATGAATAATACATTATAATAAATTCAAAACTTATTTAATATTTAATCGTTTGCTAATATCGTTACTTGCTTTCTAAAATTAGCAAACGAGTCGTTTATACACTTCTAAATTATGTAATCATTAATGAATATTGCTTTGTACAATATAATAGCTTCTAAACCACTTTAATATTTAATGGCTTATTAATAACAGTACTTGCTTCCCAGAATTAGCAAACGGGAAGTTTACGAATTTTCTGCCTTTTTTGTCCATTCGTTACTTTTTTCTCTCTTTTTTAATAATAATAAAAAAAAAACGATCTCGACCACACGCAAAACCTACGTTTTGCGGGTGGAATAATGAACAGTAGCGTTGCTTTCAGGTGTAGGTGTAGCGAACCTCAACCATTTATTATTATTTTTTTTAACTTTTAAAAGTTAATACTCTCCTTTTTCAGTTTTGCTTACTATCCCGATAAATTCTGGGAAACCAGTTTTTAATTGCCTCGTGGTTATAATTCACATATTCTGCCAAGGTTACCCGTAAATCTATCAGATGAAGATGATGACATCGTGTCTCACGCGGATAGCTGATTAAGACGAAATGGCCGAAAAACTCAGCCGAAATGGATGCGGAGAAAAAAAATGGAGCAAAAGTAAATAAACAGGGGTAAAATTAACAGCGTTACATCACATTCTGCTTATGTAACTCTGCTAATTTAGCGTCTTCGGTAGTCAGAGTGTTGTGTCTTACGAGCTAAAAAGAACTTGCTGAAGATAAGAAAATAATCATGTATATGCAGTGTGGTGTTATTTTTTATTTTATTTTATTTTTTTTTTAAACTCCTGCGTTGTGTCATTCGATGTGACGTGTCATTCGGAAAGAAATGTGGGCTTTTCATTTATTGAAAAAAAAATGGTATTTTTTTGTTTCTTTTTTTTATCTCGAATGTGGGAGAGTTGCTTATTAATATATATGCTTTGCAGTGAGTGAGGTATACTCAGTTACGTAAATATTACAAGGAAAGAAATGGTGGCTCTACATAAAAATTTTAAATATATATTTATCATTTCACCTTTTAAAACGATGTTTTACACATAAACAAGCATATACATGTAATCAGGCTTGCAATTCCGTCACTTTTCTCACCTTTAGTCACTTTTTTTACAATTGATCACTTTTAGTCACTTTTTTAAGTAAATAGTCACTTTTAGTCACTTTTTTAAGTAAACAGTCACATTTTTCATGGTGTATCACAGCAAAAGTCTGTTATTGAAAAAAGAAAATCTGAATTAATAACAAAATATTTTAATAAAAGACCAAAAATGTGATGGTCTAATCTTATTTTTCTTATATTTATATATATTTTCTTATATTTATATATAATTAGTCATATGATTTCCAGAATTTAGTGATTTTAAAAAGTTGTAAAGAAGTTCCTGAAATCTACATTTGTACTGAAATGTACATTTAATACATTAAAGTAATTTACGTCAAAGCACACATTTCTCTTTTTCCTTTTCTTCACAATTTTTGTTTAGATACTCTAATTTAGCTATGTACGTATTTCAAAATATCATTAATATATGCAGGAAATTGTGATTATAAAATTAATGTATTGTATGTATTCAAATCTAATTTGTAGATTTCCTTGAATAAAAAGCAATGTTGAGTTGTGTTAAACACAATTTTTAACCTTTTTTGTATTTGACGCTAAAATCATGTCTTGCATAAATCATTTGATTTAGAGTTAAAATAAATAGAAATATCTTAATAATAGCATCTGTAATCAAGAGGAGAAAAAAAAATAGCTTTTTTTTTTCAATGTTTAGTCACTTTTGGGTCACTTATTTTGCATTATTTGTCACTTTTCTCACCTTTCTGAAAGTACCTGAGCAGTTGCAAGCCTGTGTAATATATCAAAATTATTTCACTTTAATATTTCCTTAAAAACCTCCTCCCATT
>CM063506.1:29404464-29429464 GCA_032207245.1 Pardosa pseudoannulata
CCTTATTTTAAGTTAAGAAAATCTTATTAAAAGGTCATGAATTTAATCATAAAAGCTATGAATTAGTTATGAGTTAAACAACAAGAATTTGCGCAATGATTACTTTAACAAGCATCAAGCAATATATGAAATTTAATCCTAGCGAAATTTGTTTAAGAAGCATATGCTTCGCTCTATGAATCTGCTGTTGATAAAAGCAACGCATCTTGAATTGAAAATTGTTAAATTTTGTCGTGCACATAAAAAACTGAGGAACTTTCTATTTTATTATTTTGTCTTTAAGCTCTTAAAACAGTTTTGTAAAGGAAGTAATTTATTATTTTCTAGCTGGATGGGAATTAATCAGTTTGGCCTTTTGAGGTGAGAAACTAATTGCTTTTCATTGGTTGAACCGTCCCTGCCTCGTCATCACCGAGATAATAAATGTATGGTATGATATGTTACCTGTAACACGTGATTAGACATAATGTAATCATGTATTGCGGGGAAAATTAGAAGTTGCTGCATGAGACACAAAAAGTATAAAAGTAAAATCGTCTGATTTTTTTTTACAAAGTGTGGTAACGGTTATATTAGTTGCTATTACTTTATTCGTATTTAACAAGGAGAAAAAATGTTTGGTGTTTATTCTATGTTCAGCTATTTCTTCAGTAAATAGAATCTTCGATCGATAATGTTCTTCAACAATCAGGAATATATTTGGTAATTTTATACTAGGATTAATATCGCAGCTACAATCAGGGCCCGAATATCAAGAGTTTGGGCCTAGACATAATGTAATCATGTATTGCGGGGAAAGTTAGAAGTTGCTGCATGAGACACAAAAAGTATAAAAGTAAAATCGTCTGATTTTTTTTTACAAAGTGTGGTAACGGTTATATTAGTTGCTATTACTTTATTCGTATTTAACAAGGAGAAAAAATGTTTGGTGTTTATTCTATGTTCAGCTATTTCTTCAGTAAATAGAATCTTCGATCGATAATGTTCTTCAACAATTAGGAATATATTTGGTAATTTTATACTAGGATTAATATCGCAGCTACAATCAGGGCCCGAATATCAAGAGTTTGTGCTCAGGGTAGAGAATATGTTTTGGGCCTAGACATAATGTAATCATGTGTTGAGGGGAAATTTAGAATTTGCTGCATGAGACACAAAAAGTATAAAAATAAAATCGTAAGATTTTTTTTTTTTTTTTTTTTTTTTTTTTACAGAGTGTGGCAACGGTTATATCAATTGCTATTACTTTATTCGTATTTAACAAGGAGAAAAATGTTTGTTTATTCTCTGTTCAGCTATTTCTTCAGTAAATAAAATCTTCGATCGATAATGTTCTTCAATCAGGAATATATTTGGTAATTTTATACTAAGATTAATATTGCTACATTATCATCGCTTATTAAGATGTTATTATTTTTTAATAAATATACTTCAAGGCACACACAAGGCACTCGAATTTTAACAATATATTTCATTATAATATTTTAGCCAAATTTATTGCACATTACTGATGAATGATATTCTATCGGAAAAGAGAACAACTATGGGGATATTGTGTGAAATACGGCATTGAAAAGTACTGTTATGATGGTTTGTCGCGTATTTCCAGTCAAAATCAGGTTACCACTAACTACGCAGAACGCATGACAATTTCACATGAAATGTTTGAGAAATAAATTATGCTCCAAGAAATCGTGTCATATAATGGAGTGTTATGGTTTAATAGCAAGAAGTACATGTCGATTCAATATTTAATCTCTACAGTTCGTCAATTAACAGTCATGTTATTCGGGCTACAACATACAAGTATTCGTATTTTGTAAAAATTTCTAAAATACTTATAAAATATTCGGAGACTTTTATATTCGAAATTCACTGACTAATAAATGGAACGCTGTCCGATTGGTTAGGGTGCTGATCGTCTGTACTGGAGTTCGTGGGTTCGAATCCCACTACGGCATGGATGTTCGCAGCCCTTCGGAATCGGCTTTAAGCAGTAGGTCCCAGTCTCATTAGCTCTCGTGTGCAAAACACTAGACAGAACGCTCCAAACCAAAATGACTAATAAATGATACAAACATTTAAAAATTGAAGTTGCCAAATTTATTATGAAACAAATTGATATTTACCTTTAAAAAACCAATGACTGTTTATTGTTCGGTTAAAAATCTATATAGAATGAAAACAAGTAGCTTCTAAAATATTTATAAAATATTCTGAGACTTTTATATTGAAACTAATGACTAATAAATGATACAAACATTTAAAAATTCAAGTTGCCAAATTTATTATGAAACAAATTGATATTTACCTTTAAAAAACCAATGACTGTTTATTGTTCGGTTAAAAATCTATATAGAATGAAAACAAGTAGCTTCTAAAATATTTATAAAATATTCTGAGACTTTTATATTGAAACTAATGACTAATAAATGATACAAACATTTAAAAATTCAAGTTGCCAAATTTATTATGAAACAAATTGATATTTACCCGTAAAAAAACCCATGACTATCTATTGTTCGGTTAAAAATTCTCTGTAGAAAGAAAACAAGTAGAATGATTAAAAAAGTCATTATTATTATATTTAAGAGAAGATTTACATTCATCTTTTGGAGTTAAATGTTATAATTACGTAAAGGACCATTTTAAACATTGTCGAGTACTTATTTTAGTACTTGAAGAAACTTAAAGAACTAAAAGAGTACTTAAATATCCGATGAGAGGTTGCATAAAAATCCTTTCTCTAAACCCAAGAAAAGAAAAAGACAGACTTTTTTTAATTTTTTTAAAACTAACTCTAAAGCGGAAGGAATTTTCACGCTTAATTTTTCTCCCTCTACATTTCAAGTAAAACATAAAATACGTTGAAGTAAGTCGAATGTTTATTGAGTTTTTAAAGGTGGCAAAATTTATTAAGCGTCGTATTACAAAAACGATACAGAACTTTATTTTATTTGAATAAGTGTTTGATTTTGTTTTTCTTTTAAAAAGCGGTTTAATTTCGGAACTCCCGAGATTGTTTTAATAATTTCTTTAAACTCTGTATTTAAAAACAGTTCACGAATAATGGATATTTTACTGCTTAGTTTTTGTAAAGGGTTCATTTCTTTATCATTTTTAATGAAAATTTTTGTGTAAAGTGAAGATTCCCAACGGTGTCGATTCTGTACTCCAGTGAACGGTGAGGTCTTTCATGGGTGGTGGATTCAAATTTCATATACGCACATGGATCTTACAACCGGCGGGAGGGAGCATCGTTAACGGCCAATGATTGACAAGCTCTTATTCTCCTCTGATAATGGACCTCCTAAGTGACATTACAAACATATAATTTACTTATTTTTATTTATATTGCTTTCATTGCCTTCGTTAGTCAAAATGTTACAGTTGATTGAATGTTTAGATAGATTTAGTTTTCAAATTAGAATTTGAATATTTTGAGAAGGAGGAATTTGACTCAAGATATAGGTACAGAAGGAATGGGGTTTAAAAACTTGAGAATATGTAACAAATTGGCTAATAGAGCAGTAATTAAGCAGAAAGATTGAAATGTTTTATCTTATTAAGTATGAAATTTTTAACAAAGGAGAAGAGTAAGAAAGAGTTCCCCACCCTCTTAATCTTTTAATGCTTATTAGAATAAATAGCCTTACAGGAAAAATAAGAGACAGTCGCTGCTATTGCACAGCTCATTGACCGTTGAGGTTAGCCATGCCCTCAGTTGCAAGATCTATGTATTTATTTGAAATTCGCTAGCGGGTTCAGGTTAAGAGGCAAATGGGAAGTGAAGTGCGATATGTCAGTTACAGGAGGCGGCTAGTACATATAATATCTATAAAATAATCATTAAACCAATTGAGTAATATTATATTTACTGTAATAAAATCTATATATTTTCAATTATAAATGTCGGGAATTCCACCCCGGGCCACAGTTTGACCAAACTTGAGCTGGAGTAAAGAAATTTGCGTTGCATTTCCTTCATCGCATTTGGCTGAACATCGGCTCAGTAAGGTTGACTAGTTAGTGACTGTCAAAAGGTCATGTCACACAACATCGTATAAGTGTTGAAAAAGCAACGGATTAAGTTTAGCATTCCTTTACCCGTTGATGAATATACGTAGATTTTGCGCGTGATAGCGAAATATTTTCAATCGATTAAAGGTCTTATCACACGCCAATCTGGACTGATATAAATTCGTGGAAAATTTATTGCTGGAACACAAGAAATATGCCGATTCTTTACACATACAAGGAATCGTACACTAAATCCGTTGCTTTTTCAACACTTCTATGTTGACATGAGATGTATAAATAATCTATAATGTTACTGTTGATTAAAAATTTGTACAAAGTTTATAATTCTACTAGAAAAATGTATAATATTCATGTTCTGTAGGCCTTAAAAGCTTGGGTCCCGTTTGTTAAATCAGCTTTTGGATATTTATATTTAAAGGACCTAAGAAATTCTTAAATTTTTCCAAGGCAATTTTCATCCACGCTTTTTTTTTATTTTGTGCATGACGTAAAAAGTGATCGGTAATGTGAATTCCGTCGCTTCAAACAAAATGAATATCGTAATCGCTTCTTGAAAACGTGAGCCTCAAACTCATTTCCTTCTTTCACGGCGAGGCAAGACTCCCAAGTTTTGCCCTATCTATCGTCTGCTTTTTATAACCCACTCGAACGACCTGATAAGAAAATCCTTGCCAGTTAGAATAAAAACAGTCGCCGGGCTATTTATTGTCTAGGGTCCTCAAAAACAGGATGTTGATTATGCACTAATTATAGGGAGTGTTTAATTGACGCCTAGGCGTGGCACGCACGAGGGGATAGGCCTCGAAAAATGCGTTTACTTTCTACCGTTCATCTCGCCGGTTTTTATTCATAACACTTGTCTGAGGACCGAGATGGGTGATGATTGGATACCCGTATGATTGATTGAGTGCTAAACCTTGGAATGTCACGTTTTCACTGCGGACAGTAGTGGGGCGAAAAACCGAAAAATAAAGTTATGTAACGGGGTGGTTGGACGTTTGGGGGTGTTAATGTGGTTAACCGTGTTGACGAGGGCGTGATCTCGCGAACGAGGTATCCAGCTTAGGGGAGTTGTTATTCGTAAAGAAAATTATGCATGAAATTAAAGTTCCAGTGAAAGGCTGAAATTCTAGAAAAGTATTGGCTATTGTTGTGGGCGGAACCCAGCCCGCCTTCAATTTTAAATCATACTTAGACATCATGTAGGCATGAAATTGAAATGTTAATTCACACTTTGGAATGCTGTTTCTCATTGCTTAAGCATGTAATTTTAGTATTGCTTGGCCTAGAATCTAAAAATTTCCCTCTAAAACCAATGCATGATTATTGAAAGCTATTGTCTAGTTCAGTTAAATTTTTACCATTTGTTTATTATCTGTATATATATACATGCATACTTTTTAAGGACTTTTTTTAACAAATGAAAACTTTAAATGGTTTTTCTTCATGATTTTTTTTATCGAATGTTCCCTATTTTAAAAAATGCTAAAGCTAAGTTTGGATTATATCGTTTCTTCATATTGACCAATCAATTAACGACTACTAGAAAACTCCAACAAAGTAGATACTCTACAGCTCCATTCCACTCTCGACTTATAGACCCATAAACGACCCATTAATTATAGACCCATAATTATAAAACGACCCCTTAACTATAAACCTATATTTAGTAAACATAAATTTGCATCTGACTAACCATCTACATCAGAATTTAAAACTATCATAAAATTCATCGTGTTACCTATTTATAGACAGACTATGATCATATCTTTTCAATTTTAAATCACAGAAAGAAGTTTGGATTATATCATTTTTCCATATTTCCCAATCAGTTGACGACTACTAGAAAACTAACAAAGTAGATAATCTTTGTTACTACAGCTCCACTCCACTCTCGATTTATAGACCCATAAACGACCCATTAATTATAGACCCATAATTATAAAACGACCCATTAATTATAGACCCTTAATTATAAAACGACCCATTAATTATAGACCCATAATTATAAAACTACCCATTAACTATAAACCTATATTTTTAATAAACATAAGTTTGTATCTGACTAATCATTTACATCAAACTTTGAAACTCTATCATAAATTTCATCGTGTTGCCTATTTATAGACAGACTATGATCATATCTTTTCAATTTTAAATCACAAAAAGAAGTTCGGATTATATCGTGTCTTTATATTGCCCAATCAGTTGAAGACTACTGGTGAACTCTAACAAAGTAGATAATCTTTTTTTACTACATCTACACTCCACACTTGTCTTATAGACCCATAATCGTTACAACTTCGACACAAAGATTTATTGACTTAAATGATTTTGAGTGAAGACCTTTTTTTTTCAATAACGAAAATAAATCAAAAATGGAATAACATAATATTTTTCGTTACAATTCTTCCTTATTTTGATCATTAATTTTTTCCAAAAGTTCTTGGAAGTTTTCTGTTTTTTTAAAGCCACGTGACCGACAAATTTTGAGCGTCGCACTTCTTTACTTACTTGTACAAAGTAAAGGAAGTATTTGTAATTGTGAAAAATTTCATCCAACGGAAATATTCATTTTGATTTTGGCTGCAACAGTTTTGACAAGTTTTAAAGTTACATTTGTACACACATACAAGGAAAAGTTTAATTTTGAAACTTTAAATAGTCATATTAACCAACCCTGAGCGCATTTTGACTAGTTTCAACTTGACGTCTAAACTATACGCTACATATCTCACATTACTCATAAACGATTAGCTATCAAAAGTTGAAATTTTGTTTTCAAGATTGTTATGACATCTAGTTGTTTGCCTCCCTTTTAATATGCAAATTTTATAATTAAAACATTTCATCATAATGTATATAAACATTGCCATATAACTTAAAATCTAATTACCAGAAAATGTTGAAATTTTGTACAGTGGACTTTGCTTAATATGATCAGTTTGGGACACCGTGATTTTGATAACAATAACCGATTGATAACAATAAACGATATGCAAAATTAGATAAATTTACCCTTTAATTAACATGTACTAAATTTCAAAATAAAATGAAAAAAATATATCTTATATTTATGTACTACATATTATCCTTTAAAACATAAGAATTGTATGCATAATTTAAAAAAAATGATCAATTGTTGACTGTCTATATTTTTTTCTAAGAACTCATTGATAAATTGTCATAATCAACCTGTCATATCGATTGAAAATTACGATCTTTTGTTTTAACTTTAAATTATTTCGATATCTGGCTTCCATATCGACAAGCTGCATGTAAGCGAGCAAGGCATCAAATGTGAATACGTTCCTTTTCAGTTCCGATAAGAATGTGTTGCCTTCTGCTTATCTGACAACCACTGACCACCAGCAGGGTGTGCGTATTTCTGAAAAATTTCAGGAACGTGTAATATTCCACTTCTTTGTTTATTCCCTATTTACCTAGTTGGAAGAGGGAGTATTTTCAAAAATTCAAACAACAGCGAAGGAAAAGAAAGGATGGGTTCTTTCTGAATAGATTATAAATATTCCTTTGCCAGTTAAAATGAGGTTCGAAAACTGTTAACATTAACCAATGTAATGATCACATAAAACGATCATTTTAACCCTCTAAGCGGTTCGCACGTACAATTCCGCCGGTTGTTAAGTGCAATTTTCGACCTCCAAAAACGTTCCGAAAATGGATGCATTGTACATTTTTGCCAGTGCTTTCCCCCATGGATTTTTGAGGTAGGAGGGTCAGGTCGATTGTTTAGGAATTGCACCCCTCTTTGACTGACATTTATGACGCTGATAGCTTTTCATAGCTTTGTAAATCTCTATTTCGAAATACATCGTTTGCGGTAACAGATGTATCTCTAATTGCACTACTTAAATATCTTGGTTACTTTCATTAAAAAATATAAATAATTCTCTTAAGTATTTTTATTCGTATTTTTAGAATCCATTATTTCTTATGGGATGATATTCGAAACTTGGTGAGTTTTATGTCTATTTAAAATTAAGAATCTATAATGTCTATTTATATATCTATTTATAACCGGAAGTAAAGGGACAATAACGAGGGTGTCTTTCCCGTATTCCAATCTAGTCGACAAAGGGTGAAGTAAAAAATCATAGAACGCTTTGGTCACTTACACAATAAAACTTTAGCTTATTTTTTGGAGACTTTTTTTTTCTCGGTGTGTTCCACTCGGAGGGTTAAACATACAAGTGAATAGAGAAAGTCTGAATCAAGTGATTTCGATAACATTAACCAATGTAATGATCATATAAAACGATCATTTTAAACATACAAGTGAATAGAGAAAGTCTGAATCAAGTGATTTCGATAACATTAACCAATGTAATGATCATATAAAACGATCATTTTAAACATACAAGTGAATAGAGAAAGTCAGAATCAAGTGATTTCGATAACATTAACCAATGTAATGATCATATAAAACGATCATTTTAACATACAAGTGAATAGAGAAAGTCGGGACCAAGTGATTTCGATAACAATAAGCGATTGAGAACATTAACCTTGATCACATTCAGCGGAGTCCACTGTATTTAGAACTGTTGCAACATCTAGGTATGCACTTCCATTTCTGATTAAAATTTGAAATCTGTACAAGGGAAAATCTCAATATAACGTACAGTAACACTACTGATGTACAACATTGATATCAACGTAATAATATGCTATCTAATAATAAGCATAAATACCAAGATAATTTTGAGTACGTATCATATAATCAAAATAAAACAATTACAAATATTGTTCGTTACAGACATTTAGAATTTTTATGTGTAATTTACAATTTACTGTATTCTTGGAATGTATTAGAACTTTAATCATATTTATTAAACGTTATAATAAAAAAAATCAATTTTCAAAATATTAAATACTATGATATATTTATCAAAATATGTTTTTTAAAATAATTTATTTATAAATTATTATTACTATTTAGAATTACTATACTATATTAGAATTTTTATGTGTAATTTAGAATATCTTGTATTCTTGGAATGTGTTAGAACTTTCATCAACTTTATTAAATGTTGTAATAAAAAAATCATTTTTCAAAATATTAAATACTATGATATATTTATCAGCATATGTTTTTTAAAATAATTTATTTATAAATTACTATCACTATTAATTATAAATAATATATTATATTCTTAGTAATAGTTAAATTATATAATATAAAATATAATTATTCATAATTTAATACATAATATTACTTACTATCATTAAATATTTTATATTATAAACATTTTCAAAATTTATATCAGAAATATAGATAAAAATTTTTTTAAAATTAGATAAAACTTTGATTCTAAAGCAAGCGAAAAAATAATTATAAAAAAAAATTTATCTTGAATTAAAGGGTTTTATGTATACCATTTATTAGCTTTATTTCTAAAGCTATTTGTCTAATTTCCATGAAGGAATTTTACACATTACGATCATTTTTTTTTCTCTTTGAATAGTTGCAACAATTTTAGACATTGCCAATTTACCGATTGAAAATATCTGATTTTTTTTCGGCATCAATACAGAGTTCAGATTTAGCTTTTTGTCATCAATAATTTTCCATTTATTAATAATGTTTGTTTGGGTAACTCCTCTTCTAACCGGATATTAAATTTTCAAAGATAAATGTAGCGGTTGAAAATGAACTAATGGTTCGAAAAAAAGTCGTCTGCACGTGCTTTAAGGTATCTGTATATTAGTTGTAAAACCGAAATAGATGTAGTTCGACCTTAATCTGCAATAACTATTTCATCGATCGAAATATATTTTTTTTAATAGCAAGAATAGAATAATGGGTTAAAAATGAAAAATTAAAGGCGCAGATTTTTTTTTTCAAGTAGTTTCTTCGATTTGGAATTAAAGAACAATACATGGGTAGCCTTTTTTTTTCTTCGTTCTTCTTCCTAATGATTAATCTTCGATTCGACTATGTTAAGAATTTTTTACATCATCAGCCGTACAGTTACATTCCGCAGCCTAATTGTAAAAATACCGAAGGTAATTTTTTTTCATCGAACTTTTTTTCTCTCTTATAATTTCCTAAGGCCACGGGATTTTTTTTCTTTTGGTCTTTTTTTATGTCATGTACGTAAAACTTTGTCTCTTTATGCCATTTCCTTACATGCATGTCTGATTTCTTATTGCACTAAATTACCATCACGGACATTAAGTAGAATGTTTTAATTTGTACTTACATATATATGATATAGTTTGCTAATTTCGTACGCCATTAATAGATTTGGATTATGATACTAGGTTGTGCATGTATCGATTTTTCACTTCTGTATTTCATATCTGTACAATGTTAGTGAAACGAAAGTTTTATGGTAGCTTGAATATGGCGTAGATCTGCTTCTATTCTGACAGTTCTAAAATATATCTAAACCTTTAAGAAAGTTTCTTTCCAAAGACAGTTTAGGGTCATTGGCTTATATTTTCTTAAAATCAAAATCGATTTCTAAATGAACAAGATTTAAACTGAAGATTGATATCTCAGTTCTGTTGGATTATTAAAGAATACAGGAAGTAATATGCAACATATTATTTGTAAGCATTTATTTATAAGTTATTATCAATTTATTTATCTATTTTGTGTATAAAAACTTAAAGGCACAATTTGTATAAAATTTGATATGTTACCTCTAAAATGAATGTATTTAAGGAGGTATAGTATCTTTCCAGCTGAAAAGTATTCAGTATAGCAGCCGATGTTTTGTTCAAAAAGAAATAAAAGATTTGCAGTGTTTGTTTGGTAAATTTTATCCTGGATAATTAATAAGGATCTAACTTTATAAAAATTATTCATTTTCTATTACTGGAATCAATACGTTTGTAGTATAGCAGCCGATTTTGATTAGATATAAAATAAAATATTTGCATTACTTGGTGTAAATTTTATACTGGATCATTAATGAGGTTCTGACTTTACAAAAAAATTAGTTTTATTATAAAAATCAATATATCTTTAGTATAGCAGCCGATTTTTGATTCAATAAAAAAAATTCTCATTGCGTAAGGTAAAATTTATAATAGATCATTAACAAGTAAAACTTTACAAAAAATATTTAATTTTAATATAGGAAGCAATACGTCTTTGGTATAGTAGCCTCTTTTGGATTCAATATAAAATAAAAAGATTTGAATTGCTTGAGGTAAAATATATCCTAGATCATTATAAAATGTTTAACTTTATAAAAATTATTTGGTTTTTATTATAGAAAGTAATACGTTTTTAGTACAATAACAGTTTTTTGTTTCAATATGAAATAAAATATTTACATTGCTTGGTGTAAATTTTATCCTACATTATTAATAAGATTCTAACTTTACAAAAAAGTTTAGTTTTATTACAAAAATCAATATATCTTTAGTATAACAGTCGATTTTTGATTCGATAAAAAATTCGCATTGCTTGAGGTAAAAATTATACTAGATCATTAATAAGCATCTAACTTTATAAAAAATATTTAATTTTGATAAAGGGAGCAATACGTCTTTAGTATATATAGTAACGGATTTTGGATTCAATATAAAATAAAAAGATTTCAATTGCTTGAGGTAAAATATATCCTAGATCATTATAAAATGTCTAACTTTATAAAAATTATTTGGTTTTTATTATAGAATAAAATATTTGTATTGCTTGGTCTAAATTGTATCCTAGATCATTAATAAGGGTCTAAATTCACAAAAATTTAGTTTTATTTTAAAAAGTAATGCATCTTTAGTACAGCAGCCGATTTTAGATTCAATATAAAATAAAGATTTGCATTGTTTGTGGTAAAATTTATGCTAAATTATTAATAAATATCTAACTTTATAAAAAATATTTAGTTTTATTATAAAAAGCAACATCTTCAGTATAGCAGCCGATTTTTAATTCAATATAAAATAAACAGATTTGTATTGTTTGCGGTAAAATTTATACTACTAGATTTTTAATAAAAATCTAACTCTATAAAAAATATTTAGTTTTATTATAAAGAGCAATATATCTTTAGTAAAGCAGCCGATTTTTAATTCATATTAAATAAAAAGATTTGTATTGCTTGCAGTAAAATTTATACCACTAGATTTTTAATAAAGATCTAACTGTATAAAAAATATTTAGTTTTATTATAAAGAGCAGTATATCTTCAATAAAGCAGTCGATTTTCGATTCAATTAAAATAAAAAGATTTGCATAGCTTGGGGTAAAATTTACACTACTAGATTTTTAACAAAGATCTAACTTTATAAAAAAATATTTAGTTTTATTATAAAAAGCAATATATCTTTATAGCAGCCGATTTTTAATTCATATTAAATAAAAAGATTTTCATTGCTTGCGGTAAAATTTATACTACTAGATTTTTAATAAAGATCTAACTTTATAAAAAATATGAAAAGCAATGTGTCTTCAGTATAGTAGACAATTTTTAATTCAATATAAAATAAAAAGGTTTGCATTGCTTGAGGTAAAATTTATACTACTAGATTTTTAATAAAGATCTAACTTTGCAGAAAAAAATATTTAGTTTTGTTATAAAAAGCAATACATCTTCAGTAAAGCAGTCGAATTTTGATGTAATACAAAGTAAAAAGATTTGCATTTCTTGCTGTAAAATTTATACTACTAGATTTTTAATAAAGATCTAACTTTATAAAAAAAATATAAAAAGCAATGTGTCTTCAGTATAGTAGCCGATTTTTAATTCAATATAAAATAAAAAGGTTTGCATTGCTTGCGGTAAAATTTATACTACTAGATTTTTAATAAAGATCTAATTTTATTAAAAAAATATTTAGTTTTATTATAAAAAGCAATAAATCTTCAATAAAGCGATCGATTTTCAATTCAACAAAAAATAAAAAGATTTGCCTTGCTTGCGGTAAAATTTATACTACTAGATTTTTAATGAAGATCTAACTTTATAAAAAAATATTTAGTTTTATTATAAAGAGCAATATATCTTCAGTATAGCAGCCGATTTTTAATTCAATACAAAATAAAAAGATTTGCATTGGTTGCGGTAAGATTTATACTACTACATTTATAATACAGATCTAACTTTATAAAAAAAATATAAAAAGCAATGTGTCTTCAGTATTGTAGCCGATTTTTAATTCAATATAAAATAAAAAGATTTGCATTGCTTGCGGTAAGATTTATACTACTAGATTTTTAATAAAGATCTAACTTTATAAAAATATATAAAAAGCAATGTATCTTCAGAATAGCAGCCGATTTTCAATTCAATAAAAAATAAAAAAATTTGCATTGCTTGTGGTAAAATTTATACTACTAGATTTTTAATAAAGATCTAATTTTATTAAAAAATATTTAGTTTTATTATAAAAAGCAATATATCTTTAGTATAGCAGCCGATTTTTAATTGAATACAAAATAAAAAAAAAATTTACATTGCTTGTGGTAAAATTTATACTACTAGATTTTTAATAAAGATTTAATTTTATTAAAAAAATATTCAGTTTTATTATAAAAAGCAATAAATCTTCAATAAAGCAATCGATTTTCAATTCAATAAAAAATAAAAAGATTTGCATTGTTTGGGGTAAAACTAATCCTAGATCAATAATAAATGTCTAAATTTATAAAATTATTTCGTTTTTTCTTATAGAAAGCGATATGTATTTAGTTCAATTTTTCTATGTACTGTTTTCTATATTTTGAAAATTATTTTCAATTTTTACTCTTTGTTACTCTTGAGACACCTAATGGTAATAGAGATTAAAAATATTACTTATTTAATCGAGTTGGAAAATCAGTATTTCATTACCAGGGCAGTTCTCCCTTTGATGGAAAAGATTATCTCACACTGTGAAGAGCGACTAGAGAAACAATTAAATCTTTTTCTTCTTATTTTGGAGAAGAATCGTCTTGTGAGAAGTGAAAGTTTTCTTTAATTTGTAGCTAGTAATGAACTTTGTTATTCAAAAGATAATTTTATTTTGAAGAGCGCAAAATTAAAACTTTTTAAAAACTTTAAAATGGTGACACTCTATTGGAAAGACAAAGTTACGACTCAGATTGTCTGTAAATATTAATAAGTTAATTACATTCCTAATTATTAATCTATAGCACTTTGGCTGTAAGACAGGAATTTGTATCGCATGTTATAATTCAGCATTTAAAACGCTGAATGCAGTATCCTTGCATTTCAGAAAGAAAATAAAACAAGATTTTTATTTTTTTAAATTCAATATTCTGATTTAACAAAATTGTTATAGCTTGTACAACAGTTACTCATAGAAAAACTACCAGAAAGATGATGATATATATATATATATATATATATATATTATGTATATATATGTATCTATATATATATATGTATATATATGTATGTATATATATATGTATGTATATATATGTATATAAATATGTATATATATAAAATATATATATATATATTAATAAATATATATATATATATATATATATATATATATGAAGAACATATCGAAATTAACAATTACATGTACAGGATTTGTGAATTAAAATATATATATATATATCTATAATATTAAACATATTTGTTATATATAGAAAAAATCTTGTGTATATATATGTGTATGTATATATAGATAATATATATATATGTGTATATATATATGTATATATGTATATAGATTATATATATATGTATATATATATATAATTTTGTGTCTCTTTATACATGTATATATATACACATAGATACATATATATATATATATATATATATATATATATATATATATATATAATACATTCATATATACGCATACACATATATATATATATATAAATATATATATTATAAATATATAATATATATATATAATAGATATATAAATATATATATATATATATATATATATATATATATATATATATATATATATATATATAGACAGATAGATATAGTTATAGATATATATACATATATATCTATATATATGACATGAAGCGTCATCTCGAAAAGATTCGAGCTGATAATTCAGCCTTGCTGTAGTGGAACTGTAGATGAAAATACAATGAAATAAATACAATGGAATTTTTATATCAAACTAACGTAGTTTATTCATTCTTGACTATTACGAATTGTATTTAAACACTGTACATTCTGTTTAAATAGGTGTTTGCACCAACCAATTAGAAATCACCTACAAGTCGATGAAGTAGTTTAAGCGTGAGGATTCATTTTTAGTTACCAATGAAACCAGGTAACTAAAAGGAATCCACGGGGGAACATTCGAGAACAAATACATTCGCTAAATTTGCTAGAAATGAATGCCAGAAAGATAGAATCGGAACCGAAAGTCATTACGTAAAACAACCGATAAAAATGTCATTACACACATATACATATACATATACACACATGTATATATGTATATATATATATATGTGTGTGTGTGTGTGTGTGTGTGTGTGTGTATAATGCACAGAACATATTTTTCTACCATTATGGCATTACTCCTTTAATCATTTCTTATTTTAAATTATTTAAATTTCGTCCGCATTATTTTCATACGTTTTATCACTGAACTTAGATATTACGTAATTTGGCCTAAATAATAGATTAGGTACATATGTAGACTTTAGAGGAGTATGAAGATAGACAAATTGTTGAGCATGTACCAGATAATTCTCAGTCAAAAAAACCAACCATTTTTTTTACCTACATCATAGGGTACATTTGGAAAAATAAAAATGTTACTAATCTCGTCATATGACGGTCTATATGCTAGTAGGTACATACTACATCAAGCTGAATTCTTCGTGTAGAATTTCATTAGTACTGAATTCGTGTTGTTATAGCGACGCATTCCCGTGTCATTCAAGTTCCTTAAAATTCTCAAATTAACTTAAACAGTTACGATTTGGTGTTATTGAGGTGGTTCATTTTGTACGATATGCATATCAACCACGGATATGAGGAGTGCAAATTCTAGCCGTTGGTGACGCTTAAGTGGTATAATTAGAGAACCGAGCTAAAAATATTCGCTTTCCGTCCTTACGATTTCTTACATATTGTGATGCCATTTCTAAGAACTGATATTTAAACTCAATTATGACGCAATTCTGTGTGTCACGTTGGAGAGAAAAAAAATTATTGTGATAAAGAGTCGTTGAAAATACGGAATATAGTTTCTAGAAGATAAATATGATATGCAAATGAATTTTCATGCTTTGCAAAACTATTTATTGGAAGATATGTCTTTAAACATGCATTATAAGGTCACTTTTTGAATTCAAGACCTACCAAAATTTTTGTTATGCAAGCCAGATTTTCAAATTATTTTTTTAAAAAGTAGGTTGTACGGCTGAAGATTATTCAAAAAATTAGTCTATTTTATTTCCATGAAATGAAATACCTGCAACCTAATATACATATTGTTATATAACTTCCTTTTGTCCACAATGTGTATCACAAGGGATAAGACTAAAAAATAATTACTGCATACTTTTATTAGGTTATTTTGTTGATAATATAAGCATGGCTAGTTCCCAACGGTTTTGGTAAAGAAATTTTTCAAATACAAGCTCTTTAATCCAGAACAAAAATATTTATATTTAATACATTAGAAAAATATTGCTCGTTTTTAAAAAAATATTTTAAACAAAATTTACTTTCAGATTTCGATGCACTGGATTAATATGTATATATGCTAACATTTTTACGATGTATCCTTCATATTAGGCTCAAAAAATATGAGAGCCGAACGCTAGACGAAAGTGTAGGGCACAACTATTTGGTAAAGGAGTTTGTGAATCAATTTTCACTACTGTTATGGATAATCATATCTACTCGGAATCAACTTAAAGCAGTAGGTCTCGTCTCATTATCTGTCATAGAAAAAAACTTTGTGTGTGTGTATATATATATATATATATATGTGTGTGTGTATGTATATATATTGTCACGAAGATTCGAGTGAACACACGATTTAACTTAACAAACGAATTTATTGAAGCTAAGTAGCAACTCGCAACTTTACAAGATCGAGAAGTTGCTTACAACTAGTGGGTATCAGCTTTTATACCCGAACAGAATATTCGAGAATATTATTTACATAATAAAGAAATATATAGAATGTTCGAGAACATAAGGCAACAATACATAACATTTTTAAATTAAAAATCCACACTTTGGTTCAACCGCCATGGTGAGCATCAAATCCACAAGCTTCGGGCCTGTATTTCGTGCTTTGACCATTCGGCCACTGAGCTCGTTGACGAAGTTGCTTTATGTGGCAATATACATACATACATACATACATACATACATATATATATATATATATATATATATATATATATATATATATATATATATATATATATATATATATGTATATATATATATATATGTATATATATATATATATATATGTATATATATATATATATATATATATATATATATATATATATATGTATATATATATATATATATATATATATATATATATATATATATATATATATGTATATATGTATGTATATATATATATATGTATATATATGTATATATATGTATATATATATGTATATACATACATATATATATATATATATATATATATATATATATATAATGCAAATAGATAAATGTGCATAATGTATTAAGGTTGATTGGTTGGTATCTCTGTAATGTAATTTCTGCTACACAAGGGCTAATGAATCCTGTTAAAGAGAATTTGGTTGGGCCACAATCATGATTGGTGTGGCCTTACAATCCGCAGACCCCGATACCTAATGGCAGAATCAAACCTACTCAGCTATCGTTTACACATCGTTAACTTCAATACAAACTTTTAAAGATACTTTTATAAAGAGGTTCCGTGTTTTTTTAACATGTTATTGATTTAAATTATTGAAAAACCAGTTTATAATTCTAAACAAATACCTCATAGCAAAAGTTCTGAAAAGTCCATAAAAAAGCATACTTAGCTGCTTCAATAAATGTGGAACAATTGAATAGAATATTAAGTACATTTATAAAAAGATTAAATAACGATTTTTAAAACTGAAACTTAAGTTCGAAATAATTTTTTAGAATAACATCAACCCCGAAATTGTGATCAAGAATCTAATGACTTCACCTCTAGTGCTGCCTTCGTTTCAAGGCGACCACCAAAAATCGCCTGCTCAGCACAATTATCTCGGCGAAGGTATAGACGCATTCCAGCTTGTGTCTAGAGCATTAAACCGTGCTCCTCTTAAAACCCATTTAAGTCCGTTTAAAACTACAGAAAACCTTACAAGTTTCCGTTCTTGCATACAATTATATCGCGACGTTTGCATTGAAAAATAAAAGTTTCCTGCGCGCAGTAATTAAGTGCAATCTGGTCCTAATTATCTAAGGCATATAATTATCCCGAACTCAGCTAATTGCACTTTCCGTTTGCTAATTACTCCCGGACCCGGCTAAAACGGCGACTCTTAGAAATTACCGTTTTCCCTGAGGTTTGCGCGTAAGAGATGGGCGCGGTATGGAACTGCGTTTTTAATCTTTGTTCTTTCAGCGCTGCCCTTTTTCTGGCGAAACTTTTTTCCCCCTCTTTTCCGCGGAATGGTTTGTGTTCTTAATCGGGAAACAATCGATATCTTAATCGCTTTTCCTGGGAAAATTGGTCATCAAAAGGTGTCTTGTCCACAAGTTGCTGTTGAATATGATATGCTCCATGTTATTTTTATGCAAGCGCTTCACCATTTTGCTGGCGCAATGCAAGGCTCCATTGTTTGTGACAGGCATTAGAGTGGCGGCATTATTTTTTTTAAATAATAACCAGTTATAGGTTTTCTTTTGAAGAATTTCTTTAAAAAGAAGTTTCACTGTAACGATGTCCAAAATTTAGTGAATCGATGGCAAACCGTGTGGTTATGTATAAAAAACAAACACACAAGCAAACAAACTTCTTAATTTTCAAAGATATATAACTTAAACACTAGATATTTATTAGTCCTTGAAATAGACTCCTAGAATTTTATCAAAAGAATTTGTTGTTAACACTAGATTGCCCGAGATTTCCTGTATACCTATATTGCCCAAAAACAGTCAAAATGACTGCATTGTGAAAAAATAACAAATATGTAAAGAAATTTGTTTAAAATTAATTTTTAATATTATATAATAAAGGAGGGCGGAAGTAACTACAATTATTCATAAACGCATTTATATGTTATAGAAAAAGTCACCAAATTCTAAGAAATTGTGTCATTATATTTCATAATTGTTTTTCTAATTGAAATTAAAAAACAGTCAAAATGACTGCCTTGGGCAATCTAGTATTAATACCGCTGATAAAATTTTCATTGCAACAAAAAATAACCGATGATTAACGCAAAAAATGATAGCTTTATGTGAATACTACATCGCTTAATGTGATCATTACATCACTTAAAGTTATAAAATTTTAGGCCAATTGGTTCATTTTCAAACTTAAAAATATAATACAGTAATAAAAATAAATTTAATTATTTGGGTGAATTCAAACATTGACTACTAACATATAGCCTGTCATATGACGGGATCATTAACATTTTTAATTTTCAGAATTGTAAAGTACTCTATGAGACAGGTAAAAACATGTTTTGTTTTTTAGCTGAGAATTATGGGTTCATGCTCAATAATTTGTTTATCTTTACTGACCATATGTTAGTTGCTAACTTTAATATATCTTGTCATATTACGTGATAGGATGAACAGCAGAGGTTTTAATAATGACAGTGATTATTTGGCGGTATATATGAATGATGTCCAAAATTTAGCGAATCGATTGCAAACCGTGTGGTTATGTATAAAAAACAAACACACAAACGAACAAACTTCTTAATTTTCAAAGATGTATAACTTAAACGCTAAATATTTATTATTACGTGAAATAGACTCCTAGACTTTTATGAAAAGAATGTGTAATTAATACCGGTGATAAAATTTTCATTGCAACAAAAAATAGCCGATGATTAAATTTAAAATTATCACACATGTACCTAATTTATTACATCCTTGAAATAGACTCCTAGAATTTTATGAAAAGAATTTGTTATTAATACCGGTGATAAAATTTTCATTCCAACAAAAAATAATCGATGATTAAATTTAAAATTATCACATATGTACCTAATTTATTATATCCTTGAAATAGACTCCTAGAATTTTATGAAAAGAATTTGTTATTAATACCGATGATAAAATTTTCATTGCAACAATAAATAACCGATGATTAACGCAAAAATGATAGCTTAATTTGATTACTACATCGCTTAATGTGATCATTACATCACTTAAAGTTATAAAATTTTAGGCCAATTGGTTCATTTTCAAACTTAAAAATATAATACAGTAATAAAAATAAATTTAATTATTTGGATGAATTCAAACATTGACTACTAGCATATAGCCCATCACATGACGGGTTCATTAACATTTTTAATTTTCAGAATTGTAAAGCACCCTATGAGACAGGTAAAAACATGTTTTGTTTTTTGGATGAGAATTATGGGTTCACGCTCAATAATTTGTTTATCTTTACTGACCATATGTTAGTTGCTAACTTTAATTTATCTTGTCATATTACGTGATAGGATAAACAGCAGAGGTTTTAATATTGACAGTGATTATTTGGCGGTATATATGAATGATGTCCAAAATTTAGTGAATCGATTGCAAACCGTGTGGTTATGTATAAAAAAACAAACACACAAACGAACAAACTTCTTAATTTTCAAAGATGTATAACTTAAACGCTAGATATTTATTTGGCCGTGAAATAGACTCCTAGACTTTTATGAAAAGAATGTGTTATTAATACCGGTGATAAAATTTTCATTGCAACAAAAAATAACCGATGATTACATTTAAAATTATCACATATGTAACTAATTTATTTATCCTTGAAATAGACTCCTAGACTTTTATGAAAAGAATTTGTTATTAATACCGGTGAAAAAATTTTCCTCGCAACAAAAAATAACCGATGATTAAATTTAAAATTATCACATATGTACCTAGTTTATTATATAAGCCAAATATAAAAGAAAAAATTTGTTATTAATACCGATGATAAAATTTTCATTGCAACAATAAATAACCGATGATTAACGCAGAAATGATAGCTTAAAGTGATTACTACATCGCTTAATGTGATCATTACATTGCTTAAAGTTATAAAATTTAAGGCTAATTGGTTCATTTTCAAACTTATACAGTAACAAAAATAAATTTAACTAATTGGGTGAATTCAAACATTGACTACTCTGCCCGTCTATGACGGGACTCATAACATTTTTAATTTTCAGAATTGTAAAGTACCCTATGAACAGGTAAAAACATGTTTTGTTTTTTGGCTGAGAATTATGGGTTCACGCTCAATAATTTGTTTATCTTTACTGACCATATGTTAGTTGATAACTTTAATTTATCTTGTCATATTACGTGATAGGATAAACAGCAGAGGTTTTAATATTGACAGTGATTATTTGGTGGTATATATGAATGATGTTCAAAATTGAGCGAATCGATTGCAAACCGTGGGGTTATGTATAAAAAACAAACACACAAACGAACAAACTTCTTAATTTTCAAAGATATATATCTTAAACTCTAGATATTTATTATATCCTTGAAATAGACTCCTAGAATTTTATGAAAAGAATGTGTTATTAATACCGGTGATAAAATTTTCATTGCAACAAAAAATAACCGATGATTAAATTTAAAATTATCACATATGTACCTAATTTATTATATCCTTGAAATAGACTCCTAGAATTTTATGAAAAGAATGTTTATACATACCGGTGATAAAATTTATGCAACAAAAATAACCGATGATTAAATTTAAAATTATCACATATGTAATATTATTATTATAATCAATTTTAAAAGAAAATTATATTAATATGTGATAGAATTTTCATTGCAACAAAAATAACCGATGATTAAATTTAAAATTAAACATATGTACCAAATTTATTCTATGAAATAGTCTCTAGAATTTTATGAAAAAATTTGTTATAAATACCTGATAAAATTTTTCATTGCCAATAAATGATAACGCAAAAATGATAGCTTTATGTGAATAAACATCGCTTAATGTGATCATTACATCACTTAAAGTTATAAAATTTTTAGGCCAATTGTTCATTTTCAAACTTAAAAATATAATACAGTAATAAAAATAAATTTAATTATTTGGGTGAATTCAAACATTGATTCTAGCATATAGCCCTCATATGACGTTCATTAATTTTAATTATCCAGAATTGTAAAGCACCCTATGACAGATAAAAAAGTTATGTTTTTTTGGCTGAGAATTATGGTTCACGCAATATTTGTTTATGTTTAGTGACCATGTTAGTTGACTTTAATTTATCTGTCATATTATTGATAGGATAAACAGCAGAGGTTTTAATATTGACAGTGATTATTTGCGGTATATATGAATGATGTTCAAAATTTAGAGAATCGATTGCAACCGTGTGGTTATGTATAAAAAACAAAACGCAATTTTTCAAAGATATATATAAACGCAGATATTTATTAGTTGAAATAGACTCCTAGAATTTTATGAAAAGAATGTGTTATTAATACCGGTGATAAAATTTTCATTGCAACAAAAAATAACCGATGATTAAATTTAAAATTATCACATATGTACCTAATTTATTATATAAGCCAAATATAAAAGAATTTGTTATCTAATACAGTGATAAAACATTGAACATAATCATGAAAACATTTAAAATAAAAGTATTTTAATATCAAAAGACTCCTAGAATTTTATGAAAAGAATTTTTTTATACTGGTGATAAAATTTTCATTGCAACAAAACATTACCACATATGTACCTAATCTATTATTTGAGCCAAATATAAAAGGAAATTATTTACGTAATATCTAAGTTCAGTGATAAAACGTACGAACATAATTCAGCCAATATTTAAATAATTTAAAATAAGAAATCACTAAATGAGATGGTTAAAGGAATGACGTCATAATGCTAGAAAAAATATTTTATTTTTATCTATTTATTATGTGATAAATTGATAAATTTCTTCTCCTGCTCTGAACCGGACTCTGAAAATAGGATTTAAAATAATGGCAGTAAACGTTCGAAAAGGGGGGAAGGGGTGGATTTCGGATTTTATAAAGACGACAGTATTTTCGTTGTGATATGAAGCATATTTATATCAATTTATTTTAGAATCAGATCAATAGTTTAGGAGAAGATAAAATTTATTTGCTTTGAATTTTGCTAAGCCTAACTCATCAAGAATCCAATATGGATGCCTCTATCCAATCCAGTTCCAACCGCTTCATATATTCGAGGACAGATGGACAGCTAACTTAGTCTATTATTATATAGGGGATTAGGTTTCTTTGTGGATCAGTAAAAAACAATTAGAGTTTCCACAGACAGTGCTGTTTTAGGCATGTTCAATATACATAATGCTAGAATGATGTCATAATGCTAGAAAAATATGTTATTTTTACCTATTTATTAAAAGAATTTGTCGTTAATACTAGGGATAAAATTTTACAAAAAATAATCGATGATTAAATTTAAAATTAGCACATATGTACCTAATCTATTATTTAGTACAAATATAAAAGAAAATTATTTACGTAATATCTAAGTTCAGTGATAAAACGTATGAAAATAATGCCGACGATGTTTAAATAATTTAAAATACGAAATGATTCAATGAGATGGTTCAAGGAATGACGTCATGATGCTAGAAAAAATTTTACTTTTACCTATTTATTATGTGATAAATTGATAAATTGTCTGCTCTTAACCGGGGGCAAGAGAGCTTGAAATAATGGCATTAAACACTTGAACACTTGAAACATATGCAAATATCTGTAATGTATGTATATGTTGTCTGCCTGTATAAGAGTGAGTGTGACAGTAGCAGAGAGTTTGGTTGGATCGAAGGTGTTAGTTCAGTTTGATATCCAGAGCTCTACGTCATTCATTATACTCTCTAAAATTAAGGGCTTGTGCTTAGATCTAGTTGTTTTATTTACCTGCACCGTGTGAATCCCTTCTGAGCATGGTTTTATATATGATGTGATCCCTGCGAATATTTCTTTAAGAATCGTCGAGCCATAGCAGGGGTCTCCATAGTTTAGACAATTTATGATAATAAGAATAAGTAATCAGTAATTGCTCATAGAATACTTGTATCCATCTTTAGATACTTATACATATAATTAAGCATATTTAGATAGTTAACGGCAGGACTGTTGTCTAGAAAGATAAGTTTAGGTCTAACATTTTGACGTAACATTTCACGAACTACTTAAGTCAGCTATCAGTCCTTGATAAATACCACACTTCAGGTCATGTAAGACTAATAAGTGTGAAAGTAGATCTTAATGAAAAGTAACAAAATAATCGATAGATTTAATCGATATATCCTTTTCTTTGTTGGACAATAATAAGTAAAATAGCTCCCTCCCTTCAAAATGAACAAAAAATATATATAACTCAGTGAGACACATTAGACAAATTACGCTAATTAATGAATTTCTTTTTCCCTAACGACAACAATTACGGCGAAAATTCCTATTACCGGCATCACAAAAGGCTGTTTTCTTCGCTCTATCATCAGCCGGGATATGTATGCAACTGGAGTGGTATATAAGCCGAGGAACAAAGCCCCCCTATTCCGTTTAAAAGGTACGAGACGATTGAAAACGCTGATTAATACATTTGAGGTTTGAATGATGTCTCTGGAAACAGAAGAGCCAAGTTGAAGGACAAGCTCATCAATCAATGCTGCTAATTAATCAGAGCTAATAAGCAGTGATGATTTTCGCTAGACGCCAGCAGGGGGGTGCGTTGAGAGCAAAGTTTCAGAATGGGGCAAGAACGTCGTCGCAGTTTTGGGAAGCCTCATTTTGGCAAGCCCCCAAACTCGAGA
>CM063506.1:29434464-29441964 GCA_032207245.1 Pardosa pseudoannulata
AGAGTAAAATTGTTTATTTCAAAATTTGTACTTTTCATTCAATTTACAAATAATTTAAGTTCTTACTTCAAATAATACCATACCATATTACCTTTTTATGGTAAATTTTTAATAATAATTAACAAGCCATGAAAAGATACGTCAGATAGCACTGAACTTTGAATTAAAACACTTTTCTTCAAGGAATCAGCTGATGCAATAAATAATTAAAAAAATTACAACACTTTTTTTAATGAGTCAGTTGATGCAGTAAATAATTTAAAAAATTATTTGATTCTGATTCTATCCTGTGACTTCTATGGAGATAATTACATCTGAAAGTCCATCACGATAAATGGTTACAGTTACTAGATCTCAGATTTGAAATTACAGTATCTATGCCCTGACTGTACAAGCCGATCGTGAACTCTTTTCAAAAGAATTAATATCAAATGCGAAACAGTAATAAATAAAATATAAAACACCGTATAAAGTCGATTTAGAAATTTAAAAAGTTTATGACGGAACTGGAGATGAATCGAGGCAGAAAATTACATAAATACAACCAAAGCGACAAAATAACTTCAAACACAAATAAGCAACTGACATAAGTTTATTTCTCGTGCTACCTCGATTCAAGTCAATGATATGTAGTTAAGTGACTCGGTGTTTATTGCAGGTAATCAAGAACGGTAAAAAGGCAACGAGCATTTCCACAGGTTTTTAAAAACGTTCCCTCCATTCAAAGGACTTAAAATCTCCAGAATGCAAAGAAAGGTTTTTAAAAAATATGTTCTATACACGATAAAAAAAAAGAACAGATGGCAATTTTACTATTTTGAAAAATCATTTTCTAAATAACATTCTTTAAAAAAACATTGTAAACATGGGTCTCAAACATATACATTCATTTAACATCGAATACGAAAAAATAAGGAAGTATGATAACTATTATTAAGGAGCAATTGAACCAGTTTCAGGCGAACGGGCTGTATACGACATAAATAATGACCTTTCAATAATGATGACAGATTTTTTTTCTTTAATTTAATCTACTTATATCGTTATATCGTAGTTTAATGTTATGAGTCTGAGAATGATTTCGGAAAAAAAAACTTTGAAGTGTAGTTGTATTTTAAGGGGAAATCAATCTGTAAATTCAATAGCATTAACTGACTGCTTATAACTTCGTAACATGACCCTTGTTTATAAGGAGAAATAGTACTTTTCAAGACTAAAAATCTTCACCCCTCAATAACATTAACTCCTTAATAGCCCCCTTTTTCACCCGTCAATAGCATTAAATTCAATAGCATTAACAGGCTGCTTATAACTTCGTAATATCACCATCTTTTATAAGGAGAAATAGTACCTTTCAAGACTAAAAATCTTCATTAAACAAACTTTTTTCAATTCATCATAAAATAAATAATTTTTAAAATCATAGAATGAAACTTTAAAAGTTTTTCAATAAAGTTCTAACTTTAGAAAAATTATTTGATTTTTTAATTTCAACAATAATGATGACAGATTTTTTTCTTTAATTTAATCTACTTATATCGTTATATCGTAGTTTAATGTTATGAGTCTGAGAATGATTTCGGAAAAAAAAAACTTTGAAGTGTAGTTGTATTTTAATGAAATCAATCTGAATAATAGCATAACTGACTGCTTATAACTTCGTAACATGACCCTTGTTTATAAGGAGAAATAGTACTTTTCAAGACTAAAAATCTTCACCCCTCAATAACATTAACTCCTTAATAGCCCCCTTTTTCACCCGTCAATAGCATTAAATTCAATAGCATTAACAGGCTGCTTATAACTTCGTAATATCACCATCTTTTATAAGGAGAAATAGTACCTTTCAAGACTAAAAATCTTCATTAAACAAACTTTTTTCAATTCATCATAAAATAAATAATTTTTAAAATCATAGAATGAAACTTTACAAGTTTTTCAATATTGTTCTAACTTTAGAAAAATTATTTGATTTTTTAATTTCAACAATAATGATGACAGATTTTTTTCTTTAATTTAATCTACTTATATCGTTATATCGTAGTTTAATGTTATGAGTCTGAGAATGATTTCGGAAAAAAAAACTTTGAAGTGTAGTTGTATTTTAAGGGGAAATCAATCTGTAAATTCAATAGCATTAACTGACTGCTTATAACTTCGTAACATGACCCTTGTTTATAAGGAGAAATAGTACTTTTCAAGACTAAAAATCTTCACCCCTCAATAACATTAACTCCTTAATAGCCCCCTTTTTCACCCGTCAATAGCATTAAATTCAATAGCATTAACAGGCTGCTTATAACTTCGTAATATCACCATCTTTTATAAGGAGAAATAGTACCTTTCAAGACTAAAAATCTTCATTAAACAAACTTTTTTCAATTCATCATAAAATAAATAATTTTTAAAATCATAGAATGAAACTTTACAAGTTTTTCAATATTGTTCTAACTTTAGAAAAATTATTTGATTTTTTAATTTCAACAATAATGATGACAGATTTTTTTCTTTAATTTAATCTACTTATATCGTTATATCGTAGTTTAATGTTATGAGTCTGAGAATGATTTCGGAAAAAAAAACTTTGAAGTGTAGTTGTATTTTAAGGGGAAATCAATCTGTAAATTTAATAGCATTAACTGACTTCTTATAACTTCGTAACATGACACTCGTTTATAAGGAGAAATAGTACCTTTCAAGACTAAAAATCTTCACTAAACAGACGTTTTTCAATTCATCATAAAATAAATAATTTTTAAAATCATAAAATGAAATTTACAAGTTTTTCAATATTGTTCTAACTTTAGAAAAATTATTTGATTTTTTAATTTCAAGTATTACAGTCGGTTCCATAAGAGCGTGTCGTCTATTTCTCTGAAAATACAGATGAATTAGATAAAAATACATTTGTACCGTGTAGTATAAATATTAAACTGAAATGCATTTCACCTAATAAGTTGTCCAGTGTTATTTTTTATGAAAGAATTATACCATTCGATTTTACGTTGAGCAGCTTTTTATTCCGATCGTCAACATTTTGTATTTATAACGTGCTATCCACGATCGACTTCGACTTTCTCATGTACCGGGCTGTAGCTGCACAAGACATTTTTGTAATTTTGGATGGTTACACAGAAACACTGCCAAAAAATAGAAAAGAAATTATTTTAAACAGGGCAAAACATTTTACTTTATATGGGATAAAAATTAAGGTGTTAGAATGAAGATTTTTCAACTCGAAAGGTACTATATCCCAACGGTTTACAATAATTTTTGAAATATGTATGTTTGACACTACAATTTAATGTCAAATAAAGGTAAAATATCCGTAAAACAAAACTTTGAAGATACATAACATTTTAAATTGAGAGAAAAATATTATATTGAAATTTAAATATTTAGCTACGTCTAACTGCAATTTCTTTAATAGTTGTAAGCTTACACAAAATATTTACTGATTTTTTCTGAATTGCCAGTAAACAATTTAAATAAAGATCTCTAAAAAAATATATTTACAGTGCATATATTTTAAGTTTAGTTTACTTTACTTTAGATTAATTTCTTTAATAGTTGGAAAATACAAATATACTCATACAGAATATTTATAATTCTCTGAAATACCATTTAATAGCATAAAATAAAGATTTCTGTAAGACAAATTTACAGTACATATTTTATAGCAAGTTGTTTAATTTTTAGATTAATTTCTTTAATAGTTAGCAAACCGATACAATCAAGTCTACTGATACAGAATATTTACTAATTTTCTCTGATTTACCAGTAAAATATAAAATTAAAAAGATGTCTCTATAAGACAAATTTACAATGCATATATTTTAGTTAGTTTCGTTTTAGATTAATTTCTTTAAAAGTTAGCAAACCGATACAATCATGTCTACTCATACAGAATATTTATCTACTTTCTCTGATTTACCAGGTAACAATACAAAACCCTAAAAGTTGTCTCTGTAAGACAAATTTACAGCGCATTTATTTTAATTTAAGTTAATTTAGTTTTAGATTTTCTTTAATAGTTGGCAAACCGATACAATCAAGTCTACTGATACAGAATATTTATTAATTTTCTCTGATTTACCGGGTAACATTATAAACCCTAAAAGATGTCTCTGTAAGACAAATTTACAGTGAATATATTTTAGTTTAAGTTAGTTTAGTTTTACATTAATTTCTTTAATAGTTGGCAAACCGATACAATTATGTTTACTGATACAGAATGTTTACTAATTTTTTCTGATTTACCAGACAACAATATAAAACCCTAAATGATATCTCTGTAAGACAAATTTACAGTGCATATATTTTTGTTTTAGTTAGTTTTGTTTTAGATTAACTTCTTTAATAGTTGATAAACTGATAAAATCAAGTCTTCCGATACAGAATTTGTACTAATTCTCTCCGATTTACCAGATAACAATAGAAAACCATAAAATAGGTCTATGTAAGACAAATTTACAGTGCATACATTCTACTTTAAGTTAGTTTAGTTTTACATTAATTTATTTAATAGTTGGCAAACCGATACAATCAAGTCTACTGATACAGAAACTTATCTATCTTCTCTGATTTACCAGATATTAATATAAAACTTTAAAATATGTCTCTGTAAGACAAATTTACAGTTCACATATTTTAGTTTAGTTAGTTTTAGATTGATTTCTTTAATAGTTGGCAAACCGATACAATTATGTTTACTGATACAGAATGTTTACTAATTTTTTCTGATTTACCAGACAACAATATAAAACCCTAAATGATATCTCTGTAAGACAAATTTACAGTGCATATATTTTAGTTTAAGTTAGTTTAGTTTTAGATTTTCTTTAATAGTTAGCAAACCGATACAATCAAGTCTACTGATACAGAATATTTACTAATTTTCTCTGATTTACCAAGTAGCAATATAAAACCCCAAAAGAGATCTCTGTAAGACAAATTTACAGTGAATATATTGCAGTTTAAATTAGTTTAGTTTTAGATTAATTTCTTTAATAGTTGGCAAACCGATACAATCAAGTCTACTGATACAGAATATTTACTAATTTTCTCTGATTTACCAGGTAACAATATAAAACCCCAAAAGATATCTCTGTAAGACAAATTTACAGTGCATATATTTTAGTTTAAGTTAGTTTAGTTTTAGATTAATTTCTTTAATAGTTGGCAAACCGATACAATCAAGTCTACTGATACAGAAACTTATCTATTTTCTCTGATTTACCAGGTATTAATATAAAACTTTAAAATATGTCTCTGTAAGACAAATTTACAGTGCACATATTTTAGTTAGTTTAGTTTTAGATTAATTTCTTTAATAGTTGGCAAACCGATACAATCAAGTCTACTGATACAAAATGTTTATTAATTTTCTCTGATTTACCAGACAACAATATAAAACCCTAAAAGAGGTCAACGTAAGAAAAATTTACAGTGCATATATTTTAGTTTAAGTTAGTTTAGTTTTAGATTTTCTTTAATAGTTAGCAAACCGATACAATCAAGACTTCAGATACAGAATGTTTACTAATTTTCTCTGATTTACCAAACGACAATATAAAACTCTATAAGAAGCCTATGTAAGACAAATTTACAGTGCATATATTTTAGTTTAAGTTAGTTTAGTTTTAGATTAATTTCTTTAATAGTTAGCAAACCGATACAATCATGTCTACTGATACAGAATATTTATCTATTTTCTCTGATTTACCAGGTAACAATACAAAACCCTAAAAGATGTCTCTGTAAGACAAATTTACAGCGCATTGATTTTATTTTAAGTTAATTTAGTTTTAGATTTTCTTTAATAGTTGGCAAACCGATACAATCAAGTCTACTGATACAGAATATTTACTAATTTTCTCTGATTTACCGGGTTACAATATAAAACCCTAAAAGATGTCTTTGTAAGGCTAATTTACAGTGCATATATTTTAGTTTAAATTAGTTTAGTTTTAGATTAATTTCTTTAATAGTTGGCAAACCGATACAATCTAGTCTACTGATACAGAATAGTTACTAATTTTCTCTGATTTACAGGGTAACAATATAAAACCCTAAAAGATGTCTCTGTAAGACAAATTTACAGTGCATATATTTTAAATTAGTTTAATTTTAAATTAATTTAATAGTTGGCAAACCGATACAATCAAGTCTACTGATATAGAATATTTATGTATTTTCTCTGATTTACCAGGCAACAATATAAAACCCTAAAAGAGGTTTATGTAAGACAAATTTACAGTGCGTGTATTCTTGTTATAATCTTTGCCAGGGCGAAAATAATTTAAGTCTTATTCTAAAGCTCAATGCAGTGTGGAAAAAAAAGTCCAGGTTCTTTCCCCTCTACATATTTTCTGTTATGTAGAATTTACCCTGTCATTCATGTTATTCTCCCACGGAACCTGGCATCACCAGAGGTGTGAAATAAATCAATCATTTCAATTTAGGCATGAATTGATTGCTGCAATTAAAAGAGGCAGTCACTGCCCTAATTGCAGCCTGGGAGTTGGCAGGTGACAAATTACTAATTCATACTGTACCAGAATCGTTTAAAAACCTTTGAAAATAACTTTGTTGTTTAATCTCCGTACACAAAAGATGAACTCATCAAAAAAGATGCCATCTCGAGTATATTTTTTTTCTCATTGCTTATTTATTAATGAGAAATCAAAGCATTCAATTGAATTGCTTTTGTACCTGGCCCGCAGCCAAGGCGAAAACCCTCCTTGTGTAGGAACCGCGATGAAGCATTAAAGAAACAATCTTTTCATTCTTATAATTGCTCAATGTCATTCCGGGGTCTCTTTTTTAACTACTCGTAACCAAATTAGTGTGGTTACTGCGCTTGCATTCCAATTAATGACGCTGAAGTTATTGTATTATCATCAGAACCTTTAGCCAAGACTTGTCAAGAGCTTTGTCATAGCAGGCAGGACCATGCCTACAAAAGAGAAGAATAAAAGCTTCGAATATTAGCGGGAAGTTGAATTGTTAGAGCGAGGGGGGCAGCGAAGAGCTAGTGGTGAGTGGCATGGAAACAAAATGATTATTTAATCATAGAAATGAAGGATTCCAGCCGACGTTAAAGCGCGGCTGACTGCTCAAAGTGTTTCTTTTAAATGACTGTGACCATAACTGTAGTGAGTAATTGACTGGAAGGAGGTTTCAACAGTTTATTCTTATTTTCCCTGATGAATTTTTTAAGATGGCTTTGATTGAATTTTTAACTCTTTTAATAGCGTAAATTTCCCTGTCATTTATTCATTCTCTGATGTTTCATTTTATTTTATTTATTTTCTTTTTTTTATAACACTTATAGTTCTTATTCCCTGCGAACATCTGGTAGAATGTGGATACATTCGTTTACCTAATTACGGTGGCGTGAAATTACCCTACAGTAGTCGACCTTGAAC
Organism: Pardosa pseudoannulata; assembly: GCA_032207245.1. NCBI lineage: Eukaryota > Metazoa > Arthropoda > Arachnida > Araneae > Lycosidae > Pardosa > Pardosa pseudoannulata. Next base: position 29,441,895 of record CM063506.1, read on the forward strand.
CATGAACTTTTTGATTTATGTTGGTAATTTTGTAACACATAAACATAAATTTTAGACTCAGATTTCTGTC